>JBAMNC010001175.1:0-382607 GCA_037902135.1 Cetoscarus ocellatus
CTTTTTCTCTCAGCTCAGGATTTGAAAAAACACTAAGGCTAACATATGACTTTTTTCCGTTTCAGACTCCGAAAAAAAATATGCTCAAACATGACTTTTTGGGTGTAAAACAGGCCGAGAAACATGCTAGTGCAGACGGTTTGGTGATATTTGGCTTCAACAAGGACTTATGAGCCTTTTTCTCTCAGCTCAGGATTCGAAAAAACACTAAGGCTAACCTATGACTTTTTTTCCGTTTCAGACTCCGAAAAAAAATATGCTCAAACATGACTTTTTGGGTGTAAAACAGGCCGAGAAACATGCTAGTGCAGACGGTTTGGTCATAGTTTGCTTCAAAATGGACTTATGAGCCTTTTTCTCTCAGCTCAGGATTTGAAAAAACACTAAGGCTAACCTATGACTTTTTTCCGTTTCAGACTCCGAAAAAAAATATGCTCAAACATGACTTTTTGGGTGTAAAACAGGCCGAGAAACATGGTAGTGCAGACGGTTTGGTCAGATTTGGCTTCAAAATGGATTTATGAGCCTCTTTCTCTCAGCTGAGGATTCGAAAAAAACACTAAGGCTAACCTATGACTTTTTTTCCATTTTGGACTCTAAAAAAAAATGTGCTCAAACATGACTTTTTGGGTGTAAAACAGGCCGAGAAACATGCTAGTGCAGACGGTTTGGTCATAGTTTGCTTAAAAATGGACGAATGAGCCTTTTTCTCTCAGCTCAGGATTTGAAAAAACACTAAGGCTAACCTATGACTTTTTTCCCATTTCAGACTCCGAAAAAAAATATGCTCAAATATGACTTTTTGGGTGTAAAACAGGCCGAGAAACATGCTAGTGCAGACGGTTTGGTCATATTTGGCTTCAACATGGACTTATGAGCCTTTTTCTCTCAGCTCAGGATTTGAAAAAACACTAAGGCTAACCTATGACTTTTTTTCCGTTTCAGACTCCGAAAAAAAATATGCTCAAACATGACTTCTTGGGTGTAAAACAGGCCGAGAAACATGCTAGTGCAGACGGTTTGGTCATATTTGGCTTCAAAATGGACTTATGAGCCTTTTTCTCTCAGCTCAGGATTTGAAAAAACACTAAGGCTAACCTATGACTTTTTTTCCATTTTGGACTCCGAAAAAAAATATGCTCAAACATGACTTTTTGGGTGTAAAACAGGCCGAGAAACATGCTAGTGCAGACGGTTTGGTCATATTTGGCTTCAAAATGGACTTATGAGCCTTTTTCTCTCAGCTCAGGATTCGAAAAAACACTAAGGCTAACCTATGACTTTTCTTTCCGTTTCAGACTCCGAAAAAAAATATGCTCAAACATGACTTTTTGGGTGTAAAACAGGCCGAGAAACATGCTAGTGCAGACGGTTTGGTCATATTTGGCTTCAAAATGGACTTTATGAGCCTTTTTCTCTCAGCTCAGGATTCGAAAAAACACTAAGGCTAACATATGACTTTTTTCCGTTTCAGACTCCGAAAAAAAATATGCTCAAACATGACTTTTTGGGTGTAAAACAGGCCGAGAAACATGCTAGTGCAGACGGTTTGGTCATATTTGGCTTGGACATGGACTTATGAGCCTTTTTCTCTCAGCTCAGGATTTGAAAAAACACTAAGGCTAACCTATGACTTTTTTTCCATTTCAGGACTCCGAAAAAAAATATGCTCAAACATGACTTTTTGGGTGTAAAACAGGCCGAGAAACATGCTAGTGCAGACGGTTTGGTCATAGTTTGGCTTCAAAATGGACTTATGAGCCTTTTTCTCTCAGCTCAGGATTTGAAAAAACACTAAGGCTAACCTATGACTTTTTTCCATTTTGGACTCCGAAAAAAAAATATGCTCAAACATGACTTTTTGGGTGTAAAACAGGCCGAGAAACATGCTAGTGCAGACGGTTTGGTCATAGTTTGCTTAAAAATGGACTTTTCAGCCTTTTTCTCTCAGCTCAGGATTTGAAAAAACACTAAGGCTAACCTATGACTTTTTTCCGTTTCAGACTCCGAAAAAAAATATGCTCAAACATGACTTTTTGGGTGTAAAACAGGCCGAGAAACATGCTAGTGCAGACGGTTTGGTCATAGTTTGCTTAAAAATGGACTTTTCAGCCTTTTTCTCTCAGCTCAGGATTTGAAAAAACACTAAGGCTAACCTATGACTTTTTTTCCATTTTGGACTCCGAAAAAAAAATATGCTCAAACATGACTTTTTGGGTGTAAAACAGGCCGAGAAACATGCTAGTGCAGACGGTTTGGTGATATTTGGCTTCAAAATGGACTTATGAGCCTTTTTCTCTCAGCTCAGGATTTGAAAAAACACTAAGGCTAACCTATGACTTTTTTTCCGTTTCAGACTCCGAAAAAAAAATATGCTCAAACATGACTTTTTGGGTGTAAAACAGGCCGAGAAACATGCTAGTGCAGACGGTTTGGTCATAGTTTGCTTCAAAATGGACTTATGAGCCTTTTTCTCTCAGCTCAGGATTTGAAAAAACACTAAGGCTAACCTATGACTTTTTTCCATTTTGGACTCCGAAAAAAAATATGCTCAAACATGACTTTTTGGGTGTAAAACAGGCCGAGAAACATGCTAGTGCAGACGGTTTGGTCATATTTGGCTTCAAAATGGACTTTTCAGCCTTTTTCTCTCAGCTGAGGATTTCGAAAAAACACTAAGGCTAACCTATGACTTTTTTCCATTTTGGACTCCGAAAAAAAAATGCTCAAACATGACTTTTTGGGTGTAAAACAGGCCGAGAAACATGCTAGTGCAGACGGTTTGGTCATAGTTTGGCTTCAAAATGGACTTATGAGCCTTTTTCTCTCAGCTCAGGATTTGAAAAAACACTAAGGCTAACCTATGACTTTTTTTCCCGTTTCAGACTCCGAAAAAAAATATGCTCAAACATGACTTTTTGGGTGTAAAACAGGCCGAGAAACATGCTATTGCAGACAGTTTGGTCATATTTGGCTTCAACATGGACTTATGAGCCTTTTTCTCTCAGCTCAGGATTTGAAAAAACACTAAGGCTAACCTATGACTTTTTTTCCGTTTCAGACTCCGAAAAAAAATATGCTCAAACATGACTTTTTGGGTGTAAAACAGGCCGAGAAACATGCTAGTGCAGACGGTTTGGTCATATTTGGCTTCAACATGGACTTATGAGCCTTTTTCTCTCAGCTCAGGATTTGAAAAAACACTAAGGCTAACCTATGACTTTTTTCCGTTTCAGACTCCGAAAAAAAATATGCTCAAACATGACTTTTTGGGTGTAAAACAGGCCGAGAAACATGCTAGTGCAGACGGTTTGGTCATAGTTTGCTTCAAAATGGACGTATGAGCCTTTTTCTCTCAGCTCAGGATTTGAAAAAACACTAAGGCTAACCTATGACTTTTTTTCCCGTTTCAGACTCCGAAAAAAAATATGCTCAAATATGACTTTTTGGGTGTAAAACAGGCCGAGAAACATGCTAGTGCAGACGGTTTGGTGATATTTGGCTCCAACGAAGACTTATGAGTATTCTCTCAGCTCAGGATTTGAAAAAACACTAAGGCTAACCTATGACTTTTTTCCATTTTGGACTCCGAAAAAAAAATATGCTCAAACTTGACTTTCTGGGTGTAAAACAGGCCGAGAAACATGCTAGTGCAGACGGTTTGGTCATATTTGGGTTCAACATGGACTTATGAGCCTTTTTCTCTCAGCTGAGGATTTGAAAAAACACTAAGGCTAACCTATGACTTTTTTTCCATTTTGGACTCCGAAAAAAAAATGCTCAAACATGACTTTTTGGGTGTAAAACAGGCCGGGAAACATTCTAGTGCAGACGGTTTGGTGATATTTGGCTTCAAAATGGACTTTTAAACCTTTTTCTCACAGCTCAGGATTCGAAAAAACACTAAGGCTAACCTATGATTTTCTTTCCGTTTCAGACTCCGAAAAAAAATGTGCTCAAACATGACTTTTTGGGTGTAAAACAGGCCGAGAAACATGCTAGTGCAGACGGTTTGGTCATAGTTTGCTTCAAAATGGACTTATGAGCCTTTTTCTCTCAGCTCAGGATTTGAAAAAACACTAAGGCTAACCTATGACTTTTTTCCCGTTTCAGACTCCGAAAAAAAATATGCTCAAACATGACTTTTTGGGTGTAAAACAGGCCGAGAAACATGCTAGTGCAGACGGTTTGGTGATATTTGGCTTCAACAAGGACTTATGAGCCTTTTTCTCTCAGCTCAGGATTTGAAAAAACACTAAGGCTAACCTATGACTTTTTTCCATTTCAGACTCCGAAAAAAAATATGCTCAAACATGACTTTTTGGGTGTAAAACAGGCCGAGAAACATGCTAGTGCAGACGGTTTGGTCATAGTTTGCTTAAAAATGGACTTTTCAGCCTTTTTCTCTCAGCTCAGGATTTGAAAAAACACTAAGGCTAACCTATGACTTTTTTTCCATTTCAGACTCCGAAAAAAAATATGCTCAAACATGACTTTTTGGGTGTAAAACAGGCCGAGAAACATGCTAGTGCAGACGGTTTGGTCATAGTTTGCTTAAAAATGGACTTTTCAGCCTTTTTCTCTCAGCTCAGGATTTGAAAAAACACTAAGGCTAACCTATGACTTTTTTCCCGTTTCAGACTCCGAAAAAAAAATTTGCTCAAACATGACTTTTTGGGTGTAAAACAGGCCGAGAAACATGCTAGTGCAGACGGTTTGGTCATAGTTTGCTTAAAAATGGACTTTTCAGCCTTTTTCTCTCAGCTCAGGATTTGAAAAAACACTAAGGCTAACCTATGACTTTTTTCCATTTTGGACTCCGAAAAAAAAATATGCTCAAACATGACTTTTTGGGTGTAAAACAGGCCGAGAAACATGCTAGTGCAGACGGTTTGGTCATATTTGGCTTCAACATGGACTTATGAGCCTTTTTCTCTCAGCTCAGGATTCGAAAAAACACTAAGGCTAACCTATGACTTTTTTTCCGTTTCAGACTCCGAAAAAAAATATGCTCAAATATGACTTTTTGGGTGTAAAACAGGCCGAGAAACATGCTAGTGCAGACGGTTTGGTCATAGTTTGCCTCAAAATGGACGTATGAGCCTTTTTCTCTCAGCTCAGGATTTGAAAAAACACTAAGGCTAACCTATGACTTTTTTTCCATTTTGGACTCCGAAAAAAAAATGCTCAAACATGACTTTTTGGGTGTAAAACAGGCCGAGAAACATGCTAGTGCAGACGGTTTGGTCATATTTGGCTTCAAAATGGACTTTTCAGCCTTTTTCTCTCAGCTCAGGATTCGAAAAAACACTAAGGCTAACCTATGACTTTTTTCCATTTTGGACTCTAAAAAAAAATATGCTCAAACATGACTTTTTGGGTGTAAAACAGGCCGAGAAACATGCTAGTGCAGACGGTTTGGTCATAGTTTGCTTCAAAATGGACGTATGAGCCTTTTTCTCTCAGCTCAGGATTTGAAAAAACACTAAGGCTAACCTATGACTTTTTTCCCGTTTCAGACTCCGAAAAAAAATATGCTCAAATATGACTTTTTGGGTGTAAAACAGGCCGAGAAACATGCTAGTGCAGACGGTTTGGTCATATTTGGCTTCAACATGGACTTATGAGCCTTTTTCTCTCAGCTCAGGATTTGAAAAAACACTAAGGCTAACCTATGACTTTTTTTCCGTTTCAGACTCCGAAAAAAAATATGCTCAAACATGACTTCTTGGGTGTAAAACAGGCCGAGAAACATGCTAGTGCAGACGGTTTGGTCATATTTGGCTTCAACATGGACTTATGAGCCTTTTTCTCTCAGCTCAGGATTTGAAAAAACACTAAGGCTAACATATGACTTTTTTCCGTTTCAGACTCCGAAAAAAAATATGCTCAAACATGACTTTTTGGGTGTAAAACAGGCCGAGAAACATGCTAGTGCAGACGGTTTGGTCATAGTTTGCTTCAAAATGGACTTATGAGCCTTTTTCTCTCAGCTCAGGATTTGAAAAAACACTAAGGCTAACCTATGACTTTTTTTCCCGTTTCAGACTCCGAAAAAAAATATGCTCAAACATGACTTTTTGGGTGTAAAACAGGCCGAGAAACATGCTAGTGCAGACGGTTTGGTCATAGTTTGCCTCAAAATGGACTTATGAGCCTTTTTCTCTCAGCTCAGGATTTGAAAAAACACTAAGGCTAACCTATGACTTTTTTTCCGTTTCAGACTCCGAAAAAAAATATGCTCAAACATGACTTTTTGGGTGTAAAACAGGCCGAGAAACATGCTAGTGCAGACGGTTTGGTCATATTTGGCTTCAACATGGACTTATGAGCCTTTTTCTCTCAGCTCAGGATTTGAAAAAACACTAAGGCTAACATATGACTTTTTTTCCATTTCAGACTCCGACAAGAAATATGCTCAAACATGACTTTTTGGGTGTAAAACAGGCCGAGAAACATGCTAGTGCAGACGGTTTGGTCATAGTTTGCTTCAACATGGACTTATGAGCCTTTTTCTCTCAGCTCAGGATTTGAAAAAACACTAAGGCTAACCTATGACTTTTTTTCCATTTCTGACTCCGAAAAAAACTTTGATCAAACATGACTTTTTGGGTGTAAAACAGGCCGAGAAACATGCTAGTGCAGACGGTTTGGTCATATTTGGCTTCAAAATGGACTTTTAAGCCTTTTTCTCTCAGCTCAGGATTTGAAAAAACACTAAGGCTAACCTATGACTTTTTTTCCGTTTCAGACTCCGAAAAAAAATATGCTCAAACATGACTTTTTGGGTGTAAAACAGGCCGAGAAACATGCTAGTGCAGACGGTTTGGTCATAGTTTGCTTCAAAATGGACTTATGAGCCTTTTTCTCTCAGCTCAGGATTTGAAAAAACACTAAGGCTAACCTATGACTTTTTTCCCATTTCAGACTCCGAAAAAAAATATGCTCAAACATGACTTTTTGGGTGTAAAACAGGCCGAGAAACATGCTAGTGCAGACGGTTTGGTCATATTTGGCTTCAACATGGACTTATGAGCCTTTTTCTCTCAGCTCAGGATTCGAAAAAAACACTAAGGCTAACCTATGACTTTTTTTCCGTTTCAGACTCCGAAAAAAAATATGCTCAAACATGACTTTTTGGGTGTAAAACAGGCCGGGAAACATGCTAGTGCAGACGGTTTGGTGATATTTGGCTTCAAAATGGACTTTTAAACCTTTTTCTCTCAGCTCAGGATTCGAAAAAACACTAAGGCTAACCTATGACTTTTTATCAGTTTCAGACTCCTAAAAAAAATATGCTCAAACATGACTTTTTGGGTGTAAAACAGGCCGAGAAACATGCTATTGCAGACGGTTTGGTCATATTTGGCTTCAACATGGACTTATGAGCCTTTTTCTCTCAGCTCAGGATTTGAAAAAACACTAAGGCTAACCTATGACTTTTTTTCCGTTTCAGACTCCGAAAAAAAATATGCTCAAACATGACTTTTTGGGTGTAAAACAGGCCGAGAAACATGCTAGTGCAGACGGTTTGGTCATATTTGGCTTCAACATGGACTTATGAGCCTTTTTCTCTCAGCTCAGGATTTGAAAAAACACTAAGGCTAACCTATGACTTTTTTCCATTTTGGACTCTAAAAAAAAATATGCTCAAACATGACTTTTTGGGTGTAAAACAGGCCGAGAAACATGCTAGTGCAGACGGTTTGGTCATAGTTTGGCTTCAAAATGGACTAACAAGCCTTTTTCTCTCAGCTCAGGATTTGAAAAAAACACTAAGGCTAACCTATGACTTTCTTTCCATTTCGGACTCCAAAAAAAAATATGCTCAAACATGACTTTTTGGGTGTAAAACAGGCCGAGGAAACATGCTAGTGCAGACGGTTTGGTGCATATTTGGCTTCAAAATGGACTTTTAAGCCTTTTTCTCTCAGCTCAGGATTCGAAAAAACACTAAGGCTAACCTATGACTTTTTTTCCGTTTCAGACTCCGAAAAAAAATATGCTCAAACATGACTTTTTGGGTGTAAAACAGGCCGAGAAACATGCTAGTGCAGACGGTTTGGTCATAGTTTGGCTTCAAAATGGACTTATGAGCCTTTTTCTCTCAGCTCAGGATTTGAAAAAACACTAAGGCTAACCTATGACTTTTTTTCCCGTTTCAGACTCCGAAAAAAAATATGCTCAAACATGACTTTTTGGGTGTAAAACAGGCCGAGAAACATGCTAGTGCAGACGGTTTGGTCATATTTGGCTTCAACATGGACTTATGAGCCTTTTTCTCTCAGCTCAGGATTTGAAAAAACACTAAGGCTAACCTATGACTTTTTTTCCATTTCAGGACTCCGAAAAAAAATATGCTCAAACATGACTTTTTGGGTGTAAAACAGGCCGAGAAACATTCTAGTGCAGACGGTTTGGTCATATTTGGCTTCAAAATGGACTTTTAAACCTTTTTCTCTCAGCTCAGGATTCGAAAAAACACTAAGGCTAACCTATGACTTTTTTTCCGTTTCAGACTCCGAAAAAAAATATGCTCAAACATGACTTTTTGGGTGTAAAACAGGCCGAGAAACATGCTAGTGCAGACGGTTTGGTCATATTTGGCTTCAAAATGGACTTTTAAACCTTTTTCTCTCAGCTCAGGATTCGAAAAAACACTAAGGCTAACCTATGACTTTTTTTCCGTTTCAGACTCCGAAAAAAAATATGCTCAAACATGACTTTTTGGGTGTAAAACAGGCCGAGAAACATGCTAGTGCAGACGGTTTGGTCATAGTTTGCTTAAAAATGGACTTTTCAGCCTTTTTCTCTCAGCTCAGGATTTGAAAAAACACTAAGGCTAACCTATGACTTTTTTCCATTTTGGACTCCGAAAAAAAATATGCTCAAACATGACTTTTTGGGTGTAAAACAGGCCGAGAAACATGCTAGTGCAGACGGTTTGGTCATATTTGGCTTCAAAATGGACTTATGAGCCTTTTTCTCTCAGCTCAGGATTTGAAAAAACACTAAGGCTAACCTATGACTTTTTTCCGTTTCAGACTCCGAAAAAAAATATGCTCAAACATGACTTTTTGGGTGTAAAACAGGCCGAGAAACATGCTAGTGCAGACGGTTTGGTCATAGTTTCCTTCAAAATGGACTTATGAGCCTTTTTCTCTCAGCTCAGGATTTGAAAAAACACTAAGGCTAACCTATGACTTTTTTTCCGTTTCAGACTCCGAAAAAAAATATGCTCAAACATGACTTTTTGGGTGTAAAACAGGCCGAGAAACATGCTAGTGCAGACGGTTTGGTCATATTTGGGTTCAACATGGACTTATGAGCCTTTTTCTCTCAGCTCAGGATTTGAAAAAACACTAAGGCTAACCTATGACTTTTTTTCCATTTTGGACTCCGAAAAAAAAATGCTCAAACATGACTTTTTGGGTGTGAAACAGGCCGGGAAACATTCTAGTGCAGACGGTTTGGTGATATTTGGCTTCAAAATGGACTTTTAAACCTTTTTCTCACAGCTCAGGATTCGAAAAAACACTAAGGCTAACCTATGACTTTTTTCCGTTTCAGACTCCGAAAAAAAATATGCTCAAACATGACTTTTTGGGTGTAAAACAGGCCGAGAAACATGCTAGTGCAGACGGTTTGGTCATATTTGGCTTCAAAATGGAGTTTTAAACCTTTTTCTCTCAGCTGAGGATTCGAAAAAACACTAAGGCTAACCTATGACTTTTTTCCATTTTGGACTCTAAAAAAAAATATGCTCAAACATGACTTTTTGGGTGTAAAACAGGCCGAGAAACATGCTAGTGCAGACGGTTTGGTCATATTTGGCTTCAACATGGACTTATGAGCCTTTTTCTCTCAGCTCAGGATTTGAAAAAACACTAAGGCTAACCTATGACTTTTTTTCCATTTTGGACTCCGAAAAAAAATATGCTCAAACATGACTTTTTGGGTGTGAAACAGGCCGGGAAACATTCTAGTGCAGACGGTTTGGTGATATTTGGCTTCAAAATGGACTTTTAAACCTTTTTCTCACAGCTCAGGATTCGAAAAAACACTAAGGCTAACATATGACTTTTTTCCGTTTCAGACTCCGAAAAAAAATATGCTCAAACATGACTTTTTGGGTGTAAAACAGGCCGAGAAACATGCTAGTGCAGACGGTTTGGTCATAGTTTGCTTCAAAATGGACGTATGAGCCTTTTTCTCTCAGCTCAGGATTTGAAAAAACACTAAGGCTAACCTATGACTTTTTTCCCGTTTCAGACTCCGAAAAAAAATATGCTCAAACATGACTTTTTGGGTGTAAAACAGGCCGAGAAACATGCTAGTGCAGACGGTTTGGTCATATTTGGCTTCAACATGGACTTATGAGCCTTTTTCTCTCAGCTCAGGATTTGAAAAAACACTAAGGCTAACCTATGACTTTTTTTCCGTTTCAGACTCCGAAAAAAAATATGCTCAAACATGACTTTTTGGGTGTAAAACAGGCCGAGAAACATGCTAGTGCAGACGGTTTGGTCATATTTGGCTTCAACATGGACTTATGAGCCTTTTTCTCTCAGCTCAGGATTTGAAAAAACACTAAGGCTAACATATGACTTTTTTCCGTTTCAGACTCCGAAAAAAAATATGCTCAAACATGACTTTTTGGGTGTAAAACAGGCCGAGAAACATGCTAGTGCAGACGGTTTGGTCATAGTTTGCTTAAAAGTGGACTTTTCAGCCTTTTTCTCTCAGCTCAGGATTTGAGAAAACACTAAGGCTAACCTATGACTTTTTTTCCATTTTGGACTCCGAAAAAAAATATGCTCAAACATGACTTTTTGGGTGTAAAACAGGCCGAGAAACATGCTAGTGCAGACGGTTTGGTCATAGTTTGCTTCAAAATGGACTCATGAGCCTTTTTCTCTCAGCTCAGGATTTGAAAAAACACTAAGGCTAACCTATGACTTTTTTTCCGTTTCAGACTCCGAAAAAAAATATGCTCAAACATGACTTTTTGGGTGTAAAACAGGCCGAGAAACATGCTAGTGCAGACGGTTTGGTCATAGTTTGCTTCAAAAGTGGACTTTTCAGCCTTTTTCTCTCAGCGCAGGATTTGAATAAACACTAAGGCTAACCTATGACTTTTTTCCATTTTTGGACTCTGAAAAAAAATATGCTCAAACATGACTTTTTGGGTGTAAAACAGGCCGAGAAACATGCTAGTGCAGACGGTTTGGTCATAGTTTGCTTCAAAATGGACTTTTCAGCCTTTTTCTCTCAGCTCAGGATTTGAAAAAACACTAAGGCTAACCTATGACTTTTTTTCCATTTTGGACTCCTAAAAAAAATATGCTCAAACATGACTTTTTGGGTGTAAAACAGGCCGAGAAACATGCTATTGCAGACGGTTTGGTTTTAGTTTGCTTCAAAATGGACTCATGAGCCTTTTTGTCTCAGCTCAGGATTTGAAAAAACACTAAGGCTAACCTAAGACTTTTTTTCCATTTCGGACTCCGAAAAAAAATATGCTCAAACATGACTTTTTGGGAGTAAAACAGGCCGAGAAACATGACAGTTCAGGGAGACATGTCATGGTATGATTTTTGATCAATATGCAGTCACAAAAAGACTCAGCATTTTTCCTGTTCCGGCAGTTTTTAAGAAAATCGACGTGTTAACAAAAGTTTTCAGTTAGTTTTCATGACAAAAAAAGGCTAACTGAAAACTTACTTTTGGCTTATTCTGCAAGCAGGAAAAAAAGATTATGTGTGCATGATTTCTGAACATTTTTCACCTTGAAAAAGACTTTTCAGCATTTTTCTTTTGTTTTTGAAAAATTGATGATTGCATGAAGAAAACAATATGCTAACATCACTTTTTTCAGCTTTGTTTGCCTCCATCAAGAAGGTCAATGTTAAGCTTTAGCCTTGATTAAAAACAGGAATAAAAACTTAAAGGCATATTTTTGGAGAAGATTTTCCTTTAATGATTCCCAGTTCGTTAAATATTCGTCAGTGATTCCTGTTTTACAGCTCCTGATTAAAACTAGTTTGACCTTTAGCACCTCTGAAGTCTAAACGCTGCACAGTCAAATATCAAATGTAAAAAAAACAAGATTTTTACACAGTAAAATAAAAACTAAGCTTGTGTCAAATATATTACATTATGTTGATGAAAACCAAAATGTTGAGGGCTTCAATGTTTCTGTACATTTCAGTAAAAAAGTTCCACATCCACACACAAACTTTCCATCTCAACAAAAACAACACAATCATACAAACTGTACAGTGACGTAAAACTGAGCACACATGCTGATAATTTTCATGTTCAGTAAAATGTTTTTTTTTTTTTTTTAAATATCACGATTAGAAAATTAAGAGATCAGGCTTAAAAAAATACACTTTAAAAACATAAACACACTAAAAAACGTTTTCAGGCGTCAGCAGAGGACAAAGTCCAAGGTTAACGTCTGATTCATGATCAGATCACATGATTTTTGTCCAAATCTCACAGTCCAGGCATGATGTAGGCGATGTTATCCAACGTGTTGGCCTGAAAAACAAACATTTCATTAAAATACAATCAAAGATGCACTTAAAAGTAATAAAGAAAGAAAATATCTCTGTTATTCATCAAAATGGTAAAAAAATTGTTTAAATACATCTCTCCTTATTGATAGGTTTTCCCTTTTATCAGCGTTAAGTTTTTGGTTTGGTCCTAAAGAGAAATTATGGTGTGACATGAAAAAGGAGGTCTGAATGTTAGAATATATTTAATTTTGGGCCGCCTGAATTGCCTTCAAAGGGCTTGTCTTATTTCAAGTACCAACAGAGCCTCAACAGCATAAACCTTAGCAAAGTTATTGTCAAAATTGCGGAAAACTGCCCTATTTTCTGGATCCATATCTAAATTCCGAACACACCAAAAATCAAACCACTTCTTCCTTGTGCCATGACCAAACATTCCCTAAAAATTTAAATCCAAATCCTTCGAAAACTTCTGAAATTATAAGCACACATGTTGAAAACTGGCCGATCTCACAATGTTAATAAATTGTTCAAAAATTCCTGGATCCACATCCGGATTCAGATCATCACCAAAATCTAATCACTCCCTCTTTGTGTCATGACCAACATTTTACTTAAATTTCACCCAAATCAGGTAAAAACTTAAACAGTTATCAGCAAAAATTGTGAAAAAGTCCCTGTCTTGCATGTTAGCAAATTCTTTTAAAAATTCCTGGATCCACATGCCGATTCGGATCACCTCCAAAATCCCAAAACTTCTATCTTGTTTCATGACCAACATTCCCTGATAATGTCATCCAAATTAGTTGGGAATTTTTTTAATAATTATAAAATGTGTGGAAGACTGCTCTATCTCACAATGTTCACAAATAGTTAAAAAAAATTCTTCAATCCACATCCACAGTTGGATCACCACCAAAATCTATTTACTTCTTTCTTGTGCTATGACCAACATTTCCTGTAAATTTTATCCAAATCCTTTGAGAACTTTTTGAGATATAAGCACAAATGCTGAAAACTGGGCTATCTCACAATGTTATCAAATCAATTAAAAATTCCATGATCTGTATGTGAGTACATATCACCAACAAAATCGAGCCAACGCCTTCATTTTCCATGACCAGCTGTCCCTGAAAATTTCATCCAAATCAGTCAAGAACTTCTTGAGTTATCAGCAAAAATGTTGAAAACTGACCAATCTCACAATGTTAATAGTTAAAAAAAATCCTCCAGATTTGTATCACCAGCAAAATCTGATCACTTCCTTCTTGTCAATGACCAAAGTTGCATAAAAACATCATCCAGATCCTTTAATACCTTTTGAGTTATCATTTTCACTAATAAACAAAAAACTAAGAAAAATAAAGATAAATCTCTGTATTTATCAGTTTCCTTGTTTATTTAAAGAATGAGTGAATTGCTTGATATTGAGGATAAATTACGTTGTAACACAATAAAAAGGAGTTCAGAAGAAAACAGTTTGTTTAGAATTAGAATATACAGTATTTATTTAGACATGTCTGAGATACCTTCCTATGGTTGAATTATTTTAATTATGATGGAAGGAAAAAAGAAAACTTGGAAAAACACTGAATAATCTGTTTATAAGCCCCAATTTGAACATCTTTTCAGCACTTAAATGACAGAACAGCTGATGATTGGCTGCAAATGGCTGCTCCTAGAGGATCCTTTACTTACATTTAGACAGAAATCTGAATTTAATGAGACCACTAAAAGAGAACTGGTTTCCAGAAGAGCTACCAAATAAAAATCACATTTAGGTTGTTTTTCTAATCCCCTGGAACGGCATTTATGCTCAGTAAAAGCTCTGCCAGGTAGCCTAAATAAAGGTGACTGCATTTCACACAAAAGGAACATTTGTTTCTGTTCATTTATACATTCAGACTTTACTAGCATTCAGTAAAGGGTTATTAGATGTTTGATTTTATCCAAGAGTAAAACATGACTTCAGAAATTCAAGGAAACATAAAATATGCCTTACCCTTTACACTTCATATTTTAGTAAAATTAGTAAATTTACAGTAAATTTCATCAACTAAAACTAGACTAAAATTAAAACAATTTCATTGACTAAATTATGACTAAAGCTAAAAGATATTTTAGGCCAAAGACTAAAACTAAAACTAAATTAAGAAGTGCTGTCAAAATTAACACTGATGAAGAGCTGAAGAAATGCTGAGGCTTATATGACAGTAAGTTAAATAAATTCAGCATGTTTATATGATTTTGACGTACCAGGACGTTTCGAGGACATCCGTTTAGCTTTGGTATCTGTGCTGTGAGGCAGGTCAGAGGTCCGAGTGCACAAAGGATTGAGTCCAGAAGAACCGAGAGACTCCCAGAGACCGCCACCATCCCCTGAGCCAAACATACAGAAGGACACTTAATCCACGGTTCAGTGATAAAACGTCAATTCATACGATTTAAATATACAATATTGTGTTTCAACTCTAAATTTGTAATAAGACAAGATGGAGGGGAGGAGAAAATATTCAAGTGTCACAGCAGTACAGGTCAAAGCAGCATGAGGAGAGTCCAGTGACAGATTTCAGGAGTAACAGAGTTTTAGATAAATATAATTAAAACAGAGTTACAGGGTAATACTGAGTAAACATGAGCACGTGCATGGATTCATCTGCAAACGCACCTCCGTCTCCTGAAGCCGGTGTCCAATCAGAGACAGAGACTCTCCGAGGAGCTGCAGGTGAGCCGCCGCATCGATGGGATCGACGTCAGGAACTCGAGCCGGAGACAGAGACAGCGTGCCGGGCGCTCTGCTCGGAGAAACCATCCCTGATCCTGTTCCTACAACTGCAAACAAGTGGGCAGAAAAGAAAATGAGAGTTTCAAGATTTGAGAACAAATACAACCAGAATGTGATCAGTCGACCTTGTGCCATGACCAACACTCCCTGAAAACTTCATCTGACTCCTTTGAGAACTTATTGAGTTGTAAGAAAACTGTTCTCGCTCACAATGTTAAAAAATCCTTTAAAAAATTCCTGGATCTGCATCCAGATTCGGATCACCACCAAAATCTAATCACTTTTCCTTGTGCCACGAACAACTTTATCTGAAAATGTCACCAAAATCTGATCATGGCTTCTTGACTTATCTTGCCAACAGAAAAAATTCCAAACAAAAGCCTCCTTGGCTGAGTTAATAAATAAAACAGTAACCTAAATAAATATATATTTAGCTCATCGATCACGATTCAGAGACTGAAAACTAGGGCTGGGTGATATGGCCTAACAATAAAATCACTGATTTTTTTTTCCCACAACACAAGATTTATGTTTTTAATCGATTTTTTCCCTCTGGAAAAAAATGACATGAATCAAGGTTTTGCCTTTATGTTGTCAAAATGTATTTCCAAACCAAACAGAATTTCCATCTTTAAAGTGTGTGTCATAAAATGTTGAGTATGTACTTCTAACGTAGGCAGGTTTGTCTACACAAACACTGAAGGCTGAGCTATTTTCAAAGAATATTAACATGAAACTCTCTGATCATTATTTAATCTCATGTAAAAAACAAATACAAGCCTAAAAAAGTCCTGGTGCAAAACCTGACAGGGCCTGCCATTTATATTTTCAAAATATTGCAACAACTTACAATTGGAGTAAGTCAAGAAAAAAATCTCAGTTTTTAATTTTTAAATTTTGTGCTGAAATTAATTCAAATTAATTGATTTAACTGATATATCGCCCAGCTTTACTGAAAACTTAACAGAAGTTCAACAACATCCAGGAGGACTTTTAAGAAAACTCATGCAGTAAAGATCTTTCCGCAGCTTGCATGAGGAAAGAAAAAATCATTTAATATAATACTATATTATTTTACCTCTAAAAAACTGCTTACCCAGGAACCTTTCAAAAAAACGTAAATCAGAACACCGATCCGAGCTTTACTATGTATATGTCTTTTTTAGATGATGAGATATTTAAAGTTATGACTTATGGTATCATTTATAGGTGATCTGTACAACAATGAACCTCAAATGAAGCTTTTGTGTTAGAATTAAACTAGCCTTCATTATATTTTATGCATAAATGAATGTGTCCTTCATTGAAGTGGGGTGGGGAGTGTTTCTCTCTATTATTTGTTTTATTTTATTTTCCAGGACAAAAAGGGGGAAATACAGTATGTAACCATGTCTTTGTTTAATATGTGCATTTCTCAATAAAAAGAAATGAAAAACTACCTTTAGTTTTTCCTTCACTGGTGCTCTTATGTTTGACCGTCGTGGCCTCGGCTTTGTTCTGTTTGTGCTGCAGATACTGAGCTTTCTGCCTCCAGACCTGCGACAAAAAAACAAGCAAAAGACACGACGTCAAAGCACGTTCATTACTGCAGCTTCACTTTACAAATGATTCTCCAAAACAGTTTTATTTAAGGGAGAAAAACTCACAAGTTTGTCCTTTTCAGGCATCGCCTTCCACACTTCAGCCAATTTTTTACTCAGCTCACCGAACACTGAAGAAATGTTCATGTACACATTATTAAAACTATAATTTTCTGACTCATTTAGAGGATAAAACACAATTATGAGATTTCATCACCCACCTAGTCCGGGCTGCTCTGCGTTAATGTTGACCCTGTACTCTTTACAAAACACCTGATAGGCTGTTGTGTTCTTCTTCTTGGGCTAAAAAATGACCACAAAATTATGTAAGAAAAACAAAAATGTACAATAAAAGAGGAATACGGTGCAAAAGTAAATTTGAGTTAGCTGGTGAAGTCAGCTGATTAGTGGCTAAACAAAGTCAAGTTGAGATATAGACTATTTTTTTAGTATATGGACAAAGCTACAAGAAATCTCCCACATTTATGACCCAGCAGGTTTCATACGAGGAGCTGCTTCAGTGTTTTAGAGAAAAATTAAACAAAGAGCCAGAGAAATAAAGTTTAGCAAGTTATGAAGAGTTTTTCTGTATTACACTGCAAAAACTCAGATCTAGGCGTGTCTAGATCTAAGTGTGTTTGTCTATTTTCAAGTCAATAATATCTAAAGCACTTATTCTAATCCACATTGACTTAACCAGTGCAGAAAAATATCTTACTTTAAGAAATGAAAGGCAAAAATAAGGCACTGAATTACTTTAAATAAAGAGAAAATATCTGCCAATGAAACAAAGAAAGTCTGACTTAGTGAGGGTCTGAAATAAGGTTTAATATCTGCTCAAGTTAAATTTGTGTTGTCTTATTGACAGGTTATTTTACTTATTATTTACAAGCAACTCAGGCCTTATTTTTAGTTTTTATATCTTCAAATAAGATCTTAATCCGGATATGTAAGGAAAATTGTGGATCAGAATAAGTCTACTGAGAATTTTTTGCCTTAAAATTGGCCGAATACTCTCACCTAGATCTGAGTTTTTCAGTATAGAGAATCTTCAATGAAAAATAAGAAAAAAAAAAGTTAAATATTTTAGGTAAGAGTGTTGAAGACATGTTAAATGACTGGTTATAATTTAATTTTCATTTCATTTTCTATGTTAATTTCATTTAGTAATAAAAGAAAACACTTCAAAACAAACAAAAATAATAAATGAAGAGGAGCAGAAAGAAGAATAATCTGATATGATCCGCCCCTTTTTTACTAGACACTAATTAACAATGTAGATAATAAAACACAAAACCTTTAAATCAATTTAATTAATTTAATTTAAAGATGTGCTCATGGCCGACAGTTCACGTGATTAAGTACAACCTTGAGGATTACCATAAATAAAGGAAGTTTTTTTTAACCTTGTCTTTGTCCTTGTCGTGTTTGTCCCGGTCTTTCTCCTCCTTCTTCTTCTTCTTCTTCTCTGGGACGCCGTCGCTGCTCTGATGGTGGTGCTGAGGTACCGGAGCGCCCATGGCGTACATCGGCCCCACGGAGCTGTGGGTGACGGTCGGGTGGGAGTGACTGTGGCTCCTCGACGAGTCTGAAGAGAGACAAACAAACATAAACTCATTGAGATGTTTTATTTTTATGATCCTACATCATTATAAGTTAGATTTATGTTTGATGAACAGCTGATGCATTGATGGCAAATATAATCAGATTTTTTTAAATTAATTACTCAAGATGCTTCAACATCCTAGAGTCATTTTAAAACTTGTTTCCAATCTCAATATCAGAGTTTTTAAACTTTGCTGTCATAAAAGTGAAATAATGCAATATCTTATCAAGTCCTGCACTGCAAAAACTCAGATCTAGGTGACAGTATTTGTCCATTTCTTAGTCAACAAAATCTCAGTAGCCTTATTCTGAGGTACGATTCCCTGACATGTCTGAATTAACATCTTATTTGCAGATATCAGAAATAAAAATAAGACCTGAGCTGCTTGTAATAAGTAAAATTATCTGCCAATGAGACAAGCCAAATTATCTTCAATGGTGTCTGAAAATTAAAATGTTTCAACCAGAGTAGTTATTAAAGCCGAATTTAAGACCCTCACTCAGGAAAACTTTATTTGTTTGGCAGATATTTTCTTACAGTTACAAGCAATTCAATACCTTATTTTAGCCTTTTATTCCTTGTACTAAGACATTTATCTGGACTTGTCAAGTGAGTATGAATTAAAATAAGTACTTTAAATCTTTTTGACCTGAATAAACTTAACAAGATCTGAGTTTCTGCAGTGTGGGTACCCAGTAACAACTCATTTCTTGTTTTTAAGAACAGAAATACACTACCAGACTCCTCCAAACAGCCTAGGGCTGGGCGATATGACCTAAAATAATTTTTTTCCCCCCACAAAACTCGATTTATGATTTTAATCGATTTTTCCCTCTCAAAAAAAAAAAAGAAACCCTCCAAGTGACACAAACATGACATGAATCAAGTTTTGCCTTTATGTTGTCAAAATATATTCCAAAACTAAACAGACTTTCCCTCTTATAGTTAAAATGCATGCTGTAATTTTGTCATGAAATGTTGATTATGTAGTTCGAATGTAGGGAGGCCTGTCTACATAAACACTGAAGGATGAGGTATTTTCACAGTAAATATATTTGGAACTCTCTGGTTAATATTTCATCTATTTAAGAATCAAATAAAAGTGCTTGTGTGAAACCTGACAAGGCCTACTATCATGAAAACTGTAAATTTTCAGTAATTATATTTTCAAACAAGGCAACAACTTATGATTGGAGAAAGTTTTTAAAAAAATCTTATTAGTTTTTAAATCCACTGCAGAAAATGATCCAAATTAATAAATTTAATCAATATATTACCCAGCCCTAAAACAGCCTTACTACACGTGCTAATTCAAGACATAAGAATTTAGACAAATAGCATTAAATTACTGTAATTTGTCAGGATGGGAGTTTATTAGATTATATTAATACCACCTATAACAGTTCTCTTATCGATTCCTGCTGATTTTCCACGTGTTAAAGACGTGACCTACACAGGTTTTCAGAGGCAGGAAGGTCAAACATGAAGCTCTTGTGCAGTAAACATCTTTTTGTTGAAAATTAGGACCCAATTTTGACCCCGTCTGCAGTGATTACTGATTCTCTGGTATAATTTCTGCCGACTGCCCCTGATGAGAGCATGAAGCATGCAGAACAAAGTGGGAGGAATTGATGAGCAGAAATACGATTGTTATTGATTCTTTGAGGGATTTATTGATTCTGAACTGGAACTGGTTTTTGATTTCCACCCCTGGTCATTTGTGATTTCTTCCACGTAAGTCTTCTAAAGTGGAGAAATTAAAAAATAGATTTAAAGCTCCCTCTCGTGAGTGATCTCACCTCCAAAGCTTTTGCTGTGCTTCTTGTCCTTGCTGCTCTTTTCTTTGTCTCTGTCTTTTTCTTTGTCCTTCTTCTTCTTGCTCTTTTTGCTCTTCTTCTTCTTTTTGGACAGGTGTGTGTACGAATCGTCGATGACCAGCTCGCCGGCCTCCAGCTCGCCCCCTGATGAAGAGCTGTCGTCCCCCAGACCTCCGCCATAATGACCTGTATGACCAGAAACGCAGCGTTAAAGTTCAGCCATGAAGAAAGTAAAAAATCTGAATAATCTGAGTCTTCTGGTCCACTGGGGTCATGATTTAAACCATGACTATGTACTTTTCATTTCTTAAATCAACAAAGATAAATATGACGGAGATTTGACGCTCCATGTCCTAGACCAGTGATCACCACATCAGGCCCCTCAAAGCTGTCCATCCAGGCCCCCCGTGTATAATCATACAAAGAGGATTAGGGCCACGGCAAAGAAAGATTATTAGAGATTAAACTTCTTCTATCACTGTGAAAAAGTCAGAACTTTGAGGTTAAAGCCAGAAGTCTTGAATAAAAAAAGACTTTATTCTCAGAATTCTTACTCTAAATTCAAAATTCTGACCCCCCCCCCTTCTAAATTTAATCCCAGAATATTTAGTTTTTCACCCAGAAATTAGAACTTAATCTAAGAATTCTGACTATTTCCCCCTAAAACTCTAAAATATAAAATTATTTTCAGAATCCTCACTTTTTTCTAATACTATAAATTTATTCTCAGAATATTAATATCTTTCCCCACAATTTTAGATTTTATCTCAGATTTTTTTCCCCCAGAATAATAAATTTAATATCAGGGTTCTGATTTTTTTTCACAAAAATTCTCAATTTAATCTCAGAATTTTTTATGACTTTTTTTTGAGAATTTTGTTAATTTAATTGCAGAATTCTGACTATTTCCCCTCATAATTCAAATCCCAGAATTTTTTTGTTTTTTCCTCCTAGGATAATAAATTATTTTCAGAATTCTGACTTTTGCTGCATAAATTCTAGATTTAATATCAGAATTTTGAGTTTCCCCCCAGAATTCTGACTTTTTTTGCAAAGTAAAAAAAAAAAAAAGTTCAACCTCTAACGTTATTTTCTCCTTTATGGTCTACCGTGTTACTAAAATGAGAAAATGTGCAGTGTAAAAGTGTGTTGTTGTTTCACGGAGAGCTTTTAGTTATTAAATACCTACAACTATAAATGAAACCCCATGTGGCAGCACGATGGTTGACTGATAACTAATGATATTTTACCTGAACCAAAATATTGTATTATTTTAGTTTTTTTATTACTATTATTCCCATTTTCTTAAATCTGGCCCCCATACCATATGCCAAAAAACTAGCCCTTGTACAAACGTCGTTGATGACCCCTGCCCTGGTTTTTCCAAATGTTTCAAGGACCTTCAAACTCAAACCATTTCCCTCAGCACATCCTCTCACTGAGGCGCTGATGGAGAAGCTGTTAGCTTATAGTATTAAGATCTGGTCACCGTTATATCTGTAAATCGATAAAGAAAAAAAGAAGCAGCCCAGAAGTGAGGGATAATGCCACACATACAAACATAAAAGTATTTTCTCACCTTCGACCTCCACCTCTTTCCCGACCACGGGCAGCGGATCTCGACTCTGCTGCAGCTTCTTCTTCGGCGACTTTGACGTCTGCATGCGGTCTCGATCCTTCTCCTTCTTCACGCTCGATTTGGACGAGTGCTGCGTGAACGGGAAGCTCTCTCCTTCCTCCTTCTCCGGAGACATGATGAGCTTCATCTTCAGCCCGTCGGCCTCCCGTAACGTCAGCGGTTCCTCTTTGGGAGCTCCGCCGTGGAACAGAGACGACTTCGAGGAGGAGGAGGACGAGGAGGAGTGCTTCTTAGAGGAGGAGGACAACGATGAAGACATGGGGCGGGAGTGAGAGGAGTGGCTCCCTTTGCTGCTACCTCCACCGCCGCCGCTGCTCTCTCGCTTTCGGTCTTTGGAGGAGTGCGAGGAGAAGGGGGGGTAGGAGGGCTTCTTGTGCAGGTGGGGGCTGGGGTCGGACCCCGTGGCCAGAGGGGAGGTGATCGCCTGCAGGAGGCCCATGGCTGTGTCTGCAGGGTGGGAGGACGAGGGGGAGGAGAGCGTGGGGGAGCGGTCCGAAGATTTGTGCTTCTTCTTATGGGACGTTTGACCTGAATGATCGTGTTCTGAAGCAGAGGAAGAAAAACAGACGGATATTTCTAAAACTTCAGCAGGAAATGTAGCAGAACTTGGACTGTGAGAGAGAATAAAAGTTACTAAACTACCATTAAAACTGAGGTTAAATAAGGTTAATTGGAACAGAAAATCAATCTTCAACTGCATTATCTAGACAAGTTGGTTTTACCTTGAAAATTTGAATTTATTATAAATTCAGTCAGAATAAAATGTCTACATGCTTTTAACCAAAAGGTGACCGGGCCTTTTCTGTCCGTGCCCCCACCCTTTAGAACAACCTCCCCGAGGAGATCAGATTAGTGACCTCTTTGTCCTCTCTTAAAAACACATTTTTATCGATGTGCTTTTACAAGACATATCACCTGAGTGTGCTTTTAACCCTCTGACGCTGCTTTTATTTCTAGTCTTAGACAGTTTCACAGGCAGCATCTTTATTCTGTCATTTTTTTATCTTTTCATCTTTTTAACTTTTTATCCTCTTTTGGTTTTATTTACTTTCATTTTATCTCCTATTTCCTTTTATCTTTTGGTAGTTTTGGCCTTTTTAATGTCCTTCTTCCTTCATATCTTAGGTGTTATTAATCCTTTATTTATTTTGCTCTCTGTTTCTGTCATTTCTGGCTCTTACGTGCTTTTCCACTGTTCTGTTTTAAGTCTTACACTGTCTGTCATTGTATTCCTCACATTTCTCTTTTATTCTCATGTTATCTTTTAATTTTGTCTGTAAAGTACTTTGTAACCCTGTTTCAAAAAGTGCTATATAAATAAAGTTTATTATTATTATTATTGTTATTATTTTAAAGGTTCAGTTTTGGTCAGAATAACTTAATCCTTGACTCTTCAACAGCAAGTAAACAAAATCATTGTTATTACATGATATAAATTATATACATATATGGGTATATATATATCAATCTTAATTTGTATAGCCCCAGTTCATAACAAGTGCAATCTCAAGGCACTTTTCAATAGAACAGGCTGAAGCCATACTCTTCATTTACACATATATGCATATAAACAAATATATATAAATATATGTATTTGTATACACATACAAACATCCAGAGATGGATCCATCCAGGAAGAGACAAAGGGACTAAAATCACATTTGTCTCTGCTGAATATAGATTCAATCAATCAATCTTTATTTGTATAGCACCATGTTTGTTGAATAAAAATCTATTTAAGGTAAGCCCCTTTAGATGTGGCATCTCATTTTCACGGGAGTCCTCATGTCTATATGGTTGTCAAGATAGTTACTGTGGATGTAGAATCAATACAACCATGGATAGAGAGGTCAATCTGAAATTAACATTAACTTCATTAATGATTACAAACTGAAGAGGAATGATGTTGATTAATATAGCAGCATCTTGCTGAACTGCCATATATATATTTTATTATCTAAAAACCAAATTTCCTTGACCTCTCATACCCTATCTTCAAGGTTATTTCAGAAAAGGTTATCAATAAATCAGGTATAGTTAACGCTGTTGTAAATGCTATGAGGTGCCATGTAAACAAGAAAATTAAAATTATATATAAAAAAATAAATAAAACGACATTAATCGGACGTAAATTAAAAATGTGACATTCTCATTCAAAGGTCCATGAAAATCTGAGATCTCTTGAGAGTAAAAACAATATTTAATGATGCTGAACTTTTAAAATCATCTAATAAGAAGGGCCTGTGGTAGCCTGGATGGTACATAAACTGCAACAACAGTCTTTTTATAAAGATACTGAGAGACTGTCACAATATAAGGTCATCTTACCTCTGTAATAGTAGTCATCGCTGTGTTTCTTCTTCTTTTTATGTGGCTCTCCTCCAAGCATGAAAAGTTCTGAATCCTGAAACATCATAAACACAGGAGTCAGTAAACTTTCATCTGTAATGAGAATATATATTATTAACTTTTTCTTTTTAAAGTTGAAGTCTAGAAGGATATCTTACCTTGGGCCTTTTCTTGGAAGACTTTCGGACCTGAGCAGCGATCTCCTCCTCTTCTCTCAGCAGATCTTTGTATGACCTCCTCTTCTCTCTCTGACTACGACCCGCAACGAGGCTCCTCTCTCCGTCCATCCCCATGTCTGAAACAATAAATAAGGATTATAATCACGGTTAACACCAAATATAACAGAGGACATTTGCATGAGGCTTTCTGAAGGGTCACAAAGTTAACTTTCAGTTCTTTGGCCAGAGTAGTTACACTCCAGACTGATAACATTACTCCAGATGCTTCGAAGAGTATGAGGGCAGATCTGACCCATTTCCTCACCCTTGATCTCCTCGAAAGCCATGGCCTCTCCTTCGTCTACCAGATTATTCATCCGAGCTTGTAACTGAAACCATCAGGCAGGATAATGACCTGTTGAACACAGAAAGAAAAATCAAACATGTTAGGGTATCAAATATTTAATATCTCATGCATTATGGACTCGCTGGATTAAGATGAAACATAGTTGTCTTAATACCAGAGCCTTTAGCTCAGATATGATGCAAGAAGAAGACAAAAACATTAGTATTTTTGATACTTTGGTACTTTATAATTCAATAATTTTTAGTAGGGATGCACGATACTTGGATTTTTCCTGATATCTAATATGCCAATGTTTTTGAACTCATTATCGCTGATACAAATATTTCTTGTCAATAGCACAAAGTCTTTACTTTATGAAAACTGACTTGTTGCTTCCAGTGTGTGAGGAACAGATGTAAAACAAGAAAAATATTTAACTCTTGAACAAATTAGACTCCTGATGTATAAATGTACCTGTGCACAGATGATAAGGTGAAGCATCATTGTAAATTTTAGGGATACACGATATTTGATTTTTGCTGATATTTTTTTAATTCATTATTGTCGATAAAGATACTGACATTTCTGGTCAAGAGTACGAGCTCTGTACTTAACAAAAATGGACTTGTTTCTTTCAGTGTTACAGTATATTTTTGCAAGGACCAAATTTAAAATATGAAAAACAGCATTTAACTCTTGAAAAATGAAACCCTTGATTTTTAAATGTACCCATGCAGTGATGAGGAGATGAATTACTGTTGTACATTTGTGTAATTTGCTGATACTCCAGCAGATATATGGCCGATATATGTGGCCAATATATCATCTGCAAAATATCTGCAAAAATTTCAATATCGGCCAATACGATACTTAACTTTTTAGGTTGATACCGGCCAATACTGATATCAAACCGATAAAACCGTACATCCCTAGTACATTTGTGTATTTTGACAATATTCCTGTTGTATGACCAATATATCAGGTGTAGAAATCTGCAAAACTTTCTACATCTACCAATACCATTATCACACCAATAACATCGTATATCCCTTATTTTTAGTAAGCATTTCATAGCTCTAGAGTTGTGTAATGGCAATTTGTGTTGCACTATATAAGCAATATAACTAACAAGTTAGTTAGTTACAAGTTAGTTATATTGTCCTGTATGATAACATCAAAAAAGATCTTTTAGATAACCAATATTAACTTGTAAATTGTCAAAAATATGCAAACCAAGTCCAAAAGTGTATTGCCAAAATATACATCTGCTAAAATTAAGTGCAATAAAGATAGTTTGCTGTTTGTTGATGATTATCTCTCATAATCTCACTACTCAAAAGAATATTCTTTACTAATTATATTCTATATCTAAGACTGTGCTTCAATATTGTCGTTAAATATAACGATCACGTATTTTTCCTTTAAAAAGGGAGGAGACACTGAAAGTATCTTAAGTATCAAAATGTTTTCAGCCTTGTAATAATAAGGTGAAACCCGAACATTATAATATAAGTATTTCTATTACATTTAAGAACTTAAACAGTAGCCACAGCTGTCCTGCATGTGTTCAGGTAAAGTCTGATCATCAGGTAAGCCAGATGAAGCTTAACTCGGACAGATGATCTCCTCCAACTTGCATAAAGTCAAAATAACGTTATAATGCCCAAATTTATCCGTCCATCGCCTTAGAAAGATTACAAAAGTAAGACAGCTTAACAAATTCCCGCCTACTTTCATAAAGATACACAAACACACCCCCTCTTCGTTCACTTTGACTCCCTGAGCTCCCAATCACCCCCAGCACTCTCATCGGTACTCACGGGCGGGCCCTCGGCTCGCCGGGAGGAACCGCATAGGAAACATCGAGGCTTTCACCAACAGCTAGGCCGCAGTTCACACAAAGGCACATAATGTAGTAATAGTTATATATTTGAATACACGTATATGCTCGTGTTCATCTGTTACAGTAGCAGGAGGGGTTTATGAACAAAAATAAGTGATAACGTAGTGCGTTTTTTAAATAATACTACCTCTATTAGGCGTCCAATTTACGCGGGTCCGGCCGCCATGTTTTATTATCGGCGAACAACAATACGTGTCTGTGAGGGGAGGGGCTTAGCTCAGTGCAGCCAATCAGCGTCGAGGAAAGTATTAGCATATTAGCTTTGTTATGTGCTCTCTGGCTGCCGAGCCTCTTTAAAAAAGCCTCTTAGTTAACGTTTGAAGGTTTAATTCCCAAAAATGGATTTCAATAAACATGAACATAATATTTCCCTGTTTTTGTATTCAAAACGAGTAAGACTTGAGATCTGACAGCTTTTATCTCACTATTTTTTGGACGAAAGTCCGGTTTTCCCTTGAGAAGTTGATTATAATAGCTTAAAAATTACTTGAAATTACTGATATTTTATGAGCACTGAAACTTTATTACTGATGTACATGTCAATTTAAATAGAAAAACAGATTAAGAAACTACTGACAAGGATTACAGTCACAGAAAAAAACAGTCTGAATTATGAGAAAAGTAATTCTGACATTGAAATAAGAATTCTGGGGAAAGAAATTCAAAATTCTAAAATTCAAGTAAGACTCATTAAAAAGAATTCTGAGGAAAAATTCAGAATACTGAAATAATCGGACAATTCCTGGGAAAAAAAGTAATTTTGAGATTAAAGTCAAATTCTGCGAAAAAAGTCTGAATTTTGAAATTAGAGTCAGACTTCAAGGAAACATAATTTTGAGAAAATTTTCTGAGAAAAAAATATTTTTGAGATTCTTACTCTAATCAGCCCCCCCCAGCCAACTGTTAAAGAATAAGAGATTTAGATTAGACGAGTGCAATGGAGGGAGTACAACAAAAATTGCACTAAAACTCCTGCACAGCCTCTAAAAAGCCTCAATGTGTTGGGGGTTTTCTCAACTGAAAAGTAACAGGGAAAATTCTTTATATTGTATTTGTGCATTTCATACATCCTATTCAGATCATGGTGAACAAAGTCAAAAACCATGAGCGGATCCACGTCCTCTTATAGATTTATATCACTTACTTTGGCTGAGACGCTCAGACAAAAACAATTTTAGCCAAACATATTGATTTATTGATTCACATGGTTTTATTTCCATCAACAGCAAAATCATTTTTTTACAGCACATTTCACATAAAAACAAAACATGCGGTACGAGAGAACAGGCAACGCAGACGGTGATGAAAAGAAAATCAAAGTAGCACTGTGAAAAATTTAATACTCTCAAAATTCTCTTTAAAAAGCGAACGATGGCAAAGATGTCAACACACAGCAGAGACTCATATAAACACACACACACACACACACACACACACACTGACATCTGAGAGCCGAGGCCACGCCGAATTTACCGTCACCCTCCCTGATTGGTTTGAGTCCTGAAGAGCCGATGTATGATAATCCTTATCCGTCCACATTTTAATCATTATAGACTTTATGTTTGTGGCAGCATTTAATTTGAATATTATTTAATTTATAGGGTTTATCTTATATAAAGTTGGTAAATTTATCCATAAGCAGGTATGTGATAATGAGTAAGTAAAAATGTTCCACTTACTAAGGAAGATGGGTGGGATTAAATGAGTTTGACTTCTTCCCACTCCTTTTTGGGGTCTTAAATCAAATCAGTGGGTGCGTTTTTTTTTATTTATTTATTTCTCAGGCACATATACAGTTCATCTTTCTTGGACATTTGAACAAGCATAGTGTCTTTTCTTTTTTTCTTTTATTTTAAGTCTTAAGTTATTAATACTGTGGCTTTTTCCAGGTGAGGCTATTTTAAATTACAATCATCTGCCAGCCTTATTGGGCTGTTTTGTGTTGTGTTGTGTTGTACTTTGTTTTGTTTGTTAATTGTTGTTAAATTGAAAAGTGAAAATAAAATATATAAAAACATATAGTTCATATATATATTCTTCTTTTCATGCTTGACCACATTTGTATGAGAATACTGTTCAATCAAGTAACTAAAACAAACAGAACAGAAACTTTAAACATTATCAGCCATGTTATAACAAGAATTTCTACAATTCAACAGATTTTATTTCAATTAGAATGAGATTTATTTTATTTTTTTTAATCTTTTTTACAAAACTATAATTGCTTTATTTAACACGTTGGTATTAAAAAATGCAAATACTATTTGTGTTTATTTTCTAACCTTTTTTTCCAGCAGCTGTTGGTGTCAAACAATGGAAGCAAAAAAAGCAGACACTTTCCTCTGCTGGTTAAAAAATCAATATTACAATATAGTTTCGTGGGCATGCCTCATGTTGTTGCATCCTTAAAATTAATGTCATTCTTTTAAATTGAAGGTGAATGGTTTTAATGTGTGTCTGGTAATACTGCAGATCATATTTTCTTGGAGTTTGGTCAGAAAACTTTTGCATTGTGGTTTAATTTCTTTTCTTAGAGGAGGTTAACGATGCCAAAGCGTCCCTTCAGCTCTCTAGTCACTTTATTTTCTACCTATCGCCCAGATTCTGCTTCTGTAGACTGAGTGAAGTGAAACTGGCCAATAGATCGGTCACTTCATCCACCTGAAAACAAACAAACAAAAAAAGTTACAAACACTTTAAACAAGTGTTAAATCCACATTAAATCCATAAAAGTGATGCTTTGCAGTGGAACCTTTTTTTCATACATCAAACTTTGTAATAGAGCAAATTTTAGGGCAATACAATCTCTGTTTTCATCATTATTATTACTACCTCAGCCAAGGAGGTTATGTTCTTACCGGTGTATGTTTGTGTTTGTCTGTTAGCAAGATTATGGAAAAACTATTGGACGGATTTACATGAAAATTTTACCAGAGGTGTGGTTTGGTCCAAGGAAGAAGCCTTTCAATTTTGGTGGTGATACAGATATTTGTTTGGATGCAAAAAATTCCCAACATTTAAAAAATATCCTAAGTTAACATTGGGCAGAATTTAAAAAAATCATATCTCTGTCATTTTTTAACGAATTTCCTTCTAATTTTACAGGATAATATTAGGTCCATGTCTCTATCATCAGGGTAAATTTCATCTGGATCCGATCCAGATTGACGTCACAAAAAAACACTGAACTTAATAATGGGAAATTCCATTGATGACATTAAATAATTCATATAAAATCAAAATATTAAGTGACGTTCCCAAAGCTTGTTGAGTTCATAAAGGATCACAACCTCCATGTATGTGCTCAGTTTGGTCTGGATCCTATCTTTTACAGGGGTTGTGGAAAAGCCACTGCCGCAGCTGAGCTGCTTGGCGGAGGTCTGCGCTCTCTGAGACCTTTTGTAGCTTGTACTATCTATGACAGCCTTTCTCAGCAGGTGTGTCATTTAAAATGTGAAGTTCTCGCACCATGGCAGTCCTACACATATTTATCAGAATGCATGAGTCTGAGCCTCGTACCTGCTCTTTGGTGCGCGTGTGCTGCAGCTGTGTAGAAATGTGCTCCAGCCTCTCTTTAGCTTCACTCTGACCCATCGAGTTCAGGTACTCCCTCAGCATCTGAATAATCTGCACAGGAGAGTCAGAAGCAAACACACCGTCAGTCAAACCACCTGCTCGAAGTTTAAGGGTGAAGCCAGGTCAGCCTCTGTACCTGCGTGACCTCCCCTCTCAGCGTCTCCAAACTGCGTGAATCTCCCTCCTGCAGGATGTTCAGTTTGGATCGAGCCAGATGCATCGGGGTCCTGCCTGCTCGGTCCAGGGCGTCCACGCGAGCTCCTGCACAGAGACGGAAAAAATATCTCTGTTACAAAGGCATCAAAAACACAACTATAATGGCAAGACATGGACATGGAAAAGCCTCCTAACACCTGAAGTTTAAAGTTTAAACTTTAAGTATTATAACAATCCCATTCTTACCTCCTCTCAGCAAAGTGGTGATTACAGGCACGTGGTTGGTACAGGCCGCTGCAGAAGCAGGAGACAAAAATCTTCACATAAATATGAACGATCACAAACACACGCTGCATGCAGAAACAGCATTAAGATTTAATATCTGAATATTTCGACCCAAAGCCGCTGTATGTCTGTGTGTCAGACTGAAACCACAGCGATGAACGTTAGCTGATTTTGAATTCTTTTCTTTTTTCTAGATCATTTTTTAGGCACTTTTAGGCCTTTAATGACATTAGAGAGTCTGTGATTGAGTCTGTATCTTCTTATAAATACTTTGGTTTGTAATTGATGATTCACCGTCTTTTTAGCTTCCTATTGATCAACTTATAAAGAAGTTAAAGCTGCGACTTTTACTTCAGTAAAATCAATAAGTCTTGATTTTGTTTTGCTGCTAAAAAGCTCCTGTTGCTGCAACTTTCATGTCTTTGATTGATTGTGATGTTTTATACCTGCATGCTTCTTCTCAAAGCCTTAAATGATGGTTCATAAGCTCTAACTCATTGATGAAAAGTGATTAACAAGTTATAGCAATGACTGACTTTTTTATTTTCAAAAATTTAGATCAATTTAAATCAATTCAGATCAAGCTCATCATAGATCCACACTTTTTATGGAGTTTGGTGGAAAAGCCTTTAATTCCTTTAACTTTTTTTTACAAAATCAGCTGTGTCCTATGTCGAAAACATTCAGTCATGTGACCATTGTGAAGAACTAGAGGGCAAACAAAGCTGAGGCTTGAAGGTGTCAGCTTTACAGTTGATGCACCGATTTAGAAAACCAGGGCTGATGGCACTACCGATATTTTAAATAACAATTTCTTATATCACCTTTAAGAATAATTGTCCCACAATGCTGATATTTTCCCTCCTGTTTGATCATAAAAACAGATCCTAGTTTGTCCAACTGATCATTTTTACTGAATAAAGTGAATAATCTCCAAAACAGAAGTTAGATGTGCCGAATGTCAGCACTAAGCTGAAATGATACAACAAATAAACACCTGAAACTGACCTCTGAACACTAATATGCAGGTGGCTGATGTTTGTAGAAAGGTTCAATATCAATAGATACCGATGTGGGTCTCTCATACTTGAGGAACGATATTCATGTGAAAAGTTCTGGAAGCTTCAGCCTTCGTTCTGTGACTGAGTCACAAACCTTACTTTTGCTATCTGTGTCCAAAGTTTATCTTGAAATGGACAAAAGGGGCTTCAGATCTGCTGTAGGAAAAACTGGGTCTTTTACAGCAGACTAAAGACGTTGGAGGAAGATGCTTCAGGCTGTCGATGCTTTGACGGATGATTTTCTGCTCTGTGACTCGACTGATCGACTGATTTGTGTGTTTTACCGTTTTACGTCTGTAACTTTGTGCTGCTGCTTGTCTCTGCCAGGACACTTTTGCAAATTCGATTTTTAATCTCAATGAGTATTTTCTAGTAAAATACAGTTTTATAACTATTATCATGATGAGTGAGCTCAGAGCTGGAGTCAGTGGCTCTTACCCAGATGGAGGGGGGTGTTCCCCAGGCTGTCTCGCTGGTTGGGGTCAGCGCCGTGGCTCAGCAACAACTGAACTGAAGATGTAAAAAATATTCAGAGAGGAGACAGTTAAAATTTATCTTTTAGTATTTTTCATGGGTCTGAGTTTCGACAACATACTCTGTCATTAAATGTGGAGGTCCTCAGGGTTCACTATTAGGCCACATACTGTTCATACTTCACACAAACAATATTTGCAGAGGATTTTAAAAATACAAAAATACTGACAGTCATTTAATAAGAAGTTTTTTTAAGAGATCTTAACAGACTGAGACTGACTGAATAAAACTTATGGTGTGACCCAAACACATTATCATGAAATTTAAACAAATACAAAAAGATTATATTTATAAATTTTTAAATACATACAAAAGAGCAAAAATCAGTGCAAACTCCATCCTAAGGGCGGCCAAGCCACAACATGAAAAAGACCCAAATCTTGCAAATCCCAAACAGCCAGAGGAGACGACTTCACGTTTAAACTGTTTAATTTATTTAATTTTGCTTAATTTATTTGACAGGAACCGTTCACAACACAACTGTTAGGCCAGAGCTAGCCGTAAAGCTAATTTACATCTGGAAGTCTAAACAAAAGACATTTAACAAACACCAGGTCACAAAAAAACACACAACATATTTTATTTAACATAAATTCTCCTCAAAACTGTTGCAGAAAAACACTGAAGTCTCTTTGAGCCATTATTTCTGTTTTGTTTATAACATTACGACTTGTGTAGTCTCTGGTAGGGGTGAGAATTGCATTCTCCTTTTCTGCAGTTCTGACTGAAAATGCTGATTATCCAAGGGCGGTTTTCCTAAATTTAGCTGAACAGCCATTTTACAATTTCATTTACATCAACAGAAAAATATGAAGATGGTGACTAATTAACCCTTATGTACCTATAACAACACACAAAAATAATAAGCAAGGAAATCATTGATTACTGTTAGTCAAATATGCTGGCTGATGTTGTTTATATTAACTGTATTAGACAGACAGACAGACAGACAGACAGATAGATAGATAGATAGATAAATGTACTTTATTGATCCCAAGCTGGGAAATTGTGTTATTTCAGCAGCTGGTTTCAGAGTAAGTAATAACAAATACACTAAAAAGAGACTCACAAACAAATAAAATATACAATATATACTACATGCCCTAAATAAAATAAAAATTAATTAAAAAAATAAATAAGGCAAAATGAGTCCACTACTGATTAACTGAATAACACTACATATAAACTTGGTATATTATTGTTTATTATCGTTAAAATTTAAAGTTTATTGTCATTAAAATGTCTTTTTCTGCTTTATATTATCTCTCTCATTTTACCTCATCTCATTTCTTTCGTTCTGTTCTAACTGATATTTAGGTCTGGGTGATTTTTTCCTTACATGACCACTCATTTTGACACTCATGGTGAATATTTTGGATTCACACTCTCAGCACAATGACTCCCATTTTACATGATGACGGTTTTGGCTTATAATCAATAGTATTGTTATTATTATTAATACAACTTGACACAAACTGCACTGTTGACCCTCAGTTTGGACGTCCAATGGGACTCCCACCAGTCAATAATAAAGAATGAATTAGTCTGTGTGATCAGGTTCTGAAATGCAGCGAGCACCTGAGCTCAAGCGTATGGAAACATTTATATTTACATGCAGCAAGTTAAACAAAGTCTGCAGGTGATAACAAAACTCACTCAGCTCTTATTCAAAGCTCTCTTATCAGTGACCTACCGATGCCCTCGTTGCCGTTGCAGGAAGAGAAATGCAGCGCCGTCCTGCCTTTGTCGTCCGCAGCACACGGGTCGATGTCGTCCTGCAGGAGCTTTCGGACTGCAAGAGGACAAATATATCACCCTTTAATTCTTATGTTTTTTAAAATATCACATCATTTTAAATAATCACGTCACTGTTAATCTCACCTGTGTCAATGTCGTTGCTGTTTGCTGCCTCTCTCAGTCTTTTTGCAGCTGTGGAGACAAAATATTTAAAGATTGTTTAGGAGTGAATGAATGGAGTTATATCAATAACATGAACAGGGCAATTAATCTATCCAAACACAAAAGACAGTTTCAAAACACTATTTCATGCATTTTTGCCTTTGAAGAAATTGCTCATATTTTAAATAAAAACATTGTTATTCAGTAAAAAACACGCTAAAATAAAAGCAATGTCTGATAAAATTCTTTAAATGAAGGGATCTGTTGCTTTTAAAAAGGCACAAAAACAGGATTATATAATATAACAGGGTTATTTTATCTTACTGACATGAATTATCCACATTTATACTCCCAAGAAATTCTGCAGGTATATATAAGGATAACATACAAAAGAAAGGCACCTAAGAAAAACTCCTGATATTTTTTCCCTGAACCTCATTTATATTTACATAAAAAACAAAACCTGAAATCCATCTGAATTTACTCAAGTGAGCTTCAAGTGTGAATGCAAAAAGCAGGGATTTTCACTCAGACTTTACTCTATATCCCACCTTTCTATTATCTGACACATTGATTGCAGGAAAACGTCCTGCTGTGAGGAAGAAGAGTCAGCAAGCAAGTCCAGAAATGTTCTGTCTGGGATATAATCCATGTATTTTCTTTGAATTATCAGGGTATGCATGTGATTCTAAAATTTCCCAGCCCACCCTTGACATGCAGCTCACGTGGCAAAATTAAAATAAAAGTTTTTTCTCCACACTTACAGAAAATAATGAATTCTTCCTGAGTTTGCCCATGTGAGCAGCATACATTATTGCAAACATCAAGGTATTCGCCCAGACTTTAGCCTGTCTCAACCAGGGGAACCTCCTGCTGTAATTTGGGGAAAAACTTCAGGACTTTTTCAGATAAATAACTTATATTGTCTAGGAATTTTCAGGGTTAAATGTGTGAAATGGGCTTCGGTGAGCTACATGTGCGAGTGTCCAGTGTGAACAAGCAAGTCAAGGAATACTTTGGGTCAGATACTGAGGTATATTTCAGTACATTTCAGGGCTGCATTTGTTAAAAAGGCCTCTAATATTGAGCTATTTCATTACTGTATCCTTGAAACTGATTAAATGCAAACAGCAGGTGTTTTACCTGAACTTTATCCTGAAATGAACCTGTTTCCCTCCTCAGTATTGTAAAAGTTTGCAGGAAATTTTAGGGTTAAATGTGGTGAAATTGCTTTGCTGAGCTGCATGTATGAATGTCAAGAGTGAACAAACATGGCAGAGAAATTTCTGTGTATATTTCCCAGGAAATTTCAGGGTTACAAAAAGTGCCATAACACAGACTTCTTTCACTTTTGCAACCCTGAAATTATGTGAACACAAACAGTAGGGCTTTCTACCTGAACTTTACTCTGAAAATACCCTGCTGGACCTCCAGTATTGCAAAGCTTTTATTTTTTTATTTAACCTTGCTGGAAACGTGGGGTTGCGGTTGTAAAAAGAGCTTTGGTGACCTGGAGGACTAAATGTCCACCAGTGCTGGAGCCCCCAGGTAAATCACAGGGTAGAGTCTTTCCTGGGGGTAAAACGGGGACAGTAATGGTCACCCGGACACCTGTAGCTTACTCTTCATGAGCCTCCATGTCCTGTCTCACCGTAAATATCCTGGCCCAGAGGTCCGAGGCTCCTCACCGCCCTCTGGTGCCTCCTCGCCCGGCTCCCCGTCATCTTCCCCGGCCTGCTCGTCACTCCCCCGGGGCTCCGTTCGGCTCGTCCGGGCTCCCACAGCAGGTGGAGGTACCTGAGCTCCTTATCATCCCTCTGTCCGAATCGACCCAGCACCACCTTCCCCTCCCCGGTCCCACTGATCCCGAACCCCACATCAGCCGTGCCCCGGTCCTCCACCATCCTCTCCCCGGCTCCCGGCGGCTCCTCCCCGGCCCCGGGCTCCACCAAGTACTCCCCCTCCGAGCTGGAGCGCTCATTGTCCGAGGATGTGGCCACGATTGGGCTCCACCCGTCCATGCTTCATGTGGAGGCTGGTTTACACTACAGCTTGTACATTATTACTACAGCTGGAGCTAAAACTGAGATTAAAACGACATTAATATTAATTTTAATACTTCATCTGCTCTGGTGGAGATGCACAAAGACATCTTACGGCACACTCACACATAAACACTCACATTATCCTCCTTAAAGTCAAAATAAAATCAAATATTGATCATAAAATCCTCCCTTTACAGACCAAAATGTCCCCTAGTTCACATTTTCCATACCAACGGACACGAGCAGTACGGAGCTCCATGATTGGACAGAGCACAGCTCAATGGCACGGGCGGCCAATCAGATTCCGCGTTGTACTTTAGCTCACATCCAATAGGATTCCCGGATTCGGAGAGCCAATCAAATGCCTCATCTCACCTCCGCTCATTCACTTTTTCAATCATCTTTATTTAAAACTGTCATGTGGAATGGGAATTCCGTTATCTTTTGTGATTCGGATCTTTTCGCTCGATTCATATAAAAACGGTTCTTTTGTAGTATATCAGCCCATGTAAGCATTTTTACACCAATAATATTGTTTATCCATGTTAAATTTAAATTGCAATGTAATAAATCTTACTGTTTATTATAAAAAAATAGACATCAAGACATTTTTATAATCTTGTTTGCTTAATAAAGAACTCCAAACCATTTTAAAACCTACAAAAAATCTTTGTACAAATGCTGTATGCTGTCAAATGTCCTCACAAAATGAATCATTATTGAGATTAAAACTAAAATGCTCCAATTACTCAAGGTTCTACATACTTGTATTTTGGTGCAACATGATCTTTTGAACAATTTCCTTTAATTCCTTTGTAAATTTTCCTTTGCTTTAATAAACTAGAATTGCTTAGAGAGAACAGATCTCTACAAAATCATTGATTAGCAGAGTTATTAGGGATATTTGGAAAATCTCAGAATGCTTAATGAATCTTTGAATAAAAGTCCTGGATCTGAAAGAATACTACTTTACCGGGAATCAAAAAATCCACCCAAAGTATCTCTGTAGTTTAGTGATCTAGCACAGTTGTTGCTGTTAGAGAAAATCAAATATACCCTCAGGGGGTCCAGGGAAAAATTCTTCTCTGTTTGGGACCCAGTGTCATTGGATTTTGACAAACTTAAAACTTTGCTCACTTAATTGTAACTTAGCCGTCACTGTACATTTGTGTTTGTGCTTAAATCCACGTGAACCATGTCTTCTGTAGTCCACAGCTTTAGTTTTTGTTGTGTTTGTTTTATCTCACGTGTCTATACATATTAATATGTATAGACACGTGAGATAAAAAGTCCTGGATCTGGATTTGGATCAGCACCAAACTCTGATCAGTTCTTCCTTGTGTCATCACCAACTTTTCCCTGAAAATTTCATCTAAATCTGCTGAGATCTTCTGGAGTTTTCTTGCACACAAACAGACAAACAAAACTCTCTTAACTGTTTATTCAGTTACAGCATAAAACATGATCATATTAAAACCTCCACCCATAAATCTCCATATATTTTAGATACACATGATATGAAAACTGCATTCGATAGCGTGTATAAATATTAAGTGAAGGACAAAAATAAGGGAGCTCTGAGGGGACAAAGTGCTTCTCCAGAGATGATTTTAGAATAAAAATACATTTTTTCTTTTTCATACATACTTAATCTCTATTTTGGTGTGTAATCCTGGATTATTTCATATGTTTGGACCCTTATGTGTCTAAAATAAAGAAATAAAACCACTCTTTGGCTAAAACAAAATGGCACATATAAAGCAGAGTTTGCATCAGGAGCCTGAACGGTCGTGGATGGCATGCTGTCGGATGTTTTTCGCTCTTTTGTGGGAACATCAAGGAGCATAATGGAGGTAGAAAGTGTGAAACAAAACCAGCATCATGATCAGAGATTCACCGTGGCCGAATAAAAACATTCAGAGGTCAAGCTTCAGTCCAGACGACACCGAGGCTCCAGCTCGGGGCAGGTAGCCGGGGAAGGCGTGCTCAGCTCCTCGTGATTCGGTCACGGCCGGGTTAAAGCCACCATCGTGACCGTCCTGCCACAGGTCACGAGCGACGCCCTGCTGTGTCAAGTACCCGTGCTGACAGAAGAGCGGCGGCTTCCGGTGAGAGAGGGAGAAACGGAAACAGGACTCTGAAGGACAGAAAGCATGGGAGCAGGTCAACACTTGTTTTTACAGCTTGTGCTCCACCACGGTCAGGTTGGGTATCCAAAAGTATCAAGGGATTCAAGTTAATCGGACATCTACAGATAAACTATATGATAAACTATATTACCAAAAGTGTTCGCTCATCTGCCTTTACACACATATGACCTTGAGTGACCTCCATTCTTAATCCACAGGGTTTAATATGATGTCCCCATTTAAGAGACTTTGCAGCAGCTTTGGTGCAGATTTTGTCTTCTTTTGCACTCATGTCTTTGTCCAGCATCCTGTGTTTACCTTCTGTGTTTCAATCAATCCTTATTTGTGTAGCATCAGTTCATAACAGGTGTTAACTCAAGACACTTTACAACAGAGCAGGCTGAAGCCATGCTCGTCATTTTACAGATACACATACATGCAAATATGTAAAAACATATAATAAATATATATACACATACATCCATTCAGAGATGTATCATCCAGGAAGAGACAAAGTGACTAAAATCACATTTGTCTCTGCTGAATATAGATTCAATCAATCAATCTTTATCTGTAAAGTCATGTCTGCGTGGTTGTGAAGATAGTTACTATCGATGAATAATCAATAACAACCATGAACAGAGAGATCAGTCTAATATTAACATTAATATCTACACTGAATATAATCTGGAGAAGACTGATGTTGATTAATATAGCAGCATTCTGCTGGACTGTCATTAAAATGGGTTTAACTGGTCTAAAAGTAAGAATTTATGTTGAATTATGTTATTTCTGTTGATGGTTGATGCACATGGAGTGGAGCAGGTCCACAGCAGCGGGTCATCCATGATTGTTTGTCAAGGTCACACTAATACATGTGTGCTGTTGGCAGGAACTATCATGTATTTAATTTAGTTGATCTCCCTGAAGTTAATATCAGGAACTGTAATGATGAAGGAATGGGGCAAAAGAAATGGACGCATAATTTTAACTGTAGTTACTGAAGACTCCACCGCAGCAGGTAAAGATCCCACCCTGAACCCTCACCTGCATAGAAAGCTCTGAGGTCAGTTTGGACGGCGTGCTCCAGGAAACGTCTCAGAGGCTGAATGTGAGAAACTGGACCGTCCCACTCTGTGAGGAAGTCCTCCACCATGTGATGGATCATTGTAGGTCGGGGTAGAGGCCAGCCCTGAGGACGGAGCTTCATGTCTTCATCTGAGTGGGAAAAAAACCCCACAGAAACATAAATTCACAGCCCAGTCTCCGTTATTAAAAAGTCCACAGGAAGGTCTCGTCTTTTATCTTATTTTTGCTGAACAGAATTTCTTCAATCAGGTTTTGTACTCGCACATTAAAAGCAAAACTCCATGCAGTATTTTCCTCACCTGTAGGGACTCTGTCGTAGTAATATAAAACTGGATGCAGAAAGTTGGACTTCCAGGCTTTGGTCCAGTCCGTCTCAGCTCTGTTTCGTCCCAGGAAGTCGATCTTCTTCTTCCCGTACTGCATCACCACAACGATCAGTCCATGATGGGACGCTTCGTGACCCGACAGGGATGGCAACTGAGGCAGAGCCTGAAGAGGAAACTCCTCCAAATATTCACAGTGAGAGCTGCAGCAGAGAAAAGAGGATAAAGCACCAAAAATTAACATTATTAAGTTTCCAAGGTCACTATTAGAAGATTTGAGGCTTATGAAAAACAATAAGTAAATAAGTAACAAGCAAACGTAATATCCACTCAAATGTGCTGTCATATTACTGTCATATTGTAAATATTGGTAATGTTAATAGTGTAAATTCTCTGGCTTGTTCATAGTCTCACTTTTATTTATTTTTTCCTTCATAAAGCAGTTGATATAGCTTAATTTTTGATGCCCTTATCTATTGTAATGTCTTTATTTGGTATTTCTGCTGCTGTACTATGTACAAGAGCAACTGATACAACCGAGTTTCCCCTTGGGGATTGATAAAGTATTTCTGATTCTGATTCTAAAAAGTTAATATTTAGGAGCAAAAACAACAGACAGCAAGTGAGGCACCATCTAGCAGTTCTGGTATATTTTGCTTAATTGAACGTCAGCTTGTTCGACTTGTTTTAAAATGAAGATAAATAGTATTTTATCTATGTTCAGTAACAAGAAACTGGCCTTTTTCCATCACAAAGGCACCGTGTCTTTATAGTGTTTGGACTGTAATCCTGAAAATTCAGCACTCAGTGTCTCTAGTGGAAAAGCCAAAAAAAGTGTTGACTTCAGGAACAGCGCTGCGCTTGTTAATGTCAATTTATCACCTCGAATAATCAAAATCAAGGACTATTTGGGACACTTGCACTGCAAAAACTCAGATCTAGGTGAGAGTATTTGTCCAATTTCAAGACAAAAAAAGTGGGTATATTTCAAAAATATATACAAAAGACACAAAAAAGAACAAGAACACAAACAAACAATATATACAAAAGGTGAAATGAAGGAGCTGTACAGATGAGACTTGTAAGACTAAAATACATTAAAATAATATTTCCTCACCCTCTGAGCAGTATGACGTCCCCCAGGAACTCAAACATCTGATACGGCCCTGAAGCTTCTCCAACTCGCTTCAGGATCCAGGACTGGAGCTGTGAGGTCAGCAGTCTGGTCGAAGGCCATTTTTTACCGTGATACCGCTGCTCAAGGACGCGGTGAACTGCTCGTACTGTGGAAAGGAAACAAGACAGTCTGTTAAAATATAGAAGTTATAATAGAAATGAGATTTGCTGTCATTTATGGCAAATGTGGCCTATTAATCAAACCCTAGGCCTGAGAAAACTTCAATCCAAAATTGGGAAACATGTCAAAGAAATGTTCATTTTTCTAAAATAAAGTACAAATAAAGTACTGTTGTTCAGCCTAAGGACTTTTTTCAGGTCTGCTCATATTTACATCAATTTTAAGGATCCAGGCTTTTTATATTAATTAACTGTCTGTTTTCTTGGTGTCTAAAATGTTTGTTTATTCAATTGCACTAAAAGTATTCAGTAAATATTCAACTATCCTGTGCAATACATTCCCATATAGACATATATATATTAGGGATGCACGATATCGGTATCGGCCGATATCAGCCTAAAAAGTTTAGTATCAGTATCGGCGAAGATAGAAATTATTGCAGATATTTACAGCCGATATATTGGCTGGAATATCGGCAAATTACACAAATGTACAACATTGATGCACCTTCTCATCGCTGCATGAGTACATTTAAAAATCAAAGGTTTCATTTTTGCAAGAGTTAAAAGCTGTTTTTCCTATTTTACATCTATTCCTCACAAAAAAATACTGTAACACTAAAACAATAAAGTCCATTTCTGTTAAGTACAGAGCTTGTGCTCTTGGCCGGAAATATCGGTATCGGTGATACTGAATTAAAAAATATCTGCATATCGGATATTGAAAAAAATCCACTATCATGCATCCCTGATATATGAAAATTTTATTCTTAATATTTATCCTTTTTCTTATCTTATTTTTGTATATAGAGATTTTCAATTGCACTGTCCTGTAGGATTTTATCTTGTATATATTGTTTATATATTGTCTAATTTCTTATAACTATTTTTAACTTCATTATCTGTTCGCACTGAAAACTGGAGGTGAAGCTCTCCAATCTCGCTGAGCATTTTGTATGATGATAATAAAGGGCATTTTATTCTATTTTTCTATTCTATCTTGTTTTACTTATAAAACTACCAAAAAGTTGGATGTCAACAAAGATTATAGTGCTTTAATATTTCTCTTAGTTTTCTGTCATTTAAATGAAACTCCTAAAACGAAAGACAATCAGAATCAAATTGACAAAACTACATAAAAACAAATATCGCTTCATTTGAGAGTCAAAGATAATTCAGGTTTTTACCAGTGTAGCGAAACCCGTGGATGAATCCTCCTGCCGATGATCGATAATCTCTGGAGTGAGCGGCCGTCCCCAGCACGAACAACCCCGGCGTGTTTTGACCTTCGTACCACGCCGTCACCCCGGGGAGTCTGCCTTTGGCGTTCTCGCTGTTTGGAGGGCAGGCAGAGCTGAGGAGATTTAGAAGAAGAAATATTCAAGGGTGGAAACAAGAGGATGTTTTTTCTTGATCTGAAGTTTTCCACTCTGGTTATTTTACCCGTCAAAAATGCTGAAGTTGAACCTGAAGCCGAGGCAGCGAATCACACGGTCGTACGGTTTCCTCATGGAGAAGTTATCGTTGTGAAAGCCCGGCAGTTCTTCTCCCGTCACTCCAGAGCTGTTCTTCTCCTCGTCCTGGTTCAGTAAATATTTATTCAAGGTCAAATACAGCTTTCCTCTCTTCTCTTTCCTCCTGCTCCGCTCCTTCTTCTCAGCGATGACGATTTTCTCCAGACGAGCTTCGACCAAACCGTCCAGAGACTTCAGCTGGTAGGTGTCCAGCAGCTCGTTATTCACCGCTCTGGAAGAATTCAAGGTTATAAGAACGATTTTATCTTTTTAGATTTCTGCATTGCTTATAACCATCCTGACAGTCTTTCCTGTTTAAGATTTTTCTGAAATTATTCTTTAAAATTTAATGTTTTGTGTTTGATGTGAACGAAACCGAAGGCTGTCTTTTAATAACTGAAGCATGGATGTAGAGGCAAAGACAAATTTATCTCTTTGGAGGACAATAAATTTGATCCTGAACCTTAAGAGCAAACTCAAGACCTACCTTTTCAGTCTGGCTTTATTATTATTATTCAATATTATTAATTAATTAATTTATTTTAATCCTCTTAATCAGTTTTACTTCTCCATTGCAGTTCAGATTTATTGTTCTGAATTTTATTCTCTGTTAACCGACTTTTTTTTTCTTTATCCTACTTTAGCAGATTTTATTACGAATTAGGTGTTTCGCTTTCTCATTTTACTATATTATTATTTTAAATTGTATTTACTTATATATTTATTTATTTTCCCGGATAGTATTTTTTATGTAATTTCTAATCATGATTTTTTTTATTGTCATTTTAGTGTTAGCTCCTGTGTTAATTCAAGATAGCGTTTCCTCAATCCTTTAATTCTGTTTTTATTGTTAGAATTTCTTCTGAATGTCTTTGCGTGTGTGTGGTATGTGGATCGTGAGAGTGGGTGGCGTCTTGTTTTTTAACTGTATTCAATTTTCTACTTTTTATTTATTTTCTTTGTTATGTAAAGCATTTTGTGCTACAAGACTTTGTGTAAAAAGTGCTACACAAATTTGACTGACTGATTGAGGAAGCTAATGTTCTGAATGTAAGCAAGGATGAACATGATACTCCCTGTCCTTCACCTTCATCGTATGATCTTAAATATTATTTTTGTGAGATTTTGTGGCCTCACGTTCACCCAAAGGATGTTCTGTCACTTTAAATTTTTATTGATGAACATGTAGACATAAAAAACAGAGAACTGCCTGGGATTTAAGTCCTCAGCAATTACCAGTCCATTGTTTGAATATTAACAAATGATTTCTTTCTCTTTATTCAGGTGTTGTTGTCCCTTCGGTTAGTCCAGAATAATGTCCATTTCTCCCACTTGTCCTCCACCTGTGCTTCTTGTAGTCTGAGACGGTGCGTCATTTTTTCCCATTACATAGATTTTCTCTGTTGTCTCCAAAGTTTGCTGTGAATGGGAGATCCTACGAAGTATTAAAGGCTTTTTTCTTCAAATTTTGCACAAATGATCTCGTTGACTTGAGGATAAATTCAGTTTTTGTGGTTTCATGTCAAGGGTGATGATCATAGAGCCTCATGTTTATTTTCTAGGGCTGAACAATATGGCCTAAAAATAAAATTCCCAATTTTTTTCCACAACACTCGATTTACGATTTTAATTGAAAAAAATCTCCAAGTGACACGAAAATGACATGATTCAGGTTTTGCCTTTATGTTGTAAACATATTCCCAAACCAAGCAGAATTTCCCCCCTAAGGTTAAAGTGCATGTCATAAAATGTTGGTTATGTAGTTTGTCCGCATAAACACTAAATGCTGAGCAATTTTCACAGCATATTAACATCTCTGATTAATATTTAATCTCATTTAAAAAAAACAAATACAAGCCTAAACATGATCAAAACCTGACAGGGCCTCCCATCATAAAAACTGAAATATTCAGTATTTATATTTTCAAACTTTGCTACAGCTTACAATGGGCGTAAGTCAAGAAAAAAATCTTAATTTTTAATTTTTAAATCCTCTGCAGGAAATAATTCGAATTAATCCATGTCATCGATGTATTGCGCAGGTCTATCATTTCTGATTTCTTTTTTTTGTACCTTTACTGGCGGTGTTGAGACGGTGGACAGAGTTAAAAAGGGGAGTGTGAGAGCCGGGGCAGACCTGCAGATTAGAGACTGAAAAAGGCCGGATTTGAACCTGCACCCCTGAGGACAGAGTCTCAATACAAGGAAGTGTGCTGGCATAATGACCTCCTTCAAGAGGTTATATTTTTAGTCCGTTTGTTTATTCGAGAAACTCTCAAAGGACTTAAATGATGTTTCGGGGAATATTGGTCATGGAAGGAAGAACTGATTAGATTTTGGTGGTGGTCCATATCTGCATGCAGGTCAGGAATTACATAAAGGATTTGTTAACATTACATAACAGAGTTAAGAGTAGTTTTCCACATTTTGTTAAGTAACTCTGCCAAGAACGTCAGAAACGCCTCGGAGGAGGTCGGTGCTTCCTGAGCACGTCTAGTTCATCAGGCTAAAGGCAAACCCTCGGATGATTTCTTCTGAACACAGATTTTAAAGGATGCTGTATGTGATTATCTTCAGATTTGCAGAAATGTGCACCCTGACTCAAATCAACTGATCAGATTTGGAGGTCATATTTAAAAGCTCAAGGTCACGGAGCCGCATGTTCGTCTGATGATTGTGAATGCTAGACCTTGACTCAGAGTGGACGTGTATTTATTCTGAGGAAATCCCCTGATAGACTTCTCGACATACCATGTTTATAAAATCATATTTGGAAAAGAAATGCAAGGCTTCGTGATCTTGACCTTCTGCATATTTTTAAAAATCTAACTGCTTTATCCTCAGTCTGCGAAGTGGCATTAAAATATTGAATAAATGATGACAGTTGATAATCGCCAGTATTGTTCTTCACTTAAATTATTCAATTCAATTCAATTCAACCACTTTCTTTATCCCCAAGGGGGCGATTTAAAAGGCACAGAAGGAGCACACATCAAAAACATAAGTACAAAAACAAAACAAAAGGCAAAATGCATGTTACTGCCTCATACAGTGCACAGATCTAATAAAGGGACCAAAAGGGTTGCAGATATAATGCATAGTGCATTAAGGCCAGGATTGGTGGTGGAGGTTTAGAGATGAGGGGCTAAGGGGTTGGGATGGGCCAGGGAGGGGTCTGAGTTCAAAAGCCGGACAGATGAGGGGACAAAGGTGGCCCTCCTTTGCTGAGTAATGCATTTGGGACAGTGCAGTCTACGTCCTGACAGGAGCCACTCAAAAACAGGATGCGGAACATGATGATGATCCTGCAGAATCCTTTGAGCTATTTTAGAGGTTTGTACATCACAAAAGGTTGATGGAGCTCTAACAGGATGCCTGTTGATTTTGGAGCATATTTTAGTGACGCTGATCAGACGGGTCCGATTCTGCAGGCTTACAGAGTAAAACCAGCGGGTAAACCAGAATGTGAGAATGCTCTTGACAAAAGAGTGATAAAAGAACGACTTTGTTAACGTTAAAACATCGCAGTTTACGGAGTAGGTACAAACGCTGGTGACATTTCCTGAGGATCTCTCCAGTGTTGGCAGAAAACCTCAGGAGGCTGTCAAATGTTGTACCCAGATACCTGTACTCCTCCACAACCTTCACCTCCATTAAGCTCAAGACAGGGGTTCTCACACTTGTTCTGAAAAAGTCCTGCAAAGCAGAGCCATGATGTAAAGATGGAGCTGAGAGCAGGGACAGCAGGGCTGTGTCATCGGAGTAGACCTGCAGTCGTCAGTGTACAGGATGTAGAGCAGGGCGACAGCACACAGTCCAGAGGGGAGGTGAAGAGGATGTTGGTGAAGGTGTTGTTAACCAGCACTCTCTGAGACCTGCTGGTGAGAAAGTCCAGAATCCACAGGATGAGCTGGTGGTCCAGATGAAAGCGAGTTATCAAGGATGTGAGGCTGCAGAGAAGTCAGCAAACAGGAGCCTGGTGATGTTGGGGAACTCCAGATGTTTGTGGATGGACTCCAAGATAAATCAAAATGGACTTTAACCAGGAAAGCCTCTTTAAGGGATACGCCAACTTTTCTTTCCTTTTCATGTCTTGCCTCACTCCCAAACGGCTCACTTACAACTGCGAATCGGTTCTCATCGTTCAATTAAAAGACCTGTTCAAACAATTATCAAGGCTCACTATATCACTGTTTATGGGACTGTGATGTTTCAAAAATTCTGGAGGTCTGTGTTAAAATATATCTCTCAGATCACATCAAGTCCGGTACCATTATGTCCCAAGCTATGTGTTCTAGGCATTTATCCTGACGACTGTCCTGTCTTGTAATGAGAGAAAAATGGTCGACCTTTGCTTCCTACAGGCCAAACACTCTATTGCTCTGTGTTGGAAGAACGTTAGTTCTCTCTTGACTACTGGTTAACTAATTTATCCTCAAGTTAGGTTCTTGAGAAACTGACCTATATTTTTAGAAAGAAAGCTTCTGAATTTTATAACAATTGGAAGATGCTTTTAGAGCTGATAAAGAATGGTGATATTAAAGGGGTTATTGAGAGAGTGAGCTAACTGAAAACATTTGACTTACTGTGGGATTGTATGCTGTAATGTACAAGGTTGTTTATTTAATTAATTAAATTAAAATCATTTTTTGATACTCTTAGCACAGTGAAGTTATGACCTAATATCTAATACCTAATATTGCTTTTTTTATTTCTTATTTTTTTTTCATTATTATTTAATTTTTGTATTATTAGCTTATTATTTTCACCTCTGCCAAATGTCTGATGTTAATGTTTAAATGAAAATCCATAAATACATGCACAAAAAAAAAGAGCAGTTCAAAAGACTCGACTCATTCGCGAACGTCTCATCTCTAGCACAAACCACCGCAGAAGTAGGTCAACAAAACAAAGCCTCTGTTTAGGAGCAGAAGAAGAAACCACGATGATAGCAGAAGATAACGTAACATAAAGCTTTAAAAAAAAAAACGAGTCACAACAAGCACACAGGACCATTTTGAGTTACTGAAGAGTTTATCTGATGACTGTAGGTGGACGAAGGCTAACACTACCCATTGACTCACAATGTTTGAGCTAAGCTAATTAGCAATGGGCGAGCTCTGCCCGTCTCTTCCTTGTTACTGGACGCACAGTTGAAAGAATGGTGTCTATCGGCTTGTCATGGACTCTGGAGTGAGGCAAGACAGGAAAAGAAAAAAAAGTTGGTGTATCCCTTTAAGATTAAAAATAAAGACAAGATAATGCTGCATGTTGAGCCTTTGGGGTCTTGGATTAATGGTGAAAGTGGAGCAAATACAAAAATGCTTCAAACAGAAGAATAAACAAGTCTTGATAAACGGTTATAAAGCTCAAGAGAGTAAAACAGGATATCTGACAAATTAACCAAAGGCTTGTTTAAGGTATAGTGGCGGCAAACAGAGGATATCCAGCTGACAAAGCTGTCCAAACATATATGGACGATCATTCTAAAGGTCTTAAAAAGTTAAAGCCTGGGGAATTCCTGTTGGTGATGTGGGCACCAATAAACAGAAAGAGCTGCTGTGTGATCATCGGGGCCTCGCGTTGACATTTTCGGGGGCAGAGACTTCGGGGAAACCAGGAGACTAAACTGGAAACACCTGGAGGCTTCGAAAATACAGCCAAGGACCAGGAGGTCTATTTTCACACCGAGATCCTGTTGTTCGTTTTCCTCACGCTCTCGGATATTTTTAGCACATCAGGCTGTCATGATGTCAAAGAAACAGCGCTCCCAGAGGGCTGCAACCTGGACGCCAGGCTTTTCCTGCACATGGGTACACGAGACGACTTAATGAAGGCCACAGTGGTTGTAAATGATGTTAATGATGGAAAGTATCCTAACAAGAGCCCCTGTTATTTATCTCAAAGCTGAAATGTCAAAAATACTCACGTGATGTGTGCTTCATGGAATAATAAACAAAACCAGATTTGAAAGAAAAGTTTAAATCATAATAATCTTCTTTTTGGCCTTTTTCTGTCAGTATTGCTCTTATTATTTTACATATTAATGTCATTACTTACTTTTAATTCAGATTTTATTTAATTTATGCTTCACTCTATGTTATACTTTCAATCGTTTTATAGATTACCTTGTAGGCTTTTTTATTGATTTATCTCCTGCTCATGTCTGTTGTTCTATTTTATCATTGCTACCATTATTATTAGTAATATTATTGTTATTATTATTATCGTGGGATTGTATGGTCCTATTATAATGATTAAAAAAACTAAAAGACTTTGATTAAAAAAAGTTGTATCATGAAAAATATCAGATGTTTTATATATTTTTTTTTTTAATGTCTGGTTTTCAGGGGTTATTTTTCTATTTTATCATTGCTATCATTATTATTAGTATTATTATTATTATTATTATCATTACGTTGGATTGTATGGTCCTATTATAATGATTAAAAATAACAATAAAAAGACTTTGATCAACAAAAAATAAAAATGTTAAAGTATGAAAAGCAACTGGTGAATTCTGCTAAGAGTCACTAACCAACATGGTAACTCTTCAATTCGTTACACCGGCACAGGCTGGTGGCCCTGCTGCTTCCTTTCACATTGCATGCAAAGGTGGTGAGTTGGGGCCACCAAGATAAGACAGAGAGAGGATCTTCACTCTACCTGAGATCTCCAACGTAGTGTGTTTGCCAGGCCAGTCGAACAGGACTCGAACTGAGCATGTGCACCCGACTCGCACTTCCCAGGATGCTTTGTGCTGTCTCAAAAGCGGAGTTTCCTTTGCCGAGGATCAGCACGGCCTGGTTTTTGTAATCTTCAGGGTTAGTCGAGATCGACTCGTAGCCTTCCACCAGATCAGAGCCGACAAACTCCACCTTCTGAGGAACCCACAGGCCGGTCGCCACCAGGAGGACGCTGAGAGGAGGACAAAATTAAAACAGGACAACGCCTAAATAAATATGACATGTCAGATTTAGGAAGCAGAGCGTTACCTGCATTTATAGTCTGCTTTATGCTGATCAGTGAGGATGTATCTCCGTCCACTCCCTGACACCACCGCTCTGATTCGTCCCACGTCGACCCCGTACCGGACCTTCAGCCCGAGCTCTTTCACGAACATGGAGAGGTAGATCGGGAACGAATCAGCGGGAGGATAAAACTCAGTGCTGACCCTCCTGAACAGGAGGTCGGGGTTATCGCACAGCAGGGAGTTCCAGTCATGACGGAGGTTGAACTCTCGGTTCTGCCTTCCTGTGTGGATCTTGTTGATGCTGATCAGCTTCCTGTGCCTGGGATACCTGGAAAAAAGGAAAACAGAGAAAATGAAGAATTAATGTTTTTGTCTTGTTAGAACTGTTGAAATATCAAAAACAATGATAGAAGCTTCAGCCTAAGACAGGTTTCAGGGTGGGAAATTAAGTCAATGAAGTGGTTGTTCATATTTTTAGTCATAATTTAACTAGAATAAAACTTAAAATTGCTAAAATGATTCATCTAATTTTACAAGAAATTGTCAACTCAATGGCTTGAAAATGCGACTTTAAGTCTTAGCTCAATGTGAGACAACGTAAAGAGGTGGATTTAGATTTAGAAAACATTGGTTCAAAGTGTGAGAAATTTTTCAAAATGGCCAAAAGAAAACTTAGAGGGGATAAACAAAACATGCTGGATAAATAAAAAAAAACAACTAAAAGAAGCAGAATGCACAAAATCCATGAAAGAATACTTTGAATAGTTTGATAGAAGCTTATGAAATATTTAAAGTAGCTGAAAATGTGAATCGAAAATTATGAACTTAAGGTCCAAAAAAAAAAAAAGGAACAGGGCTCCGTCTTACTTTTTCACAGTAAATCTAGACTCAAACTGATCAGAATTTCAACAATTTCCATGCATCACAACCTGCACATAATGTCATTAATATTCACACAAACAAGCAAAAACAAACTCATAACACTGACCAGACAAAATAGTTTTAATAGAGATGTCTCAGCCAAAATACAAGACAAAATTCAAGACGTTTCAAAGTCTAACTTGAGACCAGGGCTGGGAAATATACTGATTTAATTGAAATTGATTTAAAAACTAGAAAAGCACTCAGAGAGCGCAGACCTCCACCAAGCAGCTTCAGTCCACCCCTAACACAATCTTCCAATAACAAAGTATCTGTGGAGTCATATGCACAAATGTCGAAAATGGTCCTATCTTGCAATGTTAAAAAATCCTTTAAAAAATTCCTGGATCCGGATGGAGATCCGTATCAGTCCCAAAATCTAATCATTTCTTCTTTATCCCATTCCACACATTTCCTGAAAATTTCATCCAATTCCGTCCATAACTTTTCAAATTATCTTGAACACAAACAGACAGACAAACAAACCAACGCCGGCAAAAACATAACCTCCTTGGCGGAGGTAATAAAAGTTGAGATTTTTAGTGACACTTTCTATGAAGCCCCCCTTTTAAAAAACACAGTATAAGAATGCTTATAATGCATCTTAACACTAAGACTTTTTAAAACTTTTTAAGGATCCGCAGGAGGAGGAGCCCTTGAGAAACGGTGTTTTTTTTTTTTTATTTATTGACAATTGTCAAACTACATAAAATACGTTTTCTTGATCGTTATTGAAGAGAAGAATGTTTGTAATTAATCCCTCTGATGAAATTTCATTTAACAAGGTAATATTTGGTAAGAAGAACAAGGTAAGACTAATTGTCAGTCTCTATCTGGTAGTGGGTTAATATGCGGGTTAGTATGTCTGTTTAGTTAAAGCAACTGTTGGAGTCAGAAGTGTGAAAATAATCCCAGCATTCACATTTTATTATAAAATACAGGACGTTGTCTCTTACTTGTTGAAGAAGCTTCCCGGTCCGGAGTTCCTCTCCAGGATGATGTAGTCTCTTTTAGCCTTGTGGAGAAAATGACCCATCTGCAGTCCTGCAGGCCCGGCTCCAAGCACGCAGTACTCATAATGACGGGTTTCATTATGGTGGTGATGGACGTTAAAAGAGCTCTGGACACAGCCGATCAGGAGGAAGAGGGTGTAACAGGGGAGGCTGGAATCCATAACCTGCTGGAGACAAGAGAAAGTGGTGAATAAGAATATTTGTTCATTAGTCAGGTAGGACTCTGATATTTGACTGGACATAAGGCAGTCCATGAGTGCCACTGTTAAACTATAATGGCACTGCAACTTCACACAGGTCTGGTCTCAAGCAGAGCCAAAAATACTGTTTTGACATACCAGCCAAGGATAGATAGAAGATAATAAAATTACCAGCCAGACATTCTTTTTCAACACCAAAATATTAAAATGTGATTTTTGTCTCATACAAGCTTCACTGCACAATTGAAATAATTCTTCATTATGTTTCAGAAAATAAAGAAGTTGTCAGGAAATATATTTATACATCATCAAGACTTAAATGACCTTTCCTCTCTATTTTGATGCTTTTTGAACTTCAGTTGGTTGTCCAGGCCATGCCTTCTTTGCTTAAATGCACTGAGACGCAGCCTTGTAATTGGCTGATAAGCTATACGCAGTAACAAGTTGAGCAGGCATACGTACTAGCAATGCAGCTGGTGAGTGTGTATTGCAGCACATATTCTGATATCAGCCAATACACAGAACAGTCTATTGTGCCAGTAATTTGAGCATCCCTTTTTAATGGCATAAAAAAAATCATTATATTTTTAAAAACAACAAATTTCATAGTAAAAATCAAGAGAATCTGACCTTAATGAATACTCATTAACAGATGTGAATGATAATATTCTGCACAACAGCAAGGCCACGAGTGCATTATAAAATATAGTTGTCACATTATAAAAACTTTAAACTGATTTTATTACTAGAGCTATATTATTATAAATATGCATCCTTATCGATGTCACAATTTTTAAGGAATAACACATTTAGACAACTCCTTGGTATTTCCCTGTTTATGAAATGTTAATAATTGCATAATAAAAATAAAAATGTTAACTGCCAGTGTTTTTGTGCATTAGTGGTGTACACATCTTAGTGCACCTGCTTTGACGAGTTGAATTTTTTTTTTGTATTATCTACACGATCCATCATTGAAATAATTATTATAATGACATTTTAAACACGCGATATCGAAAAAATATCGAAGGAACGTTTTTTTTTTTTAACAAACCAATTCGTCAAACTGTAACACCAGGGCCACGATTTTTTATGTCTTGTGGCATCTTGAAGCTCCACAAACCAAAGTTATAAACATATGTTGATGTTTAACGACACATTTTCCTGGTTTTACAGTTTAGCGACAAAATGGCGGTTTAAATACCCTCAGAACGAGCACCGAGCTCGCGCAGAGAACCCCCGGCTCTGCATGAACTCTCTGCCCGATGATCTCGCACTCTGCTGCGGATGCGGAGGACTCCATCTCCCGCCGAACCAGATGTGAGCTCGGCTAATGGAAGCTAACTCTATGCATGGAGAACGGTCTTACCTTTTATTTTAGTCGATCCCTGACGATCATTATCTGTTTATAAGCACGTAGCAGAGCCGTCGAGCTGGCTACATGATTAAAATTTGGCATTTTGACCCGTGCTAACTCCTCTTGTATGGGCCATAACCCAGTAGCTCAGCCCACATCCCCCCGGGCTGATGAAAACCATCGGAGGGCTGCTTGTGTAAGAGAATGAAGGGGCGTGATTATGGAGGAGAAAAGAGGACAGAGAAGAAAGAAGAGGGTGATAATCCCTGAGGAGATCACACTTTATAAAGTTACTCATAATTCAGGCTGTTAACATCAGTGGGTATGAATAAAGAGCTAGCGCAACATCCATTTATTTTATATTTTATGTGAGAATAAAACAGAAGTAGCTTTTTGTGTTTTTATATCAAAAAATATATACCGAAATTCACCATTTAAACTCTTCACAGCATATTAAAACAAAGATGGCTTCCTCGATAGAAGCAAAAATAAAGAACTGTTGGCAGATAGTTGGCTAGAATTAGCAGTAAACTTGAGGTTGGTCCACATCAAAACATCCAACTAAACTTTCAAAGGTACAGAAGTTTGAGGATTTACAAGATCATAAAAACACGTCAGATTTTAATGTGAGACCATTTTAAGATGTGCATTTGGGTTTAAAAACATTGGCTCAAGTGTGAGAAATTTTTAAAATGGGTAAAAGAAGGACTTAGAAAGGTCAATTTAAGTCATGAATTACTGGTTGAATAAATGCTGGGTGAATAAACCAACTTAAGCAAAATGTACTAAATCCAGGAGAGAATACTTTTGAATAGTTTCTATAGAAGCTAAAATAGCCTTGGTGCAAACTTGGGAACTATTTAAAGTAGCTGAAAATGTAAAATCAATATCTAAGATTATGAACTTAAGGTCCAGGAAAACAGAAAACAAGGTTCCGTCTTACTTTGTCATACCAAATCCAGGACTCTTCAGACCTTGATTAGACCCAAACTGATAAGAATTTACACAGTTTCCATGCATCATAATGCAGATAATGTCATTAATATGCACATGAGCACGCAAATCAAACTTATAAGGTTTTTACAAGCTTTTTGTCTTGTTATATCAAAACTATACCGAAATTCACCATTAAAACTCTTGCCAGCAAAATAAAACAAAGATGGCTTCCTCGATAGAAGCAAAAATAAAAAACTGTTGGTAGATAGTTCGGCTGGAAGTCACCAGTTAACATGGTTACTCTTGACACTGTAACACCCTGTAACAGAAGAGAATAAATCCAAACTGCCTGAAAAGTTTTGGGGAAACCATAAAAATATGAAACAACATTTTGATGATAAAACAAACTTTTAGAGTGGGATACTCATTAACTTCTTCATAAAAATGATAATAAACATGAGGCTGATTCTAAAAAGTTGTAGTTAGGTGGGTCCACAGCAGCAGGCTGTCCACATCAGCAATCCAGAATGGCCTACAAGGCTGGAGAGCTTAGAAATGATCAGAAAGAAATATAAATACTGTATATGAAATAAATAGTGATGCACAAATAGTAAAAATTGAGGTCAATGCCAGTACTGATATTTAGGATAACAATTTAAGCCGAAAACAATGTTTGTCTAATGGGCTTTTTTTTGTATAATTCTACCACAATGCCAGTATTTTCTCTCAAGTTTATTCATGAAAACAGATCATAGTTTGTCCGACACGGTCACTCTTGACACTGTAAAACCCAACAACAGAAGAGCATAAAACCAGTCTGCCTTAAAAGTTTCAGGCTAACATAAAAAATATAAAACAACAACGTAATGGTGATGAAACAAACTTTTGTAGCGGGATACGTTTAAACTAATTCATAAAAATAATAATAAACGTTAGGCTGATTCTAAAAAGTTGGATTTAGGGGGGTCCACAGCAGCAGACAATCCATCGGCAATCAAAGCAGGAGAGCTTAGAAATTCTCACAAAGAAATATAAATACTGTATATGAAATAAATAGTGATGCATAGATTGTGAAAATTGAGGTCAATGCTGGTACCAATAATTATGGTAACAATTTAAGCCAATCACAATGTTTGTCTAATTAGCATTTTTGGCATAATTCTACAATGATGACAATTTGTTCTCTCAAGTTTAATCATGAAAACAGATCACAATTGTCCAATAAGTACTTTTAACTGCCCTATAAAAAGAATCTTCTCTGTATCAGCAGTTAGGTGTGCCAGCTTTTAGCATTACTTTGGTGTGACAAAATAGAAATCTGCTCACCTCACAAATGCTGATGGCTGATTATTGTAAAAGAAAAAGACAATATCTGAGAATTTCCAGCGCCGATATGCACCCCTAAAACTAAACCAATGTTAATGATTTCTTGGATATTGATTCATCGGCACTGATTGGTTTAAAATGTTGTTATATTAAAAATAGATGCTTTAACACATCACATAAATAGCCTACTTTGACCTTCTTACTTCCATGTCTTATTGTCCTATTTTTGCTAATCTTATCTTGTCTTTAATGCTCTCAGTGTTATAATTTGTTCTTAACACTGTGAAGCATTTTGAATTTCTATAAGCATGAATGGTGCTCCATAAATAACGATGCTATGCCTTTAATTATCCACGGCCCTATGAAGTATTTGAGGTAAAGCTCTCATGATTGCTAAACTTGTGGCTGAGTTACTCAGATTTCTGCCCGGTCATGTTTTCAGATCTGTACACCACATTAAAAAAATCTGCTTCATCATGTTTAACCTTCAGTAAACTAAATAAAGTGACTCAGCATTCTCACTTCCCTTTGACTCAGCCTCAGCTCAGCATAGTTTCAGGTCCTCATGTAAGTATAAAAGAGGCAGGACGGAGGCATGAGGCCACAGAAGACCAACACTTCAGTCTCAGGAGAGGACAGCCAACAGTGACCGGTCGTCAGAGAAGAGAGAGGACGATTGTTCAGTCTGCAGACATGGAGAACATGAAGAGTGCCAGGAAAAACGAGGAGGGAGAAGTTGGAAGGTAAGACAATACAGTTAATTTGATTTAAGGTTGTTTGGATTTTATACCTTGAAAACAATGTCAGCATTTTGGGCTTCACACGTTTATACCATGTGCTTTAGGGCAAAACAAACTCAGATTTCTGAAATGATTGATAGTTTGAAAATACTGAAAGTTTTCAGCCAAGTTGTTGATCCCAAGTAACTATTTATTAAAACTGTAAGACCTTTGGTGCCTTAAAGAACCCACAGTCACATTCAGTGTTGTGTAAGAGTTTAAATTCTAGTTATCGGGTCAGTTTCTTTAGCTTTCTTTATTTTTGCAAAAGAAAAAAGTTTAAGATGAAACTCAATCTCAAAATTCAGGAACATACAAAACACATGGGGGGAGAACCATTAAACTCATTAAGGTAGACAGCTCACCTGACAAATGCATGGCAGTGACTCAGTGCATTTAAGCATGTAGTCGTGGTCAAGTCGACCGGCTGAATTTTCACACAAAACCATCTCTAGGGTCTAGAGAAAAAGGTCCAAGAAGGAGAAAATATCCAGTGAGCAGCAGTCATTCAAGGAAATATGCTTTGTTGGTGCCAGAGGTCAGAGGGGAATGACAGGAAGGCAACAGTAACTGTAATAACCACTTGTTATGAGGAAGACCATTTCTGGATTCAAGTCTGGATTTCTGCTCCACATTCAGTCTGTAGGGTCAGAATTTGGTGTGAACATCATAAAGCATGGATCAGCGGTTCAGGCTGCTGCTGGTGGCCCCTGAGCATGGTTTAAACCCCACAGCCTACCTGAGTATTGTCACTGACCATGTCCATCCCTTCAAGACCACAGTGGACCATCATTTGATGGAGAATTCCAGCAGCTCTAAGTCTCAAAGCTCAGATCATCTCAGCTGGTTTCTTCAACATGACAATGAGATCACTGTACTCCAGTGGCCCCTGCAGTCACCAGATCTCAATCTAATGGAGCACCTTTGGATCAATATCTCTCATTGTTGAATCTACGGCATCAAGAATTACACTGCAAAAACTCAGATCTAGGCTCGTGTGTTTGTCTACTTTCAAGTCAAAAATATCCAAAAGACTTATTCTAATCCACATTCACTAAACCAGTCCAGATAAATATCTTACTTTAAAGAATGAAAGGAAGAAATAAGGCATTGAGTTACTTGTAATGAAGAGAAGATATCTGACAGTGAAACAAGGAAAGTTTGACTCTGAGGGTCTAAAATTAAGGATTAATATCTGCTCAAGTTAAATTTGTCTTGTCTTATTGGCAGATTATTTTACTTCCTATTTACAAGAAACTCAGGCTTTATTTTTAGTATTTGTGTCTTCAAATAAGGTCTTAATCCAGAAATGTAAGAAAATTGTGGATTAGAATAAATCTAGTAAGATTTTTTAAATTAAAATAAGCCAAATACTCTCACTTAGATCTGAGTTTTTTCAGTTTAAGAAGCTCTGAAGAAAAAAGGGAGGACAACCTGGTGTTAAATTTCTGTTATGATACAATAGAATAAATATTACAAGTCTAGGGCACCAAATATTGCTCAGTTTCTTGCTTTATTTCTCGAAATTGCAGGAATATGTTTTGTTGCTCATATTTATTTGCACTTATTGATGGATTTATTGCTTTAATCCCTTTTTACCATTTGAAACAGCTGTTATTTGTGAAGTTTAAGTATTTGTCAATGTTATAAACCATCAAATGACTGATAATATATCAAACATACATGAAGTAAAAGTATTTTCTGAATAATTTTCCCTTTTTATGTTGCTTTACAGTGATTTATCAGAGCAGATTAAGGCTGCGACCAAAGATAACCACATCCGGGCTGAAAACACAGAACTGATGCTGAGCTACCAGAAAGGACAAATCACCTTAAAACAGTACAAGGTAAGCAGCAAAACATTCAAACCTTCTCCAGCTATCACGATATTTGTAAATATTCACCTTTATTTCTGTTTCAGGTGCTTCTATGCTCGCTCTACGAGATCTACAAAGCTCTGGAGGAGGAACTGGACAGGAACTCCTCTCACCCGGCCATCGCTCCGATATATTTCCCTCAGGAACTCGCCCGGTTGGAGTCTCTGGAGAGAGATCTGCAGTATTTCTTTGGATCGGAGTGGAGGAAGAGAGTGATCGTACCTGCAGCCACACAGAAGTATGAACAGAGGCTGAGACAGGTGAGAAAGAAGGCGTTCAGGTATAATTATTATAGCACTGCAGGGAAGAATGCTCCATCCTGACTGGTTAGTTACTGTTACTGCTGTATAACATGCTGCTGTTAAAATTGATGCTTTTTCATCATTTCAAGACAAAAATTAGAGACTTAGAGAGAACGTCAAGTCCTTATTTCAACAGCTTTACCCTCAAATATTAAAATTTAACAACATGAGAGGGTTTATTTTCATTTTTCTACCTAATAAAAGCAGAAAAATACCAAATATTGTTTGTCTTAATGTGTTTTTTGAGTCATATTGTTTGGTTTTACCTGCATCATATTTTAGCCTAAAATGCTGTTAGTGTTACACCTCATTTGTGGGTTAAATTTGCCATAAAAGCAGCTAAATGACCTCTATTTTCCAGATCGGCCGAGAGAAACCAGAGCTGCTGGTGTCCCACGCCTACACCCGCTACCTCGGGGATCTATCAGGAGGTCAGGTGCTGGGGAAGATTACCCAGAAGTCCCTGGGGTTGACCAGCAAAGATGGTCTGTCGTTCTTCTCCTTCCCCGGCGTGAGCAGCCCGAATCGCTTCAAGCAGCTGTACAGGAGCAGGATGAACAGCATCGAGCTGACGGAGGAGGAGAAGGCCGAGGTGCTGCAGGAGGCCGTCGCCGCCTTCGAGCTGAACATCCAGGTGAGAATCAGGCGGCCATTTTTCTCTGATGCCACACATAAGGCTGATACACCAGGATTTAACCTTTTGACCCCTGGCCTTGATTTTGAGCCTCTGGGTTATTGATCAAGTATATCTCTGCAAGGACAAAGTCTATATGAAAAATTAATCAATCAACTTCATTTATGTAGCACAGGTCATACAAATTCAATTGCAGTTCAAAGTGCTTTACATTCAGACAGAAGATGATTGACAAAACATAAACACACACACACACACAAATGTATATATGTATATATATATATATATATATATATATATATATATATATATATATATATATATATATATATATATATATATATGGACGCTGTTTTCAAAAATCAGATTTACTCTGTCAATAACAGATGCCTGAACTCTTTCAGTTAAAACAATAGTACATCTGTTTAAAAATGATTATAATTTTACATATAATGATAATCATTTTCTTACAACCAACCAGCAAATAAACGCTCAGCAGAGGTCCATCTACTAAATATTATTCCACTGTATTTGTAATGACAGTAGGTAGGATGTCAAGAGAATCTGGAGACTAATGCACACCAGAAAGCTAAAGTAAAAGAAATGATAAAATTAAGATGACTAATAAAAAATAAAGGAAAAGAAACAAGAAAAAATGCTAAGCAAAACCAAGAATCATCAGACAGAAATAAATAATATACTTATAAATACATTTTAAATAAATAAAAAGCATGTTAAAAGATTAAAATCAAATCTAAAATGATTAAGTGTAAAAAGATAAAAATTATATCAACATGTGAAATATAGGCAAATGCTAACGTGAAATAGACATCACACAACAAAATTAAAAACTTAAATGAAAGGTAGAAAGTGATACTCCTAGATAAATAAATACTTATAATAGTCACTAAAATGATAAACTATTCTTCATAATAGCCAGGCTGAATAAATGAGTTTTTAGGTCTTAACATGTTGAAGGTGTCATAATGAAGACGAGGCTTTTTAGATTTGTTCAGATGTGTAAATGTGACGGAGCAGGAGCAAATGAAGTAACAGTTTAGAGTCTAGTATCTTCAAGGACTGATGCAGACAACATATTAATAATAATTGTGTAGTTTCTCTATTTTAAGACTTTTGCAGCCTGATATTCACTTTTGTCCAAGAGCCTGAACTTCTCACGAGGGCACATCTCCAAGGTTTCATGACCATTATGTAAAACTAAGTCACCAAAATCAAGAATCGCTGAATTATGGTTAAAAAAATGAAAAAAAGGAAGTGAATCTTGTAGTTGTTGCAGCAGATGCTCATTTTTTGCTGATCTTTTATATTCTGTGCTGTGTTTCAGGTTTTTGACGACTTGCAGAAAATGTTGAGCATTACAGCAGAAGCTGTGGACCAATCGGAGGGCAGCGCCAAAACTTCGATGTTCCCGTCTTCACCCATCATGCAGTTCACCTTTGGATTATGTGTCGCGCTGACGACCATCGGAGTGGGATTTTACTCCCTTTAGTTATCAATGACTGTTCAATCAACATGCACCAAACGCACTTTAATACTCATGCACACACATTTATACCAATGTTTTAAATTAAATCATGAAGGGGCATTAATTTACAGAATTAAGAGCAATTTAAATTACATAGAATTTAAAAAAATAATCCTTATTAATGGGATATTGACTCATTTTACTGATAAATGGCTTTACGGGTTCTACAGTGACACCATAATGTTCCCTGCTGGGCACCCATTAAGGTGTTAAGGTTTTGTTTTAATACCAAAAAATGCAGAAATTGCACAATAATATCTGAACTGAATGACTGCAAAGTTGTGTACATGTATGACTGTATTTTGGATAAATTTGTCCAGTAAAATATGTTTGACTTCTCTTTATACTTCATCGTTTGGTACTTTTGATAATTATCATTTAAATGACTGTTTTTGAATTATACTGCATTAAAATGTTTCTGGACCTTTTTGGATTTTAAATCATCCTTGTTCAACAAGTTCACAAATTAAATGACAAATAAATCAATGATTTTCTGTTTTTGTACAACAAAGACCCGTTATTCTGTATCTTAAGTACTCTTAATTCTTTATTTCAAATGCTTTCATTCTCCACATTTAAACATCTTTGTCTAACAGTGACACCTTAAATGTTTTCTATCAGACATCATAGCACATGTTATTATGCATTTATCAAGAATTTATATACCAATTACTTTTCCTACAAGCAAGACCAGACTCACGCCAACATGACCGTAAACAAAAACAGTGAATATGAGGATCAAAACTATTTACAAGAACATCATTATGGTTCATAAAAGGAGCTGTTTGTCTCTATTTGACTCTGTAGAGGACTTTCCTCTGCATGCGGTGCTGCAGCTCTCCTCTCCTCAACATCAGGTGCAGGACTTTGTAGATGGCGTGTTCGGGATATTTCTGAACGAAGAAGGAAAAGGAAATACTAAAATCAAATTCAAGGCCATATTAAACCATCTTAATTGATCATATTTACTTTATTTTCTTTTGTTTAAAATGCAGACTAGTAATTACAGAACAGTATCTTTGTGATAGGAATCAAGATTTAGCTTTCATCCAATTCAAAGTTCACTGGCTTGTTAATATTTGTTACCTATAGAGATGCAGAATATTATGGGTATGATATTGTATCAGTAGATGTGAAGATTTATACAGATATTTTAGCCTTATGTTTGCAACAAGACTGTGCATATTAATTTTAAAATGTGAAAATGAGCTCCCAAAACAGGACAAATTTTCTGTAAGCTGGTGAATAAATCAGTATTTTAGCTTTTAGAGGGCAAATGAAGGTTAATTTACTGTTAATGTCAACAATGTTTCCATATGAAGTAGGTGTAATCTAAAAAGAACTACTTTCAGCCATTTCTATATATCTGTATCAATAGCAGCCAAAGTAAGTTTTGAAATATTGGCATATTGATTATCAGCAAAAATCCAATATCCATGGTTACAAACAGTGATACAGTTGGTTTAGAGCTCATACTGACCTGTTTGGTGAAGTCCTGGACGATGCTGTGTTCAGAAACCTGCGAGCCGATGGCGAAGCGTCTCTTCAGCTGCTTCTCAACACGGGAGATCATCTCCTGATCCTCCTGAGACGTGAAGCCCTCCACGCCTGGGAGATAAAACCAGAAGTCAGGGACGATCATTGAATCAGTGTCAGCATCGATATGACAACATTTTACCCTCATATCTATCACACAAAACAAACTATTTTACTTTAATAACTTTCAGAGAGTTCAGAGAACGTTATTCTAATTCACTTTTATTTTTCTTTGACCAACAGCATTTTATCGGTTTTATACTTGAGGGCTTAATCTTGATACTGTTTACTAGTATTTCACAACTAATACTCTGACTTGGTATGTCTGCTGCTATCTCTATTGCAGTTTACCTGACTGACGTGCCTGTGTTTCTCTCGTCTCTCTATTTCTGTCCTAGTCCTACTTTTTTAATTTATCAGTTTATTTTTATTGTGGCTGTCCTAGTTTTACTGAAGTTGTTTGGGTATGCAGCAATACTTTACTGTCCACTTTCTTTCTCTGTTGTCTTTCTAAAAAGAAAAAATGTATACTCAACTATTTGTAAATGTTTTAAAACAATTGTATACATCTGCAAAACCTGATAAAAAGTTTTGAAAAAAAAAAAATAACAAGGACACTGGTTTATAGAGTTTTAAAAAAGAACCTTCACTGTCTTTGATTTGATTTTTTGGATGAATAGTTTGCTTTTGTGTATAAAATATAAATGTCTACATCATAAATCCAAATAAAAGTTGATCACATGTAGTCGTCCCCTTCGAGCTGTTAAACATCACTTATGAACCACTGACCTATAATATTTAAGAGACTTTTTTATCACTTATCTCACTGTTGACTTATTTAGCTTTATATTATTTTTTTCTTCCAGTGTTTTGAACCCTTTATCAACACTCTAGACATTTAATAAAACACATTATTATCTATCATAATTAGGTTTTGCCAGCCAGTTATCCTTTCCTTATGATAACTTTTTAAGTTATTTATAAAAATAAGAAGTGGCCCTTCCTTTTCTCTGAAATTTTGCTCTATTTCCACTCATTTAACTTTAAATCCCTTTTACCAGGAAGCCCGTGCTGCTGAGAAAACTCAACACAAACTTTTGGAAAAGCAGAAGTACATTTCCAAAAGCCAAAAACCAAAGATGTCTGTTCAACCACCTTAAACTTGTGGTCTATTTAGTCGACAAAATTGACACATTAAACAAATAAAAACAAGAATGTACCCGATAAGCTTCCTGACAGAGCAGCGTCGAGCGTGGACACCTGGAAGAGTCTCAGAGCCTCGTCCACCTCTTCCTCTCCTGCGACGGCCTGAAGCTTCATCTTCGCCAAAGACTCGGCGATACGGACGACGGCCTCCAGCTGCCTGAGGACGGGAAATACAAACAGGATTAATTCAGAGTGGCTGATATGAAACAAGAAGTGATAACAATGCTTGATATGTGATAAAAATGGTTACTGCAGTAAACAGACAAAAACTTCAGAATGTAGACGGGCTTCAGGCCCAGCTTTTGGCCGTTTGTCACATCAGTGTTTACAAAATGTCATTTCTGACGCCAAACACCCTGATTTTTAAATAAAGTTGTTTAAATTAATCTGAGGACAGGTTTAAAGTAGATCAGGCTTCGTCCGACCACCAGTGTAGACAGATTTTTCTACTGAAATAAGCAACCAGGTCTTCAGCCATTTTTCTTTTCTGATGTGCGACCACATCAAAAAGGTGACGTAAAGCCTGAATCCAAGAAGCTATGCCCATTTAGTTGAAATTATTTGCTTTATTTATCGGGATTAATTCTGAAAAATGTGTTTTACTTGCTGTCTGGGTTTTTTCTGCTTCAAGGATGAACATGTGAGCAACTGCAAAACCAAAATTAGAGCGTTTTATCTTCAACAAAGTCAGATTTCGATGCCGTGTTTATTCCAAACACCAGCATGTTAGGGAGTAAAAGTACCTGACGGTGATGGGGATGGATGGCCTCTTGTCCGTCTCTCTCTCGTGCTCTCTCGCCCCGCTCCTCATCAGGACGTACCTGTTCTTCAGCTTCTCCGCCGCCGCAGCAGAAAGACGAGGGCCACATTTACTGAGAGGAATTATTTTAAAAATGTATATATTAATTAACAGAACATTAGTGTAAGAGTTGAAAAACGTTAAAAGAAGCAGAAGTGAGGCACTCACGCTCTGGCGTAGCCAATGTATTTCTTCAGCGTGGTCAGAGGGATCTCACCCTCGACGCCTTCAGTCTGAGTCTGAGCGCTCAGGTGGACGTTCATGACGTGTCGAGCCAAAGTCTACGAAACATTCAGAACATCACGTTTAATATTCTGTCACATTAAAAGCAGGAAACTCAGTAAGAAGCGTCTTTCTTCACCATGTCCCTCTGCGAGTCGTGCTGATCCTTGATGATGAAGATCATGTCGAAGCGGGACAAAATGGTGGGCATGAAGTCAATGTTGTCCTCGCCCTTTGTGTCGTCCCAGCGGCCGAACACGGAGTTGGCGGCGGCGAGGACAGAGCAGCGGGAGTTCAGGGTGGTGGTGATGCCCGCCTGAGGGGAGAGGAGGGAGTCAGGAGGTGAGGAAGGCACTTAATGAAGTGAGAAGATCTGGATTCACAGATGAAGAGTGAGGGATACCTTTGCGATGGAGATGGTCTGCTGCTCCATGGCTTCATGGATGGCCACTCTGTCGTCTTCTCTCATCTAACAACAAAAAAGGGTCAAATATTTATTCTGAAGACCTCAAAGTCAAGTTCTGACTCAAACAAAACCATTATTGTTATGAAAATTTGGCTCACAATTCAGAAAAAAGGGTTAATAAATTACCATTCAAACTGTAGACATTATGAAATCAAACGTTTTGATTAAAATATATTTTGGAGAATTTAAGGCAGACCTCCGCCAAGTGCCATGACCATTTTTTTGTGGAGTTATATGCACAAATGCCGAAAACAGGCCTATCTCGCAATGTAAAAGCATCCTTTAAAAAATTCCTGGATCCGAATGGTGATCCAGATCAGTCCCAAAATCGAACCATTTCTTCCTTATCCCATTCCACACATTTCCTGAAAATTTCATCCAAATCCATCCATAACTTTTCAAGTTATCTTGAACACAAACAGACAAACAAACCAACGCCAGCAAAAAACACAACCTCCTTGGCGAAGGTAACGAGAGATAAGCAACAACAAAGGCCAAGCAGCTGACCTATCAGGACAAATCAGTGCTTATTTTTATTTTATGAAGGGTTTTCGTGGATCCTTTAAGTTTGAGACTCATAAAACTAAGAGTCAAGCCCTGCACTTTGAATATTGGGTATAATTACAGAAGGGGTGGATTTATCGACTCAATAGAATATGAGTGTGGGCTGGCCCTGACCACAGGATTATCCTTAAACACTGAAAGTGAAAACTGTTTACCATTTACTGAAGGCTGGCAGAAATGGACAATTAATTTTTATACTAAACAATAGAGGAGAGGCATTCTGGAAAATATGAGGCCTTTTATAAATACAATACTCAGTGGTTAAGAAGAAAAATATATAAATATGTATGAATGAATGTGGAAAACATTGCCAATATGTGAATGGTTGAGATGTGATGGACACTGCCAATGCTTACCCTGTGAATGTTTCTGCTGATTTACTATTTTGTTTCAGTAAAATGGTTGATATATTTTCTTTATTTTTTATTTTAGTGTACTATTTAGTTTTGTTCTCTCTTCTCTTATTATTCATAACCTTTGTATTGTTGTTAATGTTCTAAAAGGCAATAAAACTGAATTACACAAAAAACTAAGTCATAAAAATTTGATTATAATTCTTCTTTTTTTGTGTTTTGAATAAGAACAAATAATTAAACAAAGAACAAAAACAAAAACAACCAAAGCTAATTTGATCGTTTAAAAAGGAGTGGGAGGAGGTCAAAACTGGTCTTTTGTTTTTTGTGTTTCGCTTTGTTTCTTTTTTTCTTCCCCTTCCTCTGCTCTTGTATACTTGATATCTGATAAGAAAATCTACCTCCCACTGTGCTTTACATCAACCACAAACTATTGAAACCTTTCCTATTTGTATTTGTCTATATGTTGTCTGTCTGTTACTATTAATTAGTCTATTATTTTTTTTCCTCTTTGTTGTCTCTTTTGTCACTGTTTGTTACTATTTCACAAATAAAATCTTAAAAAATAATAAACTGGTCTGAGTGCTTTTCTAGTTTGCTTTATAAACCTCCCTCCTTTGGGAAATTCAGAGCGAGGACGGACAGATCGAAGGCCTGACTCTTTAAATTAAAACTCCCTCATTACTCCGCTCACCTTATCAAACTCATCGATGCAGACGACCCCTCCGTCAGCCAGCACCATCGCTCCGCCCTCCATGATGAACCCTCGAGTGTTCGGGTCTCGTAACACGGACGCCGTCAGACCGGCCGCACTGCTGCCTTTACCCGAGGTGTACACCTGACCATGGCACAAACACAAATGAGTTTTACTTTCATGCTTTACTGGAGCACCAAACAGAAAAAAAAAACAGTTTAAATAATTACCCCGATAGGCGAACATCTCTCCACAAACTTCAGCAGCTGAGATTTGGCCGTTCCTGGATCTCCGAGCATCAGCAGGTTGATGTCTCCTCTGCGGGTCAGACCGTCGGGAAGCCTGGAAGGACGTGAAATCACAACGTCGGTATGTGACACAGAGTTTAAGGAAAACAAGGCGAGGATCACCAGTGCTGTGATGTTCAGCTCAACCCTCCAAAGTTTAGTTGGAACAAAGGTTTATGGAGTTCTTGTTCTCTTTCTATCCTCTCCTTCCACTCAGACCACTCTCTTCTGACATCAACAAGGCATTTTAACCTAAACAACTGATGCTAACTGGATATTTTCTCTATTTTGGACCACTCTGTAAACCCTAGAGATGGTTATTTGTGAACATCCCAGCCCCAAGCCAAGTTAGAAGTCTCTTAAATCACAGTTTTGATGCTCTGTTTGAATTCAGCATGTCGTCTCAACCATGTCCACATGATCATCCTTTGGGTACCAGCTAAAAACACTGAAAAAACAAAAAACTGAAAACACTGAAAACACTAAAAACACCAAAAATACTGAAAACACTAAAAACACTGAAAACACTTAAAAGACTAAAAACACTGAAAACACACAAAAAAACTGAAAACACTAAAAACACTGAAAACACTTAAAAGACTAAAAACACTGAAAACACACAAAAAAACTGAAAACACTAAAAACACTGAAAACCATTAAAAGACTAAAAACACTGAAAAGACTAAAAACACTGAAAACACACAAAAAAACTGAAAACACTAACATATCAAATAAATATATACATATATATTTTATTTGCTCAAATCTGCTCATCAAACTCAGTCCTGATCAAAACTATTGCTAAAGTTTTTCAGTGGATTTTAACCCTTTAAATGCCAGTTCCTGAGGTGATATCACAATTTTGTGGAGGAAAAAAAAAAAAACACAAAATGACCAATTTTCAGTATAAAAAATTGTCAGAGAATGAAGATTTTTTACATGCTATCTCACTCTTGCATATGTCAAAGGTTAATAAAAACAGTGGCTTTGATGCATTTATTATTATTAATTTTTTTTTTTTTTTTTTTTTTTGCAGAAACAGATTTTAATTTTTACTCCCCATTGACTCCCATTATAACCATGTATTTTTTCCACCAAATCACTGATATCACCTATGAAATTAGCATTTAAAGGGTTAAAACCCACTTTTAAAAAATATTAAATATTTTTGATCAGGGCTGAGCTTGATGAGGAAATTTGAACAAAAAAAAAAAATAGAAATAAATATCTTTGATTTTTTTTTTTTTTAAAGCAGCCAAAGTTAGTGGCTGTTTACCGCCACAACAGGACGAAAGGGTAGTAAATTTGTCAACAGTGTATTTTTGACATTTTTAAATTTTTGAAATCACATTTTCAAAATGTATGTATTATTAAGGTTCCTCACCAAAAGTTATGTCACTCTCTTAAACTGAGTGAAAGTTATGGTCAGATACGTTGTCGAGATAAACCCTAGTGGCTGCACACAGCCACATAGAGACCCAAGGATTAACTGCATCAAGTTTCTGCCTTGTGATTGGCTATTGAACCAGCACTTGTATAACCAGGAGCGTGGCTGATGTGACTGCAAACTGGTGTGTTTTTAGCAGTTTGCCAGGAGGATCAACACCCACCTTAGCTCCACATCCAAGTCAGCGATAGGTTGATCCAAAGTTAATCAAAGGTGGAGTTTTCAAAATGGAGTGGCTTCAGTAACAAAAATGGCTGACGTTGGTCTCACCTCTTCCTCGACCCTCCAAACAGCAGACAGGTGATGGCCTTCTTCAGGTCGTCGCTGCCGTAGATGGACGGAGCGACGGATCGAGCCAGAGACTCGTAGATGTTTGGAGTGCCAGCGAGCGCCCTGAGCTCCTCTTCCTCCTGAGGAGAAACCGATCCTGAAGCACCGCGACCTAAAGAAGGACAAAACGCAGACCTGGTCCTTAAATCTTCCTCTGAGGGGAATGCAGGATAACGCTTTCAGGACTTTTCCAAGACCATCTTCAGACTCTAAGACCTGATTGAAGCAGAGTACACATAAAGACTATCGGGCTGTTTTTGTCCCAACAAAGGACAAACTCCAGATTATCTTCTGTCTGATAAGATTATCCTGTCAGATTATCCTGTGGTCTGAAGTGCGAAGAGTGAATTTGTCCCAATAATCGGCTCTGAAATGGGTCGGGCTGATAATCCTTATTATCAAACTGGTTCAATATTCACGACCTAAAATCTTCGTGTGTGTGTGGGTAAAGCCGTCGACTCCCGAGTCATGGGGTCACTATATTATATATCTATGTCTTTATTGTATTTTAATTTTTTATTTTCCTGTTTTTATATTTATTATTTAGATTTATTAATGTATATATATATATATATAGAGAGAGAGAGACATTTTATATCTGCCAATTGTTTTTACTTTTCATATCCTCTGTTCTTTTATTCATTTGTACCATACAATGAGACTGGAACCTTAATTTCCCTGAAGTCTTCCCAAGGGATAAATGAAGTTTGATCCAATCTAATCTAATCTAACAGATAAATCATCTGGTGTGTGTACCTTGATTTAGTCTTCATTTTATAGGTTTTTTTTCCTAACGAACAATTGACTGACAGTATTCCTCAAATGCTTCTTGTTCTCGAGGCTTTAACTTGCTAAAATAAAACCTTGTAAGTTAAAACTCAAAATAAATCTGTGCTGCTAATCTTTACCTGTTCCTTCTGTGTCCACCTGGATGCCGACGACCCTCAGGTACGAAGACCTGATCCCCACGCCGGCGCTCTTCTCTTTCCCTCCGGTCTTTGCCGCCATCTTCTTAATGGAGTAGATTCCCATGATGGTCACTCTGTTTCCTGGGACGACGCGGTCACACAGATACCTGGAGGCCAGATGAAGGAGGGGAAAGTTAAAGATGATCCTTCTCGTCCTGAGTTTCTGATGTTTCCTCAGTTTAATCTCACCTGTCGCAGTAGAGCTGCAGGTGTCGGGGTAATTCTCCATGAGGGACGGCGTCTGGAGATTCCTGCAGGCGAAGGGTCTGGAAGTCGACGCACACGCAGCGGTCCGGGATGATGAAGTACGGATCGACGGGACACTTCACTCTCCCAGCATCCTCCCTGAGAGAAGAGGGACATGGTCAAACATCACATTAAATTAACAACTAGAGCTGGTTTGGTGGAGTGATGAGCGACCGGGCACGATCTAGGGCTGGGAAATATATAGATTTAATCGATTAATTCAAATTATTTTCTACAGGACTTAAAAATGTAAAATTCAGATCATAATACTGAAAATGTACAGTTTTCTCAATGGTAGGCCTTGTCAGGTTTTTCAAAAGCACATTTAAGCCTTTGTTACTTAAATAAGATTAAATATTGACCAGATGTTTCCATGTTAATATACTATGAAAATACCTCATGTTTCAGTTTTTATGTAGACAGGCCTCCCTACATCTGAACTTCATGATGATAAACATTTTATGACAAAATTACAGCATGCATTTTAACTACAAGGGGGAAAGTCTAATTAGTTTTGGAACATATTTTGATAACAAAGGCAAAACTTGATTCTTGTAATTTTTGTGTCACTTGACAGTTTTTTAGAGGGATAAAAATCAATTAAAACGGTAAATCAAATTTGTGGAGGAAAAAAAAAATCAGGGGTTTTATTTTAGGTCATATCGCCCAGCCCTTGCAATGGGTTCAAATCCAGTCTATGGCCAGTTTGCAGAGCGTCTTCCCCTACTCTCTCTCGCCCCCTTTAACAAGCCTATCCACTGTTTCTCTCTCTCTCCTGGCAATAAAGGCCTAAAAATGCCCAAACAATAATCTTTAAAAACAACAAAAAACCAAACAAAACAACTAGATACAACCTAACATCTGCACTTTTTAATTCAGTTTTAGTCTTTTGCCATATATATATATTTTTTTTTTTTGACGAAATATGTTGACGAAAATAATCACGCAACAAAATTAGCACTGCTCTGCAGCAGATCAGACTCACTTGTTGCACTTGCGTGGCAGAGCGTAGCCCTGCAGGCCCGGAGGCAGAGGGATGTTATTGAGGACGGCACGACAGCCGCGACACTGCAGACACACTTTGGTGGCCTTCGCTCTCACCGCCGTGGCTGATATGATGATGCCGTGAACCTTCACCAGGCGGGACACCTGCTCGGACTGCAGGAGAGGAGAACAAACCGGGTCAGAGGGCTGAAAATAAAGATCCTGCCTCTGTAGGAGATGTTACGGAGGGGGTACCTTGAGGCCGCGGATGGATGCATGGTGGGCGTCGCTCTTCAGCATGACCTGGATGTCCTGAACCATCTCCTCGCCTGCAGGACGGGGGCGGGTCACTTCATCCGCCACCTCCTTAGCAGCTTCCTCCAACTGATCCAAAGGGGCAGATTATGTAAGATTATTCTTATTTCTGCCCTCTCATTTTTTATTTTTGCTTGTTTGTTCTGAAGTGCATTCTTTTATTAATATATGAAATAAATATTGAAAACATTAATGAATGAAAAAATGGAAAATAAACAAAAATAATCAGGACTAGGACTAACACAAAAATCAGGATTTTAAGCTTTTGTTTGACACATTAAAGCTGCTCTTTCAGACACCTTGGCAGCAAAAAGTGAAGCCCTATAGACCCAATATTTGGGATTTTCTTGGTTTTGATCATCAAAACATGAAGTCAATGCCCCCCCTACTCCATGGACTGCAGCTCATTAGTTAATCTAAGCAATTATTAAGAGTCCAGAGAAAAACAGCATGACCGAACCTACAGTGTCCTTCAATGAGCTGCAACTACCACACAAAACAATCAAAAATACATTGGCAAGTTTAATATGAAAGTTAAATTAAGATAAATATAGAGATGCACAATATTAGCCGTATGGTTGTAGATATAAAGTTTCTTTTGATATTTACTGCTGATAATTTAGCAGATTTTTTAAACAGCAGTGAAACCACAGGATGGCAGGTTTCCAGGTGCTGATCTGCATAAACACATAAAAAATGACTACAAATGTACGCATGCCTATTATCCAGTTCATTCTCTGATTACAAGAGACTTAGGTGTTATTTTGGGATCTGCGTGAGGCACTAAATGACTTGGGTAGGTGTGCACATTTTTAGAAGCCTTGGTACTTTCTTTTAAATTATCAATCTAAAAAGATGAGTATTTGTCTCACCAGTGGCAGATTCTCAGTCGGCAGTTTGTAGAGAACGTCGGACAGATCCTCGTCAAAGCTCGCCAGGTCCTCCATCTCCACCTCCACCCAGTACTCCCCCAGGGTGTAGTGTCTCTTCAGCTCATCTCTGGAATGAAAAAGGGCAAAACTAATTAACATTTTGTTTTAGAATAAACACTCTTAAAGCCAGGCCAAGAATAAGTAGAAGACTTTTTAAAAGCAGAAATTACATTTCTTTTAATATTCCCCAATGACTCAAAAAATGAATGCTTGTCCACAACTAACCCTTGATAAAAATACAATAATTTAAATAGTTTTTACAAATTTAAATACTTCAAAAAAATACTAACAACACTTTATTATGAAACAACCAACCAAACTCATGAAGCAAAGGCTGCACTGTGCCCTTTTTAACATATATCCCCTTTCAAAATAAAAACACAAACGTATGTAGGAGTGAGTAGCAGAATTTAATACATGTAAAAGATCGAGTAAAATCCCCCATCTCTCCTTAATTTATCTTTTAAGTTTTTTATTATTTTTATATCTTTCCACAGCACTATAACCCCTTGATTTACTTGGTGATAAAAAAACGACTTATATATCTTATACTACAGTTTGCCTTTAAATTACACGTTTTTTAATTAAAATTGGTTTCATGATGTAAAATAAAATCAGTGTTGGCTTTAAAACTTAACACGATTTTAGATTGAAGTGAAAACGACCATCAACAACATGCAAGAAGTTGCAAATTAATTGGTACAGACTTTCACTACTCCACAATCTTTCTTCAACACAATGTGAAATTTTTATTATCCTCAGTAGATGTGTTCAATCAACATTAAACAGATTATATGTGTGACAAAGTGTTAGTATAATACTAAATACTCACGTTTTTAACGATAAGAGTTTGTCAATCTATGGAGAGTACAAACACTACACTTCCCAGAATGCAACCCGACAGCAGCACTGAACGCGCATGCTCAAACTGTCTCATGCTTCAAATAAGTCTTTGGATCCAAAAATACATTTTAAACAAAACGTTTAATATGATAAGGACTACAGTTTAAATGTTAATTTATGTTTAACATTTTTATGAAACTTTAATTATTTTTAAAGATAAATAATCGTTTTGTTTGAGTCAGAACTTGGCCAAGAGTTGCATTAAGACGATTTTACGACTTTCACAAGAATTCCCCATAACAAATACTTACTATTGCGTTTCACAAACATGTACAGAATATTTAGAAGTCAATAATAATGGTGAACTTCTCCACGTTCTGTCTAACATGTATATATCTGTCTTTGGGAGTGCTGCCTCACATCCACACGCATGTTACCTAAATCGATGTCATATAATCATCTGAGCACTTACCTGTATTTGTAGGTGAATCCGGTTCGGTCTGTTCCCACTCTGAACTGCCGCAGGAACTCTCTGAACCGTTTCTTGATCTGAGTCCTCTTCTGTCCTCCTTCATCCACGCTGCCTCCATCTCCTCCTCCGAAACTGTCGCTGAAATAAACTCCAGGGTCGTCAAATCCAGACATGATGGAGCAGAGAGGCTAACAAACCACACAAACTCAAAAATCAGACTTTAAATCGGTTAATATTTATGGTTAATGTCGGTGAATGGAGCCTGGAAGACAGAGAACAGCTCAGCGTGACTGTTTCGCGGGAAAAACTGAACAGCTTCCGTTCTGTTTCGCGCGAGTCCACTACAGTACCGCCCACTAACCTTTGTCTGATTGGCTGAACGCCGCTGACGTCTGTTGCTATTGGTTAGAGGAGGTTTTTGGAGGCTGGGTGATAAGGAAGGGGGCGGTGCTTAAGGATTATGGCGCGAAAGAGAGAGGGCGGAGGAAGAGACGTCAAAAACAAAGAAACATGAACATCAGTGAAGACAAACTCAGTTAATACATCAGTGAGGCACAAACTGTTGAGGTTGTCAAAGAAATATTACAGAAAAAACGATGCAGTTTTGTTATTTAAGTACCTCCCTTCAATATGCTTCAATTTGTTCTTTAGATGTCTGTTTATTTAATTAAAAATCAAATCATGGACTTTGTTTCATCCCAGTCTTTTCGCTTTTCGTGTGATTATGACGCCAAACTGAGTGTATACATAAATCTTTAACACTTCATGTCTCAAAGCTCACATCATCTCATCATGACAGTGAGTTCACTGTACTCCAGTAGCCTCCAGTCACCAGATCCCAATCCAGTAGAGCAATGAGCAGAAGGTGCAGCTGACAGATCTGCAGCAACTGTGTGAGGCTGTCATGGGGACATGGACCAACATCTCTGAGGGATGTTTGAGCTCCTTGTTGAATCTGTGACACCAAGAGTTAAGGAGCTGTGAAGGCAAAGGGGGTCCAATCTAGGATGTACCTAATAAAGTGGCCACTGACTGTATATCATGAGTGTTTTACACTAACAAAACAAATTTTAGTAAAAGGAGCAAGGCAACATAAATCTTTGCTTAGTATATTTTCTATTATCCACCTCCGAGCCAATCAAACATACATTTGTGGATTTTATTTCCCCTTTTTTTGATAGGGTGAGTAAATTGTGGTCGTTTCCTGGATAGGCAGACAGACAGACAGACAGACAGATAGATGGATAGATAGATAGATAGATAGACAGACAGACAGATAGATATATGCATTATTTAAAATAACCTAAGATTAATAACCATTATTCAAATAACCTGATACATATATCCTGTAGTCATTCAGTTAAAAATCATCCACTTTGGTCCATATCAATCATTGACAAGAATAAATGAGCTAATTCATGAAAATGATATTTTTAGGAAATAAAACCTTGATTTTTTAAAGTAAATATATCAAAACTATTAATTATTAATACATTTTTAATAAACTAATAAAAACTATTAATAGTTAATAATTTCAGAGCATTGCTGATAAATAATTATCACCTGTGTCTTGGATTAACAAATCTGGTTCTTATATGTGTTAATTTTTCCATGATAATTGAAAAAACAATTAACCTTTCCATATTCACATCTAATTTCATTTTAAATAAACTCAAAAGAGGTTTTAAATTTGACTTTAGGTAATGTCCAGTCAGTTGTTATGGCCTTGAGTTGTTAAAAATGCATAAATCTGACAAACAATACCAAATTATGCCAAAAAAAGAATAAAAAACAGGGAATTACAATTGAAAATATGTTCAAAAGTCCTAATTCATAAAAAAGCCAAGGTGCTCGGACTGTTTTGTATCACCTGACAGTGCTGACCATCCAGAATCTAACTGATATTTTTTTGAATTAATTCTAACAAATGCACAAAAGGTGGTTCCAGCAGTCTGAGGTTTATATGACACACCAGTTCACTTTCAAACAAGTCCAAAAATTTTGAAAAAGCATTAACTAAGAAAAAAATACTTAAGAAGAGCCAAAACATCTCTAACATACAAAATCAGTCAAAAAATGGACATTAAGCAAGACATAACTTTAATATTTTTACATTATTACAACAAAAGAACCTTCAAATCTGCTTGTTTGTCTGCAAAAAAAGGCAACACAGCTCCTCGTTCCAGCAGAGAGGCAGCATGCAATCTTTGGCTGGATGAATAGAAATGTACCGTGAGCAGATATTAACAAAGGCTTGTTCACTAGTTCTGTTCTCTTGATTTGTAGTTATGAAGGTTGTTTTCCTAATTTGTTTAGAGTTTTCCATAAAGATGAAGCCATAAACAGGTTGTTCTCATGATGACTAGAAAAATAGGCTCTTGAGTGAAATATTTAGCGTTAATTAAACTTTAAGCAGCCCCTTTTCTCAAAAACAGACATCTACATGTTAGCAAATATGCCTCATTCAGTAAAACACTAAAACACCATCACCTCCTTGACCTACAAATGTAACTGACACTTCCATCTGAAGCATCACAGTCTGAAGTTTCAGGCAGGGCGTCCACATCGCTCAGTCCACAGCACCAGTCTGATGATCCCCCCTCTGTGCCCTCCTCAGGAGATGACACCATGCTTCCTGCCCGTCTGGATGAAAGCGTCAACGCAGTGGTCGATGTCTTCGTCAGTGTGGGCGGCGGAGATCTGGACGCGGATTCTGGCTTTGCCTTTTGGGACGACGGGGTAGGAGAATCCAATCACATACACTCCTGAGGGAGAAAATATGGATTAAATATTAAATTCTCTCAGTCCAGCAGAGAGATCTTTGTTTCTGACTCTCTAGTCCCCAAAACTGTTACTCGATGCTCCGTGAACGTTGTTTCTTGGAACAGTGTTAATTTTGTTGACTGATTATTTTCATCATAGTTTTCGTCAACAAACTTTTTTCCCCTGATGAAAACTAGATAGTAACTAATAAAAACAAGTGCACATGGACAAAAACTCAAACTAAATTAACTGACATTTTCATCAACAAATACAAACTAGACTAAAATGTCTGGCAGAGACTTAATCCAATCAGACCTAATTTGGTCATGTAGAAAGTAGAGACAAGTTAGGAATATATCCAATCACAGCTACTTTGGTTGTGTGGAAAGGTTGGATGAGTTCAGAGGGACATCCAATCACAGCTGCCTTAGCTTGGTGGTGGTGGGATAAGTTGTGGAGCGATCCAATCAGAGCTCCTCTCTTTATGAATTGATTTTATCCAAGTGTAAAACATGACTTTAGAAATTCAAGGAAATATAAAAAATGCCTTACCCTTTACACTTCATATTTTAGTCGACTAAATTTACAGCAGATTTCATCGACTAAAATGTTGTGAAATGTCATCAACTAAAACTAGACTAGAGTTAAAACAATTTAGATGACTAAATTATGACTGAAAGATATTTTAGGCCAAAGACTAAAACTAAAACTAAATTAAAAAGTGCTGCCAATCTTAACACTGTCTTGGAAATGCTAAATCTAAAATTAATTTTATGTTTTTATCAGCACAAATCAAATATTAATCCCGAAACTTTAACTCCCATAAGGAGAAAATGTAGGCATAATACAGGACTAACAGACCAGAGCATAAATAAGGCAACATTTTGAGGTTTCTTGGTGAATATAATAGTGAATATTCTTGAGTGTTTCTGGTAACAGTGGCATCTCACCGAGTTTCAGCATGTCGTCGGCCATCACAGAAGCGAGCCGAGCGTCTCCGAGCATCACGGGGCAGATCGGGTGAGCCGAGCCTGCGATGGTGAAACCGGCTGCTGTCATCTTATTTCTGAACCTGAGATAAAAAAAACAGTGTAAAAATATTTTTATAAAAACAGAGGGAAAGCACCAAACATAACATTTTAGACCAGTTAAACCCAGTTTAATGGCAGTTCAGCTTGATGCTGCTATATTAATCAACATCATTCCTCTCCAGATTATATTCATTACAGATATTAATGTTAATATCAGACTGATCTCTCTATCCATGGTTGTATTGATTATTCATCCATAGTAACTATCTAAACAACCACACAGACATGAGGAGCCTCTTGAAAATGAGATGCCACATCTCAAGGGGCTTACCTTTAATACATTTATATTCAGCAAAGGCAAATATGGTGCTGTATAAATAAAGACTGATTGATTTAATGATTTAGAGCGAGTGATCCATGCTTTTATTTCCTCATGTTTGTACCACATTAATGCACTTTAAGCTGGTGTAAATCATTTCTCTCTTACAGTGAGGGAACATCTCAGCCCCATCCTGGCCTCCTCCTTCACTTTAAAATTCAATTTTTACGTCTCTAAATATTTTCCCACTTATTTCTTGTTTTTTAATCTTTACATGAATTTTGTACCTCGAGACATCTCTGATCTTTTAAAGGTCTACGCCAAAGGCCAGGATAAAAACTGGAGGGCACCGAGATATGGAGCGAGCTATGCCCTGAAATCAGGACTTCCTCGCCCTGCCCTCAAAACCTGATATGTTATACCTGTTATTACCTGTTACCTGTTATTGGTTGGCTTTCAGCAGGAGAGTTGTGTGGTTTCTGTCTTTTTTTTGTTACAATATTTTTATTGAAGTTTATAACCACAAAAATGCTGCTTTATCACAGATCACATTTCACTCTCATGGCTGTATCTCGAGGTTTAGTAAACGGATAAACAACAAAATTGTCAACCATCCAGATCATGTTCTGTCAAATTAAGTTCCTCTTGTGCCTTCAGGCAGACGTTCACTCCCTCTGCTATTAAGCTCCTACACACAGACCACACTCCTTTTAAATTACCTTTAATTTAGAGGGCAATATTTTTTTCCTGTCTTGTTTTTTTTATTATTATTACTGTTTTTCCATTGTCTTGTTTTACCTCACTTGCTTTTATCTTATCTTGTTTTATTTTGCCCTATGATGTGTTTACATAGGATACTAATAATGTTGGGACATCTCCTTCTGTCCCATGCTTAAATATGTTTCCTTGACAGACTGATAGATTATTTATTTATGTTGTTGACTGACTGTATGCATGAATGCACACTGGAAAGCTACAAATGAATTGTCTCTTGTGGGATAATTAAAGTTGTCTGAACTGAACTGAAGTGAAATAACAACTAAACAAAATTAAATAAACCGATAACACGACCAGAGCTTCTCTAAATCAAAAAAGGATATTCAATTTGAACCTCTGCAGCTGGTTTTACTGTTTTTATGTTCTATAATCTTTGGGTTTTAAATCTACATTTTGCTGTTTTATTTCTGATTGAAGTCCCTGTGCAGCCCTGGTAAACATCATTGTTTTTAAAGTGCGCTATATAAATAAAATGATTGGACTGGATATCTATATATCAGTTTTATAAAATGTGAGATACACTATAGCATGATGATTATTTAACTCAGAAGCTCCCACTTATATAACACTGAGGACTGCATGTGGGCGTCGGTGAGTAAGAACTGAAAACAGGAGGGAAATGTTTGCATTAATTCTGCTGCAGGTTTGATGCAACTCGACTATTAATAGTGATATCTGCTCGCTTAGTAACAAAGACCAAGACAGAGATATTTCTAGGGCTGGGAAATGTATCAGTTAAATCGATTCATCTGAATTATTTTCTGCAGAAGATTTAGAAATTAAAAACCTAGATTTTTTTTCCTCAACTTACTCCAATCATGAGTTGTTTCAGTGTTTGAAAATATAATTACAGAAAATGTACATTTTTCATGATGGTTGACCCTATCAGGTTTTGCACAAGCACGTGTTTAGACTTTTATTTGTCTCTAAAATGAGATTAAATGTTGATCAGATGGTTCCATGTTACTATACTGTGAAAACAGCTCATATTTCAGTGTTTATGTAGACAGGCCTCCCCACGTTTGAACTGCATAATCAACATTTATGACAAAATCTCAACATGCATTTTTTTTCCTTTTCGTAAATTGAGTTTTGTGGGAAAAAAAAATCAAGTATTTTATTTTTAGGCCACATCGCCCAGCCCTAGATATTTCCTTGGTTACAAGAAAAGAAGGGCTAATCTGTGACACTCGAGCACCAAGATAAACAGCTCTTACCAACAAGGAGAAGAATAATGTTAAAAAGGATGAATAAGCATCCAAAGTCCTTAACCCTTTAACGCCTGTTGTATCATATTTGATACATACTGTTATGATACCTCTATCTAATCAATATGATCAACAAATTACTAAAAAACATCTGGATACAGTCAGATAAATGATTAAAATGTCCTCAAGTGGATTATCAGTTGCCAAAACACCTAATATTATCAAATGAGGTACAATAAATAAATATGTTAAATTTTATTGAGATTTTGATTTTTTAGGATTTCAGTAGAAAGTAAAATAAACATTTCAGCTCCAAAAAAAGAGAATTTTCTGGCTATAATTTGTGTTTTCAGGCATTAAAACGGAAAATGTTGCAGACAGATCCAAACTCTAACAGCTTCTTCAAATCCAAAATCATTCCTGTCTGATAAAACACGCGGTTTCCTCCACCTGCAGGCCAGAGCCCCTCACCTCATGGTTTTGGCCGTCATGCTCTGGGCGATCTCGTTGGAGGCGAGCAGCAGCTCCACGGCTCGAGTGGCGCAGCCGACCACCGGAGGAGGGAGCGAGTTGGAGAAGAGGTAGGGCCTCGATCGCTGCCTCAGCAGGTCGATGAGCGGCTTGGGGCCGACCGTGTAACCACCTACCAGATGAAAATGTTGTATTTAAACTCAGAGACAGCTTCAGGAGCCGTTATTACAGCAGTTACACACCTTTGGGTCAACTGTGGAGCGTTTTCCAGAATAAGCTGGATAACATTTTCAGTGACAGTCTAAAGCAGGGGTTTGATTACCAACTGTTACACACTGTTGGACCCTCTGCATGAGGAAACAATATACACAAACAAACAATAGCAAATATAAAGCTTCAAAAAGGATTATACCAACATATTTATATATTTTTTTACTCAAACACAACAAAAATTCTCTATTCAATGAGCATGACAGACAACTAAAGCCAATTTAAGCCTCTTTTTAATGTAGTAAAAGAATGAATGTTAACCAGATTTTAAAGAACAGATAAACTACCGTTAATATTGTTTACACATGTGGTTTTTACTTATACTATATATTATACTGTAAGATATTTAGAGCTACAATCATAGCAAAGTAAGTTCTTTAATGACGTAAAAAAACAAAGTATGTACCAGCAATCTAAGGTTAGTAGGAATATCTGATTTGTGTTTTAAATAGTTCTGGTTACTGATTAATATTTAGCAGTTTTTGTGATGATTTCTTCATATTTCCAAGTTGTTGTTTTTTTGGAAATGATTGGTGGGCCGAATCTGGGATAGATTCTGCAGGTTGCAACCTGATGTCTTATTTTCTTACTTAATTCTTCATGCTCTTTTCTATTTTAATGTCTTTATTTGATATTCCTGCTGCTATACTGTGCACAAGAGCAACTGAAATAACCGAATTTCCCCTCGAGGATTATAAAGTATTTCTGATTCTGATTTCTTTAGATGGGGCATGATGCTCAGTCATGCTGGTTTGGAAATGCTGACTCTTATTTCTGGATAATCTGGAAGAAGCAGAGAGGAGAGACAGATAACTCTGTAACAGGGAAAACTTGAAGCGTGTCCCTTTGGTGAGAAGCAGCCACACACAGACCAAAGTCCTTCTATAACACTAGAGTTAGAGATGAGATGAGGACGCACCAGCTGCTCCTCCCAGAGCTTTTCCCAGAGTGGAGTTTACGATGTGGACTCTGTTCATCACCCCCAGGAGCTCGTCTGTCCCTCTGGAAAACACAACTACATTAGATTAGACAGAACTTTATAATCCCTTAGGACGACTCCTTCAGGGAAATTAGGATTCAGAAGAACTGTACAGCAGCACACGGTAAAAAAGCACACAGGCATCAGAAAGTAAAAACAATTTGCAGATATAAATATAAATAAATAAAAATAAAAATATGGCAAATGGCTACTGCTCCTTCCCGTCCTCTGTCTTCCTGTTACTCCAAGTTTATCTACATAAACACTGAAAGCTGAGGTGTTTTCACAGTATATTAACATAAAACTATCTGATCAAAATTTAATTTAATAATAAAAAAAAACAAATACAAGCCTATAAAAGTGCTTGTACAGAACCTGACAGGGCCTACCATCATGAAAACTGTACAGTGTCAGTAATTATATTTTATAACATTGCAACAACTTACAATTGGAGTGAGTCAAGACAAAAAAAAAAATCTTCTGCAGAAAATAATTTGAATTAATCCAGTCAATCTATATATTGTCCAACCCTGGAAATATTGATAATTCTCAACATTTTAACCATAAGTGTGCAAAAAGCTATGACTTTAAAGCTTTTTAAAGGGGCCACACTCTGATGATAGCTAAGATGACACAATAACCACCTAAAATAAAGCTTTTTAATCAAATATCATTTTTAACACTAATGTTAAACCTATGAACACACAAAAACATAAAAATCTTTAAACACTGATGGAGCCACTTAAATTTTCCCACTCGAGTCACCAATGAGGTGATAAACATGTGACCCATACCACTTATGTTTAATTGGATATATAAACGAAAATTTTCTTCAGCATGGAAAATGCAGTCATGTAAAAAAAACCAGAACGAAAACAAACCTAAAAATAATCCCTGCTTAGACTCCACGTGGCTGGAAGTCGGCTGGCATCACAAACTGAAGCGGCTTCATCCAAACAGAGTAAAATGTCTTGTTCAGTTTGTAGGGGGTTTATTTTGTGTTTTCATCACCACCCACCTGCCCCGTGCCCCGAGGAATCCCGTGGCGTGACATTCGTCGATGAAAACCATGGCTCCGTACTGCTCAGCCAGGTCGCAGATCCCCGTCAGCGGAGCCACGTCTCCGTCCATCGAGAAGACGCCATCGGTCACAACGAGACGCATACGGGACGACTGAGGAGGAAAAAACACGAGTCAGTCAACACTGTGACCCTGACCCTTTTTTTTACAGTATCTTTATTTAGATTTTATGACGAATACAAAAGACAAGTCAGTGTCAAATACTCAAAGGAATAACAATATGACAGACAGACATCAGTTTTGTCTCTATAAAATATGCTATCACAAACAAACACAAGCATGACAGAAAAAAACAAACTAAACTACGACTTAAACAACGGGGAGGCGGGTAAAGCATCAGAAACAGCTATTAAATATAATAGTTATTAAATATTGTAGAAACAGCATCAGATATTTGAAAATAATTTCTTAGGTTTCTGTGATGGTTAATACACCAGTATGTAGAAACTCTTTAGCAGAAATTATATTTTTAATGTTAAAATAAAATTATTGTTGTTATTCAAGAACGTTCAAATTATAGTTCTTTACCAAAAACAGAAAAATAATAAAGCACATTATTGTTTTTGATTCAGATGTCAAATCATAATTCTTTACTGCATTCTTGAACAGAGAAGTTTGTTTTTAATTGAATGTTCTGCTCAGTTAATTTCTGATTATCAGGCTAAATAGAGTTTTGCTAAATACTTGATATAATGCTAAAAACTCCAGGCTACAACTGTCACATGTGCATTTTTTCAATCAACAGGAAAACCAACTTTTTTTTTTAAAAAAGCATTTTGCGAAACACTTTTTTATAAGTTCTCTTTTTTAAGAATCTATTTATCCTGACTCTTTCTAATGAATTTTTTTAATTGCACTAATTTGAATTGTTTTTTATTTACCCTGTAGCACTTTGAGATTGCAAAAGTGCAATAAATTAAAATGTATCATAATTATTATTATTCAAAACTGATCAAAAGTGAAAGTTTTACAATATGAATCAAGCTTTTGTTGTTTATATTAGATTTAACTAGAAAGTCTGATAATATGAGATCTTTGCCTTTAACACTGCAGCTAAAAAGAAGTAATTTAGAGAAATTATTTTATAGTTTTCTTGAAAAAACTAAACAGCAGAGTAGAGTTTGTCTCATGTGAGGGATGCAAGTTGAAGAAAATCCACTTGGATGTGCACAATAACGTTCGAGGTTATAAATGCTGTATTTTCTGTAGTTAAAGAGGTCCACGGCCGTACCTGAGCCTCTCTGAGCTTGTTCTCCAGGTCGCTGAGGTCCATGTGTTTGTACCGCAGCCTCTTGGCTCTGCACAGACGGATCCCGTCGATGATGGAGGCGTGATTCAGCTCGTCAGACAGAACTGCATCGTCTGGACCCAGTAAGACCTGGATTTATGTCAGAGGAGTGTCACATGTGAAGTCCTGATATCACAGGAACAGATCAACTTTGATAGGAAACTAGTCAAAATCAAATAATTACTGATTCTGTTCTGATACCAGAGAAACTCTGATATAAACTGCTGCTGAACCACGGGTCATCTGTTCATTCATTTCACCTTGTTTAAGCAGTTTAGACGGAGCTCTGCGATTCCTTCATCGTTCTTCATGATCTTAACGTGTGAGTCTTTTAAAGCCTTTGCACCGTTTAATTCTGTCCATCACTGAAATTACAGATTATATTCGTCTAAACCCTAAATTAACAGCACTGTTAACTAACAAAATCATTTTTTTTTTGTTGCTACCAGAATAAAGATGCTCTTTAACAGAAATGATGTTTTCAACGCTAAAATATAATTATTTATTGTTATCCATACATTTTCAGATTTATTTTTTACAAACAAACAGAAAAAATATGAAAGCTCATTATTATTTCTTGATTAAGATGTCACACTATAAGAATATTTCAGACATATGCATTAAATGTACCAAATCCAAAGGAACCAAAGTATGTTGTAGGGCTGGGAAATATATTGATTAAATCAATTAATTCAAAATAAACTAAAAATCGAGATTTTTTTTCTTGACTTACTCCAGTTGTAAGTTGTTGCAATGTTGGAAAATATGAATACTGACAATTTACAGTAGTCATGACGTTAGGCCCTGGAAGGCTCTGCACAAGCACTTTTATCGGCTTGTATTTGTTTTGAAATACATTAAATATTGATCAGACAGTTTCATGTTAACATGCTGTGAAAATATCTCAGCTTTCAGCGGTTCAGAGACAAACTACATAATCAACATTTTATGACACTTTAACTTTAAGAGGGAAATTCTGTTTGGTTTGAGAATACATTTTGATAACATAAAGGCAAAACTTGATTCATGGAATTTTTGTGTCATTTTGAGTGTTTTTTATTTTTAGAGGGAAAAAGTCAATTAAAATTGTTAATGGATCGTTGTGGAAAAAAATAGGGGATTTCATATTTAGGCCATACCACCCTGCCCTAGCACATTGTAAGTGGGAATGCAGGAGAAATTATTTATTCAACCTAAAATAAATTTAAAAATATTTTGGGAAGAGGTTAAAAATATCACAGAGAAGATAATTTCCAAACAGATCATACTGAAGCCCAAATTGTTTCTGTTAGCAAAATATCCAGAAAAACTTTGTCAATTGAATAGCCTTGTTTGACTTAGAGAAGCTCTGTTCATTTTATCCATTTATTTCATTGGTTTAGTTTTTATTTTGTTGTTTATCTGTTTGTTAAACCTTGAGACAGAGCCATGCAGCCTGACAGTGAAATACGATCTGTGATAAAGCTGTGAATGTGGTTATAAATTTCAATAAAAATATCATGACAAAAAAGATGTCACATTATCGCTCTTTACTTGCGTTCTTGAACAGAAAGTTAGTTCACTGATTGAATGTTCTGCCTGATTATTTTCTGTCGCTCAGAGACGCTCAAATGTGGGAATAAAAAGGTGAATTCAGTTTGAAGTTCATATTTCTGTTCAAAATGCACGCCAATAACAAGAACATCTCCAGTTTTGAACAAGCTTTTGATAGATTTCTTAAACATTCATGTGTTCTCGTTTGTTATGGCAGCTATTCTCATAAATGTATTAAGCTCTGTAGATTGTTAAACCTCAGTCTAGAGAAATCCTGGAGGTCTTATGTGATCTTTTCAGTCTGTTGTACCTCGAACAGTCCAGCGTTAGCATCAAAACAGCTGGCGTAGAGGATGCAGTCCTCTCTCTCGTGAAACTCTGCCAACTTCATCTCCAGGTTCTTGTGAAGATCCTAAAAACAAAGAGCAGAAGTTCAAATGAAGGCGTTTATGTGCTGGTTTGTGTGGCAGGATATTCTGATTATTGTGATATTGGACTATTGTAAGAGAGTGAACCTGTGTGCCACAGATGAATCTGACGGAGCTCAGTCCAGCTCCGTATGACCTCAGGGCATCGATCCCGGCCTGCACCACCTCAGGGTGACTCGACAGACCCAGGTAGTTGTTGGCACAGAAATTCAATATACCTGAGAGAGAGAGAGAGAGATCTAAATATATCCTTGTTTTAGTCTGTCTGTCCTTCTTTCAGCCTGAAAGTGCAGCAGCCATCCGAGGAAAACGCTGTAAGATACTTTAAGACTCACTCCAAGAAAAATATAAAAATATTAACGTGTCCTGCTGGAGTGAATGTGGCTCGAGGGAGGAAAACCACTTTCCTGTGTTTTGGGGATACTGAAGTAAACACATAAAACATTGAATACTGTGTTTAAAATCCATTAACTAATGAATCCAAGGAAGGATGTAAAACTATTACAGGCTCTTCTAGCAGCGAGTAAAAAAATCAATCATCAGAAAATGGTTGAATCCATCACCTCCTACACCGGAGGAGTGGCTTGGAATAAGTCATCAGATATACTGTACACATGTGGACAAAATTGTTGGTACCCTTCTGTTCAAGAAGAAAAAAAAACACATGGTTACTGAAATAACTTCAAACTGACAAAAGTAATAATAAATAAAAATTTACTGAAAATCAACTAATGAAAATCAGACATGGCGTTTGAATTGTGGTTCAACAGAATTATTTCAAAACACAAAAAAATGAAACTGGCCTGGACAAAAATGATGGTACCCCTAAACGAAGGTGTGTCCTATTTTTTATTTTTTGTATATTTTTTGTGTCCAATTTTGTCCATGTGTGTCCAAAATGGAAAAGCTAACCTACTGCCTGAGAATTAAAAAACTTAAATGCAACCAAATTTGGGTAAATGGATTGATTTTCTTACCCTGACGCGTACAGACTTTGGTAACTATCCCTGAATCTAAACCAACTTCATCTCTCTGTTTGAATATTATGTTCGCCGCCCTGGTTCATCTGTTATTTATTAAAAAAGAGAGGGGAATGGATGCTATAAAACAAAGTGATTGTATTTTTGTACACAACATTTTCCTAATAAAAAGATAATTAAAAAAAAAAAACTCTGAACAAAAAGAGGCATAAAAACACGGCCTGTTCTGTGGCGTCTGTTCAGATGAATAAAACCGGGGTCACCCTCAAACAGAGAGGTCACGGCCTGAGGTCAAAGAGCGTTCATAACTCAGCAGTCGACTTTTGGCAAACGTTCTCCTGCAGAGTAAACAAACCACGACTGACCCCGTGGACGACAAACAGCTGAGAGCTTGACACTTTTTCACAACATGCATCTAAAATCAAGCCTTTCTAACATGTTTGTAATTAGCCATTTTTGCACAGTTGTGTTTTGTGGTTCTGGATTTATTTTTGGCAAACAAGTCTCTTCAATCAACTGGTAGAACAAGAAAAGAAATAATAATGAAAATGTCCCTTTAACTGTGACATCAGTCTCTAACTTGTTTAACTAAAGCAAGTATTTTTACTGCAGGGAAAACACATTTCTCTCCCCAATCAACTGGACTTACTCATGTTTCCTATTTACGCAAACACTAGGGACGGGAATCGAAAATCAATTCCCTTATTGATTGTATATTTTGTATGTTTTTTATATATACCCAAGTCGATATTGCACTATTATCTACTCTTTATACCTTATTTAATTCCTCCTGACCCTTATTTTTTTCTTATTACCTCTGCCAAGGAGGTAATATTTTGGCCAGTGTCTGTCTATTTGTTTGTTTGTTTCTTAGCAAGATCACGCAAAAACTATTGGGTGGATTTACATGAAAATTTTACCAGAGGTGTGGTTTGGTCCAAGTAAGAAGCCAATACATTTTGGTGCTGATCCGATCCAGATTAACATCATAAAAAAACATTGAAGTTTATTATGGCAAATTCCATTCATTTATGTCATCACGGGAATTGTAGTTCATTTGCAAACTGACATCAACATTTTTTTGAGGCTATGTCACTACATGTCCCAGCTTCCCTTGCAATGCCAGCGGAGGACTTCGGCTAACACAACGGCTAAAAATTGCCTGGTAGATCGGCACGGCTGACTATATGTTATTTGCTTATGCACCGACTCAAATTCCTCGTCTGTGCAAATGCACTCGTTAATTAATACCAATTCTGATTCTGATAAATTTCTTCCACTTTGTTCTGCAAGATTTACAAATCAAGGACATCACGCTCTCATCGAAGGCAGAAAATATAACAAAGAAGCCAAAAATCATGCAGACAGGAAAAAGTGGTAAAAAAAAGTAACTAAATTTTCAATTAAAAGACGCAACTTTCAGCACGAGACTGAATATCAGGAGTGTCGTGTTTGACATCACTGAAAACTTTCTAGGCCAACTTTTTTTCACAAAGAAAATCAACGGGAATCGATATGGGAATCGTTAAGGAATCAGATCGTGAAGCAGAATCGTTAATGGCATTGGGATCAATAAAACGGTACCAATTCCCATCCTTACAAAAGAGAGAGAAACAGGATGTGTGTTTTAGATTTAGGCCACTATGCAGACATGGCAGTGGTCAGAGAGAGGAGAGCGGGGAGAGAGCAGTGAGGGGAAGGAGCCACAGGCCAGATCTGACCCCAGGATGCCCACTTTGAGGACTAAAGTCTCTGGACATGGTGCAGATATAGGACTTGGCCTCCTTATACCACAGCTGCACAAAAACAATAATTTATGTTGCTAAAAAAAAAAAAAAAAAAAAAATTAAAGAACAGGGATGGGATTTGATAAGGTTTTATTGACACCAATGCCACTGACGAGTTTGCTTATCAATCCAATTCCTTAACAATTCCCTTATCGATTCTTGTGTGAATTAAACTCAGCCTACACAGATTTTAATACTTTAGCAAGTTGCTGGTGTTTCTACTTATTTATAATTAACATCTTTTGTCAAAAATTAATTAACAGTATAGACCATTTTCTGCCCCCTGCCATGATTTTTGACATCTTTGTTGTCATTTCTGCTGACTGCCTCTCATGAGAGCGTGACGTCATTAATTTCCAGAGTGTAAGGAATGGATAAGGGAACTGGAAACCAAAAAGACTCATTAAATAGATCATGATACTAAAGATACTAACTAGGATACTAATTATGGTTCTCACAGTTAACAGTATATTTCACAGGCATTTGACTTTCTTTTCAAATCATCAAACCAAATGAAAATAGTCAATACTTTCTGACTTTATATCCTTGTAAAAACCTTGATCTGTTCCCCAGCCCTAGCTCTGAGCTCCTGTCCTCCAATAACCTGAAATGACTCCAACAGTTCAGTCAAAACAAGGCATCAGTGTGGCAGAGAGCCAACAAACAAACTAATCAGATATTTAACTTTAATAAAAATGTAGTTTTAATATGCTAACAGACCGGTAACTGACATTATAACAGCATTAACGTGTCACGGCTGGCCCAGCACCGACTCACTGCTCCGGGTGCCGTCCACGCTGATCTGCGGTCCCTGCTTCGACGTGATGATCCGCTCCGCCTTCCACGTCCCCGCCGCTCGGATACCGTCGAGCTCTCCCTCCAGCACGGCTCTGGCTTCGGCTACAGCGGCGAAGCTCCGGTTCTGAGCCGGGGTGGAGGACCGGGGGACGCCCCGGAGAGGTCTGACCAAACCCCGGAGAGGTCTCACCAGACCCCGGGCAGCTTTACCGAGAGACATGACGGATAGAAATGAATGTGTCAAACCCGCACGAGCGCTCCAAACGTAAAGACCATGCAGAAGGGGAGGGGCTAGCTCATGTAAGACGGGGAGGCGTATGCGCGCCGGACCAATCAGAAGGCAGGGATTGTGCAAGGTGGCTCATTTTGACCAATCATGATTCAGACGGTATTTACTGCAGTTCAGATTTACTTTGGAAGCAACAGGCTGCCTTCAGTCTATGGCTGCCTTATGTAAAAGTCAAGTCTATGGAAGTTTATTTATGCAACTAAAAGGATAAAAAATATTTAAATAAAGAGATAAAAATATAATAATAAATCCAGTCTTATCTATAATCTGTCCTTCTTTGTCTCGTATCTCTTTTACTTTACACATTCTATTTATTTTTTCTGTAGTCTTTTATCTCATGTTCATAATGGTTTCATTTTTTCCTGGTAGAATCTTGGTCACACTGATGATATAAATAATATAATCTCATAATCTAGACTTTTATCTCACAATTGCTATCATGATATGTATGCAAATCCAAATTTGTTCAACTTAAAAATGGCATTGTTACTGTAAACTCACACAACCCTAGACCCTTTTAGATCATTTTAGTATAATGGTTTTTAGATGTATGTAGGTAACTAAGTATGAAATAAACCAAGGGCATCCAACAAGGTTCCCACAGGGAGCCAATAAGGTGCTCTCAGGGACATTAAAAAATAACACAAGCTACCATCACAGAACTTAAAATAGTTTTTTTTTTTAATTTTAATTGAATGTTTTTGCTAATAAATCACACTGGATAAATATAAAAATAACAAATGTAACATGTGTGTTACATTTTAATAATGCCTAGTTTTTCCTAAACTTTGACCTGCATGGGGTCAAAGTTTACACCGAGGATAACACCGAAAAATAAATAATTGGAGATGCATGTAAGTACATTGTTCTCATATAATGTAATAATCTGTGGCAAAAGTTATTGTTAGGAATAATTAAAAATAAAAAAGTGAACATACAGTGTTGTATGTAGCCTATCAAATCATAATATGTAGAATTTTCTTTTAATTACAACATTTTTATTACTTAAGAACATTAAATCAAGCAAGCAGCCCTCCACAATACTCCTCATCTTTTAGGTAGCTCTCAGACTCAAAAAGGCTGGTGACCGCTGAAATAAACACATGAAATAAAAGCCAGACAACCGTTTCTTTAAAAAGATTGCAGCAGTACCATACCTGCAAAGCCTTTTATTTAACCATCCTTTAAAAATCCTAATGCACAGCTTGAGATTACGATAGAAACAGCCAGACTTTAAGTAAAAGCTTCATTTTCATTTCTGCCAGCAGCCGGTCAGTTCCTCCTGTTAAACTTCAAGTAAGACGTCGTCACCAGAGAACTCTGATTATTAAAAAATCATCCAACCTTTTCCATCCTGCATCATTAATGAACCATTATTCTCTCTTACATACAAGTTTACAGTGTGTGCTACTTCCACAGGAGGGCTTTCCATTCACATATTTAACAATATTTATTTTACAGCAATATCATACATGTTCTATTTAGCAAAAATGTTTCCTGTAACAATACTTTCTCCTTCCACAGCAGGAATGTAACCTTAAAAAATGTGCAAATGTTTGCATTAAACACGAACATACCCTCTTAACAGATGAAGCTAAAAAAAACCAAGACGCTGTCCTCCATCAAGTTACATTAAGTTATAAAAACACTTATTCCTCAGTAAAGAGCATGTACACAGCTACGCACCCTCCCTCACACGTGGTTTTATTCCACGTTAAATGTGCCATTGAACCGTTAATTTGTAATTTATCTCCATTTCTAATGCCTCATGAGCGATGTTAGTATGGCAGGTCTTTAAAGTGCAGCTTAAGACTCTGACTGGTCGTTTTCCTGCGAGGCAGCGCTCAGGGACGGAAGACGATCCGCTGCCTTCGCTCTCTCTGCCAAGAAGCGGTCGAACTCTGCAGAGGGAGAAAGACATGATTAGATGAGGCAGCATTTCTTCAAATATCAGTGTATCAGGTCTATAAATGCAGTACTAGGTGTAATGTTTAATGAAGGGAATAGAATAGAAGAATAGAATAGAATAGCATGCCCTTTATTGTCATTATACTTAATGTACAAGATTTCAGAGCTTCTTCTTCAGTGCAATCAGATAATTTTCCAAAAATATGCAAGATAAAATCCAACTCTATATACAATATAAAATAGTAAAAAAGGATAAATATTAAGAATATAAGATATAAAATAGAAACAAAAAAATAAATAGAAATGTAATGTATTGCACAGGATGACTGAATATTCACAGAATGATTGTGTTGCACAGGATGGATAAATATTGAGGTAGAATTATAACAGAGTGACAGGTCTACTGCACAGGAAGGTGCTGTTTATATCAATAAGACTTCAGTGGGGCTTTAGTAAGGATTTATATAAACAAATACAAGCAGGGAGCATTGATCTGACACTTGGAACAGGATCAGGTACTGCTCTAAAACAGGACACACTATTCTGTAAATCACTGTCAAGACCAAAGGAAGAGCCAGAAAATATCTCCTACAAATATTATTAACAACAGCAATCAAATGCATCACAGTCAGGTGGCTGAAGCCGGACACCCCAACGCACAATATATGGATTGAGAGAATAAAGGAAATATCTCTAAATTACTCTCTGAGATGCCAAATAGACAATTCATTAAAAGGTGGAGCGGTGCCATGAGGAATGCCTATACACATTTCAAATTCTTTAATATTTTTTTATATTGATTTTTTAAATAATGTTCTCTTACTTGTTATTATTCCTTTTTCTTTATTATTATTATTATTATTAATATTAATATTTTTATTTATTTATTTTTCATTATTTCTGCTATTATAGTCGTGGGTGCTTTTGTTGAGCCCTAGCTGTCATTAATTTGACCTTGTATTGGAAATGTATTCTAAGAAAATGGTAGATATGATGAGTATGATCCTGTATGTGTGATTATATGTCACTGAACAAGACAGTCCTGGTCCAACTGGAGGGTATGGTCATGCTGGACTAAACAGAGCACACACCAAACACATATTTATGTTATTTACGTACAAGAAGCCTCAAAGAAACTAAAGAAACTGTTCCCAGAGGAATTAAGGAGCCCATATTCTGCTTTTGTTGTGTCTAGAGTACTTCAACGCACAAGACAAAAAGTCCACAGCATCCAAAGCTACAAGAAACGCCACCAACCCCTGGACCCAAACAAAAAGACCTCCCAGTCCATTGGCTTGGGGTAACGAGCCCAGTGCAAACTGACCTTAAACTGGATGAAGAACCCCTGAAAACAAGACTCTGAATAGCACTGAACTGATCACAATGACTTTGGTTGACGGAGCGATCATCCAATCACCGTCTGGATATGTTTCTGAAAGGTCCTGCTCTCCCCAAACACTTTCTATGGACTGTTGACCAGTGAAATATCCTCTACAGCATTTATTCAACTGTCTGTCAGGAATGTAAGGTAACAAGGAACTGCTCCACAAAGGCATTTTAAGCATTGTCAGGCGAGTTATTGTCAATAATGAGGAAAACTACCCAGGCTTAGCCTTGCAGTGCAGCTGGATCTGTCTGATTCATCATCTGTAATCAGGCAGATCCATCTTGCAAAGCTTAAATCTACAATAATTTAGCTCAGCCCAGAGCAGGAAGACCCGATCAGCGTCCTTTACAGCAGGAAGAGGTGGAGCTACAAGCAAGACGACAGCAGGAGGTGACTGCTCATACAGAGATTAGCATAGATGCTAACAGCTTTAGCAGCAGTTTTATCAGATCTGGACCACATTTCTTTGTTAAATGAAAAACAAACAACACTGAAAGCATTTATTCATAGAGAGGATATTTTTGCTTCAATTCTGACATGTTTTGGTGAAAGTTTGTCCAACAAAGTGTCTCACATTTTGTCTTTTACACTATGGTGGTAGCGCCCGCCTACTTTATTATCTGATTGGCTTGTGATGAATGTGGTCGGCAGAACAATCGTCCAATCACCTGCTGGGTGTGCTTTGAAAAGTTCTGCTCATTCCCAAACAGCTGTTGCTCAGAAGGACCGGTTAAAAATATTGAACAGTCCGTCTGGAGTGTCAGGTTAGCCCTCTCTGGCACTGTCAACAAATCCTTGAAAAAATTCCTGGATCCACATCCAGATTTGGATCACCACCGAAACTGAATCCCTTCTTTCTAGTGCCATGACCAACATTCCCCGAAAATTTCCTCAAAAACCATTCATAGGTTTTTGAGTTATCTAGCTAACAAACAGCAGTGAACATAACGTCCTTGGCCAAGGCTGCTATCTACTAACTTGCAGATAATAATGCTATTTCAGGCCTTAAGTTTGTGCAAATCATCTCCTGTGGAACAACAATGTTTCTCAATATGCATCTCTGAAGCAGAAATATAACACAAGTTTTATATTACACTTAAAAAAAAGCAAATTAAGACCCTTACCTTCACTGGTCACACCATCTTGATCCTCAAATTCATCATACTGTGTCAAAAAAAGCAGAAAACAGAGGCCATATTTTGTTTTAAATATATTTATACACATATTTATTACAGTGAGAAGACATGTGGCAACAGGAAAAGACTTTTTAGACCCAAGTAGAGAAAATAACTTTAAGCATTGGAGACAGTAAACATTGCTTGATATATTTTTTTTTACATATTTTAAAACCGTTTTGATGTTATTTTTGTATTGATTTTACTAAGGTAACATCTTATTACTGTTGAACAAAACAGCCTTATAAACATGCAGGATGAGTTTAAATTTTGACCACATGATGGAGCCACACTGCAGGTTAAGATATCCAGAAGAACACAACAAGGAGCTGAACATGTCACAAACAAAATGAAGAAATTATGAAGAAAAGAATCATGTTACTCCAACACCTGATAATATATTTCAGTAAGGACCAAGTTTATGGAGAACCATTATGTTTTGAAGAGAAATGTTGGTATTTCTTCTTTAAGGTTTAGAGCAAAACAAAATAACGAACATGTTTTGGGTAACAGATTATTAAATATTTGGGTTTGCCAGTACAGAGAGATTTATTTGGTTCATGAATTTGGTCTCGTTTTGGTCTGAGTTGGAACAGAAAAGCAAAGCTAAACTCATTAATATATTTATTTATTGGAATAATTAAAAGCCAAATGGTTTATTATTTTCTTATTTCAAGTAAAAGCAGTAATCCAACCATCTACCTCATCATCCAGCTCCAGCCATTTCTCGATATCATCCATAACATTGGACTGGTTGATGGGGATCTAAAAAAGGAAGCAGATTATTTTTATAGTCAGAGCAGAGAAATAAAATCTTTAATTTCCTGAATGAAGGTGTAGCAGAGCTGCCAAACCACTAAAGACACAGGGAAACAAAAAACCATGTGTAGGTGAGCAGAGCAGAACCAGTATGACAACTATGTGGCACATCAGGGCAGAACAACCCAAACTTTAATCATGCTCTGAATGAGGAGAAGGCAAAGAATTTAAATTAAAAACATTAAAATCATGTCACCAGGTACAAAAGCATGCAAAATATGACAAACTTCAACGATCAAACCCAACAGAGTGACCCAAACAAAAGCATTCGACACCAAAGAAAATGTGAAAAGCTTCTCGATGATAAAAACCAGGACACAGAGGGAGTGAGGAGGTGAAACCATGTAAACCAGATTTTGGACACACACCCACCATTCCCCTTTTAATCATCCAATCTAACTTTGGTGAGGAGCTGCAGGTGGAGGCTGGGCTGCCATCCTTCATGCACAGACGGAGATTTGAATAAGGAGGGGAAAAAGTTACTGAGACAAAGAAACATGAACATGAACTCAACCAAAGAGCTTTAAACTGGATCATCTCGTTCATACTGACAATAACAGCTGGATCTACGTCCTCATAACAGCACAGTCATGTGTATTGTTTTAATGGCAGCTGTTAATGAATAAACTAAACTTTGTGGGTTAATCTACTGTATTGTTTTAGTAATTTTTAGTACAATATGGATAAACTGGGTACACAAAAATTTCCATCTATCTTTCCATAAAACTGGTGGTTCTTCAAATGCTGTGGCTTCAGGCAAGTCAAGGTGTGCCATGGAGACTTGTGCAGCCATAGGGTATTAATGCAACTGAGCAACAATTTATGAATATGTTTAAAATTCACAATAATTATAAATTTGTTTGCCATATTCTATTAGGCAAGATTCAAATAAATATATGACATAGATAAGATACTATGAAACACAGCAAAGTGGCTATTCTGTATCCATATGAATGATGTGTGCCTTGGACAACAGTAGTCTTAAAAACCATTGATTTGATCTATACATCCACCCATCCTTGAATGTAACAACCAATCACTTATACAACTATCTATGTTTCAATACACCAAACAATTGATCCATTAAAAAATCTAGAAATCAATCAAGCCACCCATTTACTAAAATATACAACTTTCCGCCTATCTTTGTATTTCTTTACTAATCTACCTATTTATCTCTGATGGTTTTGGATCTATCCATCCTAGAGTCCATCTATCAGTCAAACTCTACATCAGTGCAACTTCCCTGACATCAAACTGACAGTTTATCCATTCATCCCGTGTGTTAATTCATTTGGAATAAAAGCATCACTTCACTTTCAGCGTATTATACACTGATGGGCTGAAAATCAAGTCAAAAAAAACAAAAATCAACATTTTTTGAACTATGTACGGTCAGATTTCAAAGTCCTACCTTTCCAGGGTTTTGCAGTCTGTTCTGAGCCTGAGCCAGACCGTCCACAGCCTCTTCACTCTGCTCACTAAAACAGAAACACCATGTGAGGCAATAAACTCTGTGAGAAACTGGGAAATATCTGAAGGGACCAGGATATTTAACACAAATATTCAACAGAAATTACTGGAGCTGGTGGACCACGATTTGTGGATTGTGACACAGTCTAAATATGATCAGATATGTTTTCCGAACTACATAACATTGATGTTTCTTTATCTCTATTTAATGAGCCAAAATAAATGTTAAAGCTCCAAGTACCACCTTCATCTTATCATCAACTTAACCATGAATTGTTTGTTTAATTTACCTTATGGGTTGAAATAAAATGGATGTTTTAAAAGTTTACAAATTACTGTTTATAGTTTTTAGCTGCAATCTTTGTGCATCATTTAAAACTTACTTCATCCATCAAGACATATTTTTTTCTGTATGTTTGTTTTGCTGTGGTTTATAGACATTCAATACCTTAATCTTTGCTGAACTGGGATGACCACTTTCGGTGATATTGTGTCATCAGATTCACTCGTACCTGCAGGAACAACAACAGAAGGTTAGAGTGTTGAGGCTCTGTAGCAGCGGACGTACACTGATCATTGAAGGAAGATTTTAATAACTCACTGAGTCTGGCCATCTGACTGCACAAACTGTCTGATTTGGAGTGGCTGAGCGAGCTGTCGTTGGACATCGATGCGACCCCGGACTCTCCGGTCAAATCGAGGTCTGACAGGTTGACGTATGTGTGGCTCTGAAGGACAAATGGAAAGATATTTAAGACAGAGAAAACAGAAACTGTGACCAGATAGTAGGAAGGCAGAAATATGTGCAAGTGTTTTTTAGGAGAATAAGGGGGAAACTGAAAAACAAAAATAATCAGTGCTTAAAGGCAAAACACAGGCATTTCAGTAAAAAGACTAAGAATTCAATGATGTCTAAAGATTTTAAAAGTCAACATATTCCAACCACAGAGGGGCAGCTGGGCCAAAATGTTGGCTTTTGAAACCATTTGGCTTTTTCAATAAGAGTTTTATATGTACTTCACTCCTCATTTTAACAGAATTTATACTCGGAGTGTCTAGTTTTCCCCTTTATAGAGACATACATACAACTGACTTACAGCAAAGAGGCTTGTTTCAGATTTTACAGTCAACATAAAGAAGTATTAAAATGTTTGCCGTGTTCTTTACCTTCTGTGCTGTGTTTTGACCGTTGGCTATTCTTTTTTCAAACCTGCGAATATAAGAACAAAATCAGAGGAGAGAGATAAATAACGTCCATGGACATGATTCAGTCCTCATATTTTTGAGTGGTGCAGGAATGAGTCATGAATGCTGAAATAAATTTGCATTTTTGCATATTTGTTTCCACTGTATTGACATCTGTGAAATTTATGAGTGAGTTTTCAGTTGGATACCTGTAATAAGGACATTTTAGTGCATAAAAAACGCCTGTGGATGCCTCACATGTGAACTTTAAAGCTTTTTTTTAACATCATACAAAATGTGGCTGCTAACAAGAGTCAAACTTTAAATAAAAACAGGTCACAAATTTAGATTTGGTGAGTAAATAAATGTGAGTAACTTAAAAATAACTGCTACAGTGCAATTAACTGCAAAACCATTTAAATTTTTATTTCACAACAGAATCTGCAGTTGAATATGGAAGTTCCATCCATCCATTATCTAAAATGTTTATCCCTCTTGGGGTCGCGGGGGGCTGGAGCCTATCTTAGCTAACATTGGGCGAGAGGCAGGGTACACCCTGAACCAGGTGGCAAACAATCACAGGGCCACATAGAGAGATGTGAGAGAGAGAGATGACAACCACCCACGCTCACACCCCCACCTAAGTGCAATTTAGAGTCAGCAATTAACCTAATGAGCATGTTTTTCCACTGTGGGAGGAAGCTGGAGCGCCAATGCACACACAGGGAGAAGATGCAAACTCCACACAGGAAAGGTCTGATCGACACAGGGATCGAACCACCTTCTTGCTGTGAGGCACATGCACTACGTACTGCACCACTGTGCCGCTTACACATAGGAAAGTAAGAAATGTAACACTCATGCATTAGATTTAATATAATTTTAAGTTGAGGTCGAAACACAATCACAATCGCATTCCTTCTTTTGCCAAGAAGTTCAGTTCAGTTCAGTTCAGACAACTTTATTTATCCCACAAGGGGCAATTCATTTGTAGCTTTCCAGTGTACATTCATGAATCCGGTCAGGCAACAAAATCAATAAATAATCTATCAATCAATCAAAGTGATTTAAGTCGTGTTTATTCACCAAGATTGTCATGAGCAAAAAGTGTAAGTGTCAATCTTTTTTTAGAGCCACAGGGCTATAACAATCCAAACCCCACAGGCTTCTTCTTAATTAACCCAGGTGATGCTAACTTCTTGGTTGGCCTACAAAAACACATCACTGCACCACTCTATAAAGCCTTAAAGCATATATAAATACTCATTTTGTGTCAATAAGTATATGAAGTCTGATGGTAGTAAACCTGTGGTAGCGTGTAAAGGTGGTGTTCATCTCGTCGTTGGTTGCCAGCAGCTCCTCGATCAGCTTCTCCTCGCTGAGTCGGGGCACCACCTGCACTATCCTCTCCTGCATTTCCTTACATACTGTGTATAACTGCTAATGACACAACCAGACAAACAATGTGTGGGTGGGGGGGTTGAGGGGCCCGATGCAACACAGAATGTATGCAATGGGAGATCAGTTAAAGGGAAAGCACTTGAACTAAAAACATGAGATGGGAAGGATCTCTAACAGGGATTATTTCATTCATAAAGCACCTGAGTTTGATTTGTTTTTACCTCCAGAAGCTCCAAGTCCGCCTGTTTTACCGTGACGGGATCCAGCTGACTCATCATGTCTGACATCATTGTTAAGTTGCTTCGAACGACGCCCAGCTCCGCTTTGAGCTTTTTGACCTGGAACGTCAACAATGAAAAATAAATAAATGTAACTACCTCACAAGACAAACACTGGCTAAAAGCTTGAATAAATAAAAGAAGAAGATATACTGAAACAGTATCTTAGCAAATATGCAGAATACTTCTATGGTTATTTCTTTAGCTCACTGAAAGTTCACTTCTTTTACTTTTTATCCAAAATCTTTATGCTAATGTTATTTATTCATTTGCTTGTTATCTTACTGACTGTTGATCCCTTAGCTTCTTTGTGCTAACATCTACATTTTCTGTCATTAACCTGCCTTTCATCTACAATGTTTTTAGTGTTAGCTTATCGTTAGCTAAGTACCATGAGCTTCCATTAGCTTCTATTTGCTACGTACTTCCTTAGCTTATCCTACTGTCTTTACACCAACAACTTATACTGCTTCATCATCAACTCGGGATTAGCTATCATCTCTAGCAGATTGTTTGATCATTAGACTATCTTAAGATAATAACTTTCATAAACATTTAGCTAATTTAAGCAGGCCAAAAAGAACAGTTGTATAGTGTAAATATGGCCTTTGAACAGAACTGAATTAGTTAGCATAAAATAAGAAAACAATAAATAAAAGCAGTGATTGAGGACATTTTGATTAATAAACAGAAGAAACATAAGCTTGAAAAGGCTAATGGATAAACAGTGGGAGTGGATAGCTTAAAGCAGACCAAGAAGCATTTCGCTAAAAGATGCTAAGAGACAGTAGAAAGAACACTAACAAATTGTCCTGTGGGACTAGTTAGCCAAAATAAACCAAAAAGAAAAAACAACTGAAATATAAAGCAGAAGTAGTTAATGTAAAGGTAATTGCTAAAATGTGGATGTAGCTAACTTTAAGTTACTAAAAGTTGTATGCAAAACAAAGCTAACAAATGACCATAGGAAGCTTTTAGTAACATAGGCTAACAACCAAATTGTCACAGTGCTTAAAGAAGTGTTAATAAATACAAAATAAAAGGAAAGGCATGAGACTAATGGATAAACATTGGCCTTCAACCTTATTTTACACAAAGTTACTAATTTTAATCATTACAATTGACTTATTCCTATTATTTTAAATAGCTTTAATCTTTATTTTATTTGATTTAATTAATGGCCACATTCATGCCAATAAAGCTCTTTGAATTGAAAGTGAATTGAGCCATTAGCGTAAGTAGACTAATGCTAAGCAATTAGCTAAAAGAAGCTAATGGATAATATGAATAATCCTGCTTTGGCGAATCAACAGTCAAAGTAGTTTGCTAAAATAAGCTTACAAATAAACAGTAAAATGAAGTATTTAAAGCCTCTTGAATTAGCTGCAGGAGTAGTTTAATTAAGAAGGCTATCTATATGACAAGATGTCTTCTTCTGTAACAGTACCTTGATTTTAACTGGGCTTTTTGTTTTGTTTTTTGTTTTTATTTCCTTCCTTTTGTGCTGAAGCTCTTGTGATTGCTGTCTGTATGTTCTTGTCTGATTGTCAAAGCACTTTGTAAACCACTGTTTTAAAAAAGTGCTATACAAATAAAGTTATTATTATTATTATAATTATTATTATTATTATTATTATTATTATTATTATTATTATTATAGCTAGCTTAAAAACAATAATTTTAGAAATGGTCTAAATTAAGCTCATAGATGAACAGTTCTTTACATGTTAGCCTCTAACTTCTTTATCTCTTAGTCCAAAGTATGCTGATGACTAAATAGTAGCTTAAATAGTTACAGTCACTACAAGCTCAGAGAAGCTAACAGACAAGCAGTCGATGCAGCTAGCTTGTACTAGACTAGTTTAAAATAGCAGATTTAATATAACCGAATATGTATAGTGTGAATAGTCTTACTTAAGGCTAGTGAGTTGACAATGAAAGAATTTTAGCTTACTTTTTCTGTAATTCATTACACTTTTTGGCAATTGTAGCTTTTGGACTTAATATTTTTATTTTCTGTTGGTTCACTGACTTATTACAGCTAACTAGTTTGACTTTTAATCAATTAGCTTTTCATGACAGTACTTACACTATACATTATCTTACGTTACCTGTGAATCTGCTATTCTAAAAATCTTTATCTACTTTAATCTACTTTAAGCTAACTACTCCTCTTGTTTATCTATTGGCTTATTTGGGTTAATACATCCTTGTAGTCATGAATGTTTATATTTGAGTGCGGAAACTGTTTGGTCATTAGCCAAATTTGTGCTAAGTTTTCCCATTTTTATCATTAGCCTCAGTTAGATACTCCCGTTAATGTGTGCTTTCAAGCTCGCCACATCTACTGTTTCAATAAGCCTTCTTAAATTTAACTTCTTCTGCTGTTCATTCATTAGCCTGCTTTCTTTAAATGGACTGATAATATTGTTTAGCCATCATCCTTTTTAGCTATACCTATTTGCTCAGTTTATCCATCATCCTTATTAAGCTAAGTAAATTTATACACTGGCCTGCTCTGAACTCTGCTCCTAAAGTTAATCTATCACCAAAGACACCTACTGCGGCTCTTTAGCTAATGCTTTACCTCAGTTGATGTGTCATTATTACCTTAATTAACCAACAAACTTATTTTTATAGTTTGTTATGGTGTATAGTTATGTTTATCTGCATTTTCATTTGTTAATTTTTTGGACAACTGCATCTTTTTTTGTATTAAGTCCAGTTTTTTTTTTTAACACTTTGTAATAGCTATTTTTCAATACTACATCCTTATTATTTAGCTTTTGGTTTTAACTTTTAACAGTTTCAACCATGTATTGATCATTTTAGCTAAATATAACATTATTGCTTGAAGCTGTAATTATATAATACACATTTTAGTTAAATACATGATAAAAAATTCTGTTGGTTGACTATTGAAATATTCAGCAATACGTTGGTACCTATTACAAAAACTCATTAAGAACTTTAATTTTGATTATTCTGTTTCCAATAATAAATTAACTAACTTCTTCATCACCTTAACCTTGTTTTTAGCCTACAACAGTGATTATAGCTCATTTATTAACAGTTTTTAGCCATTCTGGAGTTATGTAGGTGGTAATTCAGCCTTTTTTAACCAAAATTAAATATCAATCCAAATTTAAGCTTACATTTTAAATTGTTAATCAGCACTTAATGGTGCATTACTTTTACTTTTCAATCTCCTATTAGTGAACTACTTGACTATTTATTCCTTACTTTGAGTTCATACTTTAAACCTTACATTCATCTCTTTTGCACATCATACAAACTGTTTTTGTCAAACCACTTCAGTCCTATGACTTGTTAACTTTTGGCTAAATATAGTATTTTAGTTATATGTTAGTTATAGTTATATAGTCTACACCTTTTTTTTGGTTAAATACATGATAGTTCAACTATTTCTATTGTTGGTTGACTATTGAAATGTTAAGCATGGTCACTATTACAATTCACATTCAGAACTTTAACCTTAATTATTTAATTTTTAATTCTAATAAAACTAACTTTTAATCACACTGAACCTTTTCTTAGACTTCAATAGTAATTTTAGCACATTTATTATCAGTTATTAGCTATTCTGGAGGTTATTTAGACTGTATTTTCAACCTTTTTAACCAAAATTAAATTTCAATCCATATTTAAGCTTACAGCTAATACCAGAACCTTATGACTCACTTATTTCACTTTTACACTTATTTCCTACTTACAGTTCTTACTTTACACCTTATATCATCTCTTTTTTCACATCATATAAACTGTATTTTTTTCCAACCACTTCAGTTCAGATTTCAAAAGCTCAACACTGCAGTTTGAGGGCTAAAATACCCATAATCACCTGGCTGGGAGTGAAGGCGTTGGATCCCTCTAAGGCCTGTTTCAGCTCTGTAGTGTGTGGTGGGATAATTGGACGTTTGGAGGATATGAGACCGGCATGCAGAGCAGTCACAGTAGGTCCATTTGCAGACACAGTCTGGCCGGCAAAAGGACAGAACAGACCCAGAAGAGAGGAGAGCAAAGATAAAGAGGGAGAGAAACCGAACACCAGCAGAGGAACACCAGCCATGCATAAAACTACTGAACATGAGTGGATGATTTTATTTTCCTAAATCATCGCCTAAAATCTATCAGACCTCCTGAGTCTGATTTCACTCTCACTCTCTGGTTTTTTTGAAGTTATGATTTGCTTCTTTTGCTCTCCTTTGTTTGTGAAGGACTTAGTAACATCTGTTTTTACTGGCTGACCTTCTTTGGTGCTTGGGTGGGCGAGTACCCGTCCAGTTCTGTCATGGGGAACTCCAGCCCTTTCCTCCGCAGGTCCTCGTACACGGACACCACGCCCGTGAGGTCGGGCGAGCTCCGGAATGCATCGGCCCACGCCTTAAAAAGAGAAAACCACAAACCATTAACAAGCTGCAGTCTGACTGATGTGCACACAGAAACAGCCTCGGCGTTGCAGAACAGGTATTTCAGCATTTCTCACCTGGATGATGCTGAGGACTCGGTCATGCAGGATTAGAGGAGGGTTGTTTCTGGGGATTATCGACCGCACAAGGACTCCCTCCACAAAATCACGGGTGGTCACCAGGATGTGAAATCTGTAGCCGCAATTCTTTACACAGGTTTCCAGGACCTGAAATCACAACAACAATCAGCAAACTCTTCTCTTTACAGTTTAATCAAGTGTTTAAAACACAAAGCCTCTGTCACATTGAAATATGTACAAGAAAACTGAATGTTTTGGGATGTTTCACTCTGGGATCTCACTCAGAACAAAAACAAAAGGTGAGGTTTAAAGACATGCTGTTAGCTGAGCCCGCCTCCACTGCTCACTTATTTTGCAGTAAATTTTACCAGCTGCATTACACATCAGAAGCTTAAGAGTTTTACAAAAGGGCTGGTAGACAAAAGCTATGCTAGTAGAATTAACACACCTTTAAATAAATGTGTAGTATTATGAGCTTATACTTTATTTAGTTGCATTTTTGAAGTTACCTAACCAGCACACCATATAGAAACTTTTAAAAAACTTAGGGATGCATAATACTGGATTTCTGCTGATATTTCTGAATTCATTATCCCCAATTCTGATACGTTTTGTCAAGAGCACAAAATCTTAACTTTATGAAAAATTGACTTGTTGCTTTCAGTTGGAGTCTATTTATGTGAGGAACAGATGCAAAACAAGAAAAACAACAAATAACTACTAAAAAAATTAAACCCTTAAGTTTTGAATGTACCCGTGAAGTGCTGTTAAGGTGAAGCATTACAGCAACTTTGTGTATTTTGCCAATATACCGTGGATATATATATATGTAAAAATGTCAATATCTGCTCATACTGATATCATACCGATGATATCGTACATCCCTAAGCATAACCAGAAGTGGCTGGAGAGTACAAACCTCCGCCAAGGCATTTCTGACATTGTTAGCAGAATTATAAGCAAAAATATGAAAAAGGTCTGATCACTAAATGTTAAAAGCTATCTTCAAAAATTCCTGAATCTGGATTCAGACTCTGATCACCACCAAAATGTAATCACTTCTTTGTTCTGCCATGACTGCTATTCCCTGAATACTTCATCAAACTCCATAGAAAACTTTTTGAGTTATTTTGCTCACACAAAAAGACCAAGTCCAAATATTTGAGAAAAAAAACTCTTTGAAATCACTCATGATCATTTTTATGTAGGTTTTATTTTTTATTTATTATTTAACCAGATAATTCCCATTGAGATCAGGAACTCACTGACCAAGAGGTCAGCAGCACACGTTGTAAAAAAACAAATTCAAGAAAAGATTACGGCAATAAATAACAAACAGTAAATATGTAAGAGGATTCAACAATTTCACAGTGAAATTCCAACAGTTTTGAAGACAGTAAAAATTTAAAAACAGGCATTGCTCACGGGATTTTCATTGCCTAGTGATTAAAAAAGGTATAAGAAAATATAATTAAAGTAAGCTGCAAGAATTTAAAGGAGCCAAATGGAGATTAAGTACTATTAGATTTTTTAGCTAATATTTTCTCAAATTAATCAATTGGTTAAAAAAGTAATTTTGACCAATTAATTCATTGCTTTTATTACAGAATATGATTAAAAAAATTGGGTTGATCTCTTGGAGGACTTCGGGCTGCACGATATTGTTGCAGTTTTGTTACTGAATAATTGTTTATGTAGTTGTGTAATTAGGAAAAGTTCAAGTTCAGGGTATTTTATTGTACCTGTGCTTAAGGCTCCAAAATTCAGAGAAAAACAGAAACAGATATACCAACTCATAAAATCATTAACAAGTGCAAGCTGACAACTTTATGAATAAAGTCAGGAAAGACAAAAATTAAGACTTAAATAAAAAAATATGTTTGTGTAAATATCGCTGCAGCTTGTTCAGCTCAGTTGTAGCAGCTGTTTTTGTGCTGTTTTGTTCTCAGGACTAAAAACGTCCAGACAGAAGAAGCTGAAGGTGACGTGCAGACGGTGGAGTCGTCCTTAAAAAGTTAAACACCAGCTGCTGTGAAAACATGTGCAGGTTTGCATGCAAATTTAAAAACATCATCCACTAATATCTCCACCAAAGACGTCTGTTTTTATTACTGTGGTACTGCAGCTGAATCAATATTGTTTTACTGTTACCAGCACCACCTCAGAGTTGTAAATCATGACAGCTGTAGCCAGGAGGTTTGAACAACACTCACCGTGAGCGCCAGCATCACCTCCTTGAAGTTCTTGTTTCCCACAATCCTTTTCTTTATCGCTCTGATGGCGTCTCGGGGCCTGAAATCAGAGAATTTAAAGTGTCAGCAGCTTCAAACCTCCAGAGACAACTTTGTACCTGATGTAGACAGATAACACACATGAACACACACCCACACACACATCAGCAAACACACACATGAACACACCCTTCCTCTGAGCTGTTGATCAAGTCACAGATTTCCATGTTTAGAGACCAGTCCTCTGATGGCAGGCTGGATCCTGTCGCACTCTCTGCAAGAAAATGAAGTACAAACACAGATTTAATACTTAGTACTACGAAGCTGTAGAGCAGTTAATACAGAATAGAGCAAACACCCCTCTCCCTCTGATATACTGAAGTAGGGCTGAGCAATATATTGACTTAGCATCATGGCTGTTCACATGCAACAGTCTCATCACAGAAGTACAATATCAGCCTCATGACTAAAGCATGAAGTCTGCCTTTTGTGTTTAAAAAAAACAAACAAACCTGCAGCCTGATGATGTTCAGTAAATGGGATGAAGATGAGTCTTTGGTTACCAGAACTTTGGATGTATGAGCTCCAGATGATGTTTGTTACAGATATTTAAATGTTCTTTACTTCCTTTTTGCTATTTTATCATAATCAAAAAGGAAATTATTATATTTGTCTTTACTGAACATTTTAAAAAAGAAGCATGTGAACACATGAAAAGACACTGAAATAATCAGGCTATTGGCCTCAAAAATCAAAATTTCAATCAATCAATCAATCAATCAATCCTTACAATAGAGTAGGCTCAAGCCATACTCTTCATTTTATGATAAGCATAAATGCAAAAATACAAATACATATAATAAATATATTTGTGTATACACATACAAACATATATCCAGAGATGTTTCCATCCACGCAGAGACAAAGGGACTAAAAATAAGAATTTATGACAGAGAAAAACCCATGGACGCCCAGATCATAAATCTATCCTCATCACATTTGTCTCTGCTGAATATAGATTCAGTTAATCAATCTTTATTTGTATAGCACCATATTTGCCTTTCTTGAATATAAATTTATTGAAGGTAAGCCCCTTGAGATGTGGCATCTCATTTTCAAGAGGGTCCTCATGTCTATGTGGTTATAAAGATAGTTACTGTGGATGTATAATCAATACAGCCATGGATAGAGAGATCAATATAATATTAAAATTAACATCTATAATTAATATAATTTGGAGAGGAATGATGTTGGTTAATATAGCACCATCTAGCTGAACTGTCATTAAAATGGGTTTAAGTGGGCAATATCACTTTTTCGAATATTGTTCAGCTCCATATTGCACATATATCATCTGGGCCAGCCTAGGATTATAATAAGAATAATGTTTGTAAAGCTCAAGATAACAACCATTTCTACACTGATAAAATGAAGGTTAAAATTAAGGCAGCATTAGATCCTAAAATGACCCTCAGGCTTTTCTCTGGAGCGACTTTAAGACATCTAAAGAGTCCTTTTTATATCAAAAAAGGGATAAAACAGAATTTTGTCAGTAACTTTAAATGGTACACAAAACAGAAGACTGTCTTCCAATCATTACAAAGCTCACTTCTATTTGAACTCTAAAGAAGCTTTTGTCATGCAGATTTATTTGATTATATTTCTCACGCTTAAATGATCAAGTTTTTAAGTTTCAAAGAGTTTTTGTTAAACAAACGATGCAGAGATTTTATAATTGTGAAACAAATAATATTAAAAATAATGGGAACATTATATATCAAAACCTCACAGATGGTTTTGGTGCAGCAGATCTCATGTGGCTCACAGCTCAGAATGGAAATTGATAAGATTGTATTGATATCAAAGCCTTTACTGATTCCTTCACCCATTACAGTGAGTTTTCTGTGTGATAAAAGTAGTCCTCCACATTCACGGTCAAATTAAGCAATAGTTTTGACCTTTTCTGTTTTGTCTGCCATGATCATGTCTGCTTCATTAACCTCGGACGACTGAAGGTTACGTCACATCACAGTTACATGAGACGTCTATCTGTCTCTACATGTCAGCCCTGTGATCGGCTGGTGACTAGTCCAGTGTCAGCTGGGATAGGCCTCAGCCCTCTGCAATCCCGAAAGGGGAAAGCGGCACAGATAATGGATGGATGATGGCTGTTTTTGGACGGTTTGTAATGTTTGATTATTTAACGTGAAACATTACGCAGGGTTTGTTGTCTGTGACTTCTGTTTTAATTCCTGTGGTATCAAACAGGCATCAATGTTGCTCATTCTTTTTGAAATCATATTATAGTTTATTATTATTATTTTATTTTATGTTAATCAACAGTTAATCCTTATAACAAAAAAATGATAACATTTATAATGACTCATAATTTTACATACTAATTGTCCAGCCCTAAATGAAGCCTGTAATAATGCATCAACATGATTAAAGGGTAATTATAATCCAATCGTGAGCACCTGTGAATCGGCACAGCTCCTGTACATTATGTTTAATTAAGAAATGTGTTGTCATGGTAACCGTCCTCTCTCTTAATTTCCATCAGTCGATGTTAACACATGAGCAGTCAATAGTCCAGCAACAATGTGATCTAATTTAGGTCAGAGGATGTCGGTCACTAACGTCCCTCCCCGCAAACAGAAGGATAAACAGACAAAGAAACAGCCAATCAGATCGCAGATCACGCCATCTTAGCCCCGCCCCCGCCTCATCATTGTTCGGCTGACACGTCACTCAAACCACAGCCCTGTAGCTCCTGTATCTGCTCATTTACGGAGGGTTTATCGCTTTAATGCAATAAAAAATGCTAAAATTATGATGTCCTGCATGAACGATCCATTCAAAACGAGATAAAGAGGAAACATCGCGAGAGCAGGGGCTCTGCGCGTGCTCACTGTGTTCGGTTATCAGACGGTACCGTCTAATCCCGGGTCGTTCACTCACCGATCTTCTGGCCCACCGCCGTGCTGAAAGGGTTCCCCAGTAAGAACTCCATGATGAGGACGGAGAGGCTCCGGAGATCCGCGGACGTCCTCTGCCCGAGCCGTGCGTCACCGGAGATCCCGCAGCCTCCCGCAGCCTCGCGCAGCCTCGCGCACACCGGAGCCGCTCACACAAAGTGGAGCACCAGTTGATCTGCGTCACGAGTTAAAGGGACCGCAGCCTGCACGCGCACCGAGGAGGAGGAGGCGATGATGATGATGATGATGGTGGGGCTCCACATGCTGGACATCCACGGACCTGCGATCAACTAATAAGACTAATAAAGTTTTAATAATCAATATATTTATAAGAGTACTAACAGTAATATAGTCAATATATATATAATAGTACTAACAGTAATATAATCAATATATATATATATATATGAGTACTAACAGTAATATAATCAGTATATTTATATGACTACAGACATTAATATAATAATATATATTTGTAAGAGTACTAACATTAATATAATCAATATATATATAAGAGTACTAACAGTAATATAATCAATATATTTACATGACTTCAGACATTACTATATATATATATTTATAAGAGTACTAACAGTTATATAATCAATATATATATGAGTACCAACAGTAATATAATCTATATATATATATATATATATATAAGAGTACTAACAGTAATATAATCAGTATATTTACATGACTTCAGACATTACTATATATATATATTTATAAGAGTACTAACAGTTATATAATCAATATATTTATTAGAGTACCAACAGTAATATAATCAATATATATATTATAGTACTAACAGTAATATAATCAATATATTTATTTGACTACAGAGATTAATATAATAATATATATTTATAAGAGTACTAACAGTAATATAATCAATATATTTATTATAGTACTAACAGTAATATAATCAATATATTTATGAGTACTAACAGTAATATAATCAGTATATTCATGACTATAGACATTAATATAATAATATATATTTATAAGAGTACTAACAGTAATATAATCAATATATTTATATGACTATACACATTAATGTGATCAATATATATCATGAGATATATATATATATATATATATATATATATATATATATATATATATATATATATATATATATATGTGTGTGTGTGTGTGTGTGTGTTCAACCCTATTAAATTTTAAAACAGTAGAAAAACTTTTTCCCTCTCGTTGGTGTTTGGTTTCTTTGCCACATAGGGGCGCTGTTTATTTGTTCATTTGTGTTTATTACTCCACCACAAGTTCAAAATGCCTGAGGTTCAGTGGACCTCCTGCTGTACAGTATTATCGTATATTTACCCCCATTCTATATATATATATATATATATATATATATATATATATATATATATATAATTATTACATTCTCCCATGTCTAAGCTTAAGAAGGCCCATAAGAACATTCATTAGATGTTAGTTTGGTTTATGCATTTGGGTTTTTATCTGAATGTCAGAATGGGATGTAAAAATATCTGAATCATTAAAACAAAAAGTTATGGACAGAGACAAATGCATAACGGGGTTGGAAGATTACTGATTCAATGAAGACAGATTGTTAAATAAAAACATGTTAATAGCTTACAATGGTCAAAATGCCAGGAAAATCTCACTTATATTCCAGCTCACACATATTATCTTTGTCCTTTTCCATCTTCTGGTGTTTCTTTAATTTTTTAAAAATTATTTTTTCATCTATTTATATTTTTATTTATATCTGCAAATTGTTTTTACTTTTTGATATCCTGTGTTCTGTTTTACCCTGTGTGCTATACAATGCTGCTGGAATCTTAAGTTCCCTGAAGATGTCTTCCCAAGGGGTTAATAAAGCTCTGTTTAATGTAATCTAATTACTTTGGTGTTTGAACTTTATGTTTTCTCAGATGGACCAGATGAGCTGTACCTCTGTCCTTAAATCCTTGAAGAGCACCCAAATCAACATTTTTGTCATCACAAACCTGGACTCGGTGCAGCACTCACCACCACGTTTTCTCTAAAGTTTAATTTACTTTTTGTATAATTCACATCCGGAGAGTCTTTTCTTCATTTTTGAAGCTTCTGTGTGTCTTTAGTCATTTATTGCTTGGTCAGATGTTTGGTTTCACAGTCTGCCAGAGTTGGTCTGGGATGGGGCTGGATTTCTTATCTAAATATAAATGCACCACACCACACTCACCAGTTTCATTTTGCAGGGCATGCTCACATAAATAAACATTTGCTTCAGTGACTGGATGGTCAGTCTGTTTCAGGGGCTTGTGTCACACTCTCCCTCTCACAGTGATCACACTTTAGGACATGCTCTTATTTATCTACAAATACATGCTGATGACCCTTTGAGTGGTCTTTCTATAAACCCCTAATCAGCTCTGTTTTGATTGTTTTGCACCAGCAGGTTTGTTTTACTGTCATCATCCTTAACATTTTCAACAGAAGCTGTAACCTCACAGAAATCTAAGGGGAAGGCTATTGTCCCTAATTATTTGTCTAGTGACATCATGGAGGGATATTTTTACCTGAAGACCACGATGTGACTCAGACTCGGTGACTCAGAGCTCAATAAAAAACTGAACCTGGTTCTCTCTCGGTGGAGGATTGGTCCATCAGAGTGAGCGTGGGTGATCTCCTGAAGTCTGGACTGATGGTCTTGATCGTCCTCTTGGAGGTGATGAATGTTCTCTCCCTCTCTGCTGAAATCATCCACTGGCTCCTTCATCAAACCTCTGCTGAAATCACATCCATCTGACACCAGTTTGTTCACATTACAGCTGAAAAATGTGCATCATTACGATCTCCTTCCTCCTTTTTCTTCTTGCTTCTGTTGTTTTGCTGTTGTTTGTTCGTTTGGTTTGTTTATCTTTACTGTTCCTGTAAATAAAGTCCTCTGTTTTTGGCTTGGGGCTGCCATCCATATGAGGATGTGCTCGCCAGATTGTCAAGGTCATCGTTCAAAGGTCAAGGTCATGGAGGCTGATGTTCATGCTTGAATTGTAACTGCAATATTTCAAGAAAGCTAAAAGGGATTTTCATTTTATCAGCCTCTGAATAAATGTCTGTTACTGGATTTTGAAGGTCATACTGTAGGTCAAAGGTTAACTTCATGGTTATCCCTTGCAAATGAACATAACTGTGAAATTTAACAAACTCATACTTTTAGACCAGTTAAACCCATTTTAATGACAGTTCAGCTAGATGCTGCTATATTAATCAACATCATTCCTCTCCAGATTATATTCATTATAGATTTTAATGTTAATATTAGACTGATCTCTCTATCCATGGTTGTATTGATTATTCATCCATACTAACTATCTTTACAACCATACAGACATGAGGACCCTTTTGAAAATGACATGCAACATCTCAAGGGACTTACCTTTGATAAATTTATATTCAATAAATATGGTGCTATAGAAATAAGGATAGATTGAATCTATATTCAGATTTATGATCTAGGCGTCCATGGGTTTGTCTCAGTCATAAATTATTTTTACTTATTTATTTTATTGGGTTATCAACATCACATGTGTAGACAACAATGTAAAATTATCCAGTTTTACACATATACAAACACACACATACTTAACAACCAAACAGGTTACCCCCCCTCCAAGACATGAAAAACGTTCCCACAAATACTAGGTAACAATAATAATAAAAATGTACAAATAAATAAATGATAATACTAATAATAATTCTCATTAAAAATAGGGCTGTACAAAATAACTGAGAACAGAAATAATATTATTTCCTCTGTGTAATTGTCAAACATTACATTAGTGGTCCAGAGACTGAGGAGAGTCAACAAACAACAGAAAAGGACCCCAAATCTTATTAAAATTATCAGAGCAATCTCTAATACTGTACTTAACTTTCTCTAAATATAGGAAAGACATTAGACCCCAAGCCAAGAATAAGGAGATGGAGGTTTTCAGTCCTTCCAATGATAAGTTATTATTTTTAGTCCCTTTGTCTCTGCCTGGATGGATATATCTCTGGATGTATGTATCTGTATACACAAATATATTTATTTTACGTATTTGTATATATGCACATATGTGTATCTATAAATGAAGAGTTTGTCTTCAGCCTGCTCTGTTTTAAAGTGCCTTGAGATAACATTTGTTATGAACAAGAGCCATACAGATAAAGATTGACTGAATTCAATATTTAAAAACCACTTTGAAAATTTGTTTTTACTAACTTTGCACATATGACTACTCTGAGTTAGAGCTGGACAATACATCGATACACCAAAATTGTTTAGTTGTAGGTCACTGTCATTCTTGTGTTTACGTGTGATTAATCAATTTTGTTAAAAACTCAAATAAAATACAAATAATAAAAAAAGGAAAATATAAATACTGAAATGTACAGTTTTCATGATGGTAGTCCATGTCAGGTTTTACATGTGCACTTGAAATTAAATGAAATTAAATATTTATCAGAGAGTTCATGTTCGTATTCTGTGCAAACACCTCAGCCTTCAGTGTTAATAGACAAACCTGCCTATGTGTGAACTACATAGTCAACACTTTCTGACACACTTTAACTTTAAGAGGGAAATTCTGTTTGGCTTGGGAAAATACTCTGACAACAGAAAGGCAAAACTCGATTCATGTCATTTTGTGTCACTTTTTTAGAGGGAAAAAATCAATTAAAATCATAAATCAAGTGTTGTGGAAAAAAATCAGGGATTTTATTTTTAGGCCATATCGCCCAGCCCTACTCTGAGTGAAGGATTTACTTTAGAGGTCATAGGTCAAAAGTTAAGTTAACTTTTGGCCTCTTGGTCACTTAGATTGTTAGTTTTGTTGCACAAATGAATCAAATTTTGCTTTTTAAGTACAATTTTGAGACAGCTCACATCACAAAATGGCCTGGAGGAGTCTTCTTTAAACTTTGCCTCGATGTCTAAAGGAAGTCAGGAGCTGCATCCTGGACTACAGCCTGAGCACGGACCTGCTGAAGCTTGATTCTTCTACTGAAAGCTGTTCAGTGGAGTCAAAGCTGCAGGAAGAAAAGAGAGAAACATGCAGTCCTTAATTAACGGAGCACGATATCACCAACTGCCAACGCAGCTACAAGACCGAGCAGCTTCTGCACCGCGGTCCAATTAGAGCGGGTCGGCCGTGACCGTCTTTATTCTTCAGTGTGTGTCCCTCTGATTGAAGCTCACAGCCTCTGCAGATACAGAGGAGAGCGTTACTGCAGCTGTGGGAACAGACTGATCAAACACAAACAACCACAGCAGAGAAACGGTGAAGTCAGGCTCTGCTCTGCTGAGTGTGGCTTTAACCAAAGCAAACAGAGATGCTGCAACAGGATCCATCAGGTGTTTGTCTTAAGGCCTCGTTATCATCCGCCCTGTGGCTCATTCGTGGCTTCAGTGGGTTTCTGTTTGTGTCTCTGAGGTTTGTCTTTCCTTCTTGACATGATCAACCTGTGATTGCATGATCAATAGAAATCTTACAAGCAAGATATCTATGTGCAATTTATCATCACTGTCACTGCTGCTCCGCTCTAAATACTACCTCAATATTCGTTCATCCCTGTGCAATTTGATTTTTTAACCTTTATTTAACCAGGAAAAGAGACTCATTGAGATTAAAAATATATTTTTCAAGAGTGTCCTGGTCAAGATAACAACACATACAAATACATATGACATGTATACCACTTAAAGTACAATGAAACATTAATGACAGTTAACTGACAAGCTGGACTATTGATTGTAATACAGTCATATGTGATATATAATCATCTGTGAGTATCAATTACCCTGTGCACTTTAAGTATTCTGTAAATATTCAACCATGCTGTGCAATACATTTCTCTCTCTCCCTCCCTCTCTCTCTATATATTTAGATTTATATATATTCTTAATATTTATCTTGTTTTCTGATCTTGTATTTGTATATAGATATTTTCAATTGCACTCAAAATGTAATCATACAGCCCTGAAGTCAGAGTGAACTTTTGAGCAAAGTCTGAAGAAAATCCTCCTATGATAAAGCACTAAAAAGGATGACCCTTGGTCTATGGTCTCCAAAATGTTAAAGGTTCATCACAGTGTTGTGCCAAATATTGGTGCAAAGTTTGAAGAAAAGCCCAGCTGTCAGAGATATATATATTGCATGTTGAAAACTGCTTTCTTAATTTTTTGACTTAATTTTTCATGTTCTTATCTAGTTTAATGTCTTTATTTGATATTCCTACTGCTATACTGTGTTTAAGAGCAACTGAAACAACCAAATTTCCCCCCGAGGATTAATAAAGTATTTGTGATTCTGATATAGCTTTTACAAGAAGAAGATGCACATGTGGCCCTATGGCCTTGATCATCAGCCCATGACCTCCAAAATCCTGCCGACCTCCTTGTACTCTCAAGACTTCAAAAGTGAGAGATAAATGAGAGCCCTTGACCTTGTGCTTTAACATTTGACCTCCAAAAACAATCAGCTCATTCTTGAGTCGGAGTGAATATTCGGGCAAAGTTTGAAGAAAATCCCACACAGCATTCTCAGGATATCACATTCAACTCCTGAGAGAGTGCCTCGCTCATCAATGTCGCTTCTCTCTAACTAACCAATTAAAATCAAGAAGGGGCGGGGCTTCTGCTGCTCACTTTGTTAACAATGGCATAGGTGAGAACGAGCTGCCCCGGGTTAATAACCAAATTAGGTCTGATTGGATTAAGTCTCTTTCAAACATTTTAGTCTAGTTTTTATTTGTTGATGAAAATGTCAGTTAATTTAGTTTTTTCCATGTGCACTTGTTTTTATTAGTTACTGTCTAGTTTTTGTCGGGTAAAGAAAGGTTGTTGATGACTGTGTACTGTCCTGTCTGTGTAAACACAGAGCTAAGAACAATGAACCCAGAGGGAGTCTGGCTTCACCTTGCTCTTTCATAAATCATTAATACAGTTCATTTATAAAGGGTTTATCTGTTCTTTATGTCCTGGATGTCACGTAGTAATTGAGTATACATCACATGATCAATATTCATACAGCAGGTGAGGCTTTAGTTCGACTTTCTGACACATTTTTAAGACTCTGTCTACTTTTAAATATCAACAGAGGGCTCAGATTTCTGTTCCTCTTTACCTCAGTATTCTGCATTTGTCTTTGCTGAAGTTACAGCTACTTTATCTGCAGAAAGAAAATAAATCAACATTTGGAGTGAACACTGGCTGCAGCCTTCAAGTAAAATCAGAAAAATAACTTGTAAGTCGATTAATGTTTGTACTTAAAGCTCTCATGGATGTTTTTCACATCATTAAAGTAAAATCAAAATATGTGTTCATCCATCAGCCGGTCAGCTCCGCCTGCAGGATGTGTAAACTGATTTCACAGCAGCAAATCACAAAATATAACAAAAGGCATATTCAAGGTAAATGATGTGGATGTGCAGATGAATGCAGGCGGGTTAAATCACATTTTAGTCTTCACATGATGGAGCAGTTAAATCCACAGCAGTCCTTCATCACTGTGAGTCCAGTTTTTGTGATCAGTGGCGCCGACGTCTGCTGAGATTTGGACGCCACGATTTGATCTTTAACTGCATCTAAAGAAAAGGAGGCATGATGAGAAGTTAGAGAGTGAAAGAGTTAAAGATTGATCCTGAATTATGTGCTCACACCTCACAGTTTCACAGACAGACTCACCTTTGGTTGGTAACTTTCCTGGAAACTTTGACTGTAAGAAGGCGGCCATCTCTCTGTCCTCCTCTTGCTCCCTGTGGAGGAAAATCAGCCTTAATTTTGTTGTAGTTTTATTCCAACTTGTTGATGTTGCATTGACATACAAACCTTTTCTCTGATGCATTTTTCTGCACACTGAAGAAGTTAAAAGATGACAAAACACCACCTAAAGACTTCCTGTCCCATAAAAAGCTGCAGGTATAAAACTGCCGACCCGGGACATTCACCATGAAACATCACAGAGATGAGGGACAGCCGTTATTGTCCTGAGGCAGAGCCGGCCCGACCCAATGTGGCGCCCTGGGCATGGTTTTACATGGCACCTGCCCCCCTCAATGGACGATTTACATATGCTTACAAAAGAAATGAAATAGCTTTGTTTTTAGCATTGTCTTTAATTAATAAGATAACATGTCACCCAATTTTCATGCTTAACAAATTACAAATAAATAAAAAAAACTAAAATAAAATATAAACACCCTTTCCACAAAATAAAAATCCTGTAAATAAGTGAATAAATTGCTTGTCCTTTTTAAGAATTAACAGTAATAACTAGTTTTAATATAATTTTATTGAAGGTGAATTTTTTCCCAGTTTTTGGCGCCCCCTGGAGGCTGCAGCACCCTTAGCATTTGCCCATATTGCCTAACGGGCCACATAAAACCAGGACCAGGAAACATTTGGTCTCACCTGAGCCGCTCAAACTCGACATCGTCCACCAGGAAGTCTCTGGTCTCCACCAGCTTGTTGATCTGCTGCAGCAGCTCCTCCTCTCGCTCCCCGTCCTCCTTCGACTTTTCTTTATCTGCTCAACAGTCACACAAGGACTCAAACTCTTAAAAGATTTATTCTGTTATTTACCTGATAAATAAATATCTTGTTGATTTTTGCAGGGGTAGCAGGGACAAAGCTGTGCAGTCTATGGGCATAGACGTGGCTCTTTTCTATCATCTTATTTATGAATAATGCAGCACATAAATATCTTTATTATCTTATAGTGAGAGCTTTTTATTCACCTGGAGTGGAGACGAGTTTCTGCAGCTCCGTCTTCAGTCGAGTGATTTCTTTGCACAGCTGGATGTCGTCCATCCTGAGAGGAAAACAATCGACAATCATTTAGTCAAGATTTATTTGTTATTTTTCTGTTTTCCCGGTGTGGAGGCATTGATGGATAAATCAGGCTAAATTAAAACCTGCGCACTGATTTAAACTTCTGGCAACGGTTGGCAGTTTTTGTGAGGGTATTTCTGGGTGATTCTGCAGCTACAACCACTTTAAGACAAGAAAATATCATATTCTGCCTTAAACTACACTTTAAGTTGATCACCGTGACTGTAGGCCGCAAGGTGGTGCAGCAGTTAGTGCAGTCATACCTAACTGCCCTTAGGTATGACTGTGAGACTGTGGCCTTGTGATTGGCTGACGACTGGATCAGGTCATACCCCGCCTCTCGTCCAATGTCAGCTGGGATAGGCTCCGGCCCCACGTGACCACAGAGGGGATAAGTGGTATAGATAATGGATTGACAGATGAACAATAACTGTATTTTTGTGTTGTGCCATTTTCATACACAGACAGATGAACAGATGCATAAATAACTTTATTGTCTGTCCCAGTCAGAAACAGAAATTCTACTTATAACACATATGAAACACAAAAACACATTCAGCACCCTGAAGACACCTTAAAATTCACAAGATGAACATGATGTTTGGTGGCTGTTTGATTTTGTTCAGGGCTTTTTTGTTTTGCACAGGCAGTAACTATTATTCTGTTAATGTTTTTATGATTGATGTTTTATAACAGGACTGTCTAACATCTGCCTGATGGCAAAACAGCATTTGTTGGTATTTTGAACTTATATCTTAAATGTTGGAGGTTAATTATCAAAATGTAGGAAATTATTGCCAAGGTCGTAACAGATATTGCGTTTATAGAACACTATAATGAGTGGAGGGGCTTGACGGCTCATTTATCAGCTTGTGAGCTTTAGCTGTTTGTCAGGAGGCTTCGAGTCCCTCGTTAGTCCCTCCTCTTTGTGTCCAGGCTGCTGTTGGACGTTTGAGACATATTCACTAACATGGTGGCTGCCACGGATTGGCTCCCTCAGCCTCCTTCAGTCTTATGTTTAACGGGATTGACCCAAAATTTCTTCCAGTCTATGTTCTTTCATATTAAACACAAAAACGGTCTGTTGGGACCAAATTAGTTTTTGAACCAGGCTATAAAGATGTCTTTTTCTTAGATAAATCAAATTTGTTAGGTAAGAAATATGAGTAGGAACACAGCACATGGGAAAGGAAACCGAACGAGTTGGACATTTTAACATGAGGCTCTATGAGGAGTGACTCACTGTTGGAACAGCCTCTAGTGGACATTCGAGGAACTACATTTTTTTGTAATTCTTTGGTAAAACAACCTTTTTATAGATTTTAAAATGTAATCTTAAAGTTCAATAAAGTTTATCTGTTTGATGATAGCATGATTTTACTGGGAGAGAGTTTACTTTAGCTGGCAGTTTTCTCCTGTGGTTGTAAAAATATATGACAACACGTTCAAACCCTTAAAGGCAAGAAGTAAACAATCTATTATTAAGACTGTGAATCACTTTTCACCCTCTGGACTCAGAGGAACTTCAATGGACGAGGTTAAAGTGAAGCATGACATCAGCAAACTTAACATCCATCAGTCATTTTGAAGGCTCAAACCTCCGGGCTAAAGTTCTTTTTTGATCCACGTTATGGACCAATCAGAGCCGGTCACCGTTTCAGCCTCAGCCCCTCTCGTGTCAAAATAATGAGGACGGTCTCAACAGAAACATGAGGGATAATTAAAGGAGGGAAGGCTGTTTTTCTGTCCTCGCTCTGTGGCGTCCTGCACATGGCTGCTCTCTGTGTGACGGCTGACAGACTCGGTTCATCGTCTCTCCGTCTTCAGAGAGTTAAAAATGTCTCAGATTCAGATTAAAACAGCAGAAACCAAGACGCTCTGGAGAGGATCTCAAACTGCTGAGCTCTGCCTCACAGTTTCTCCTTCTTAACATTATTTTAACACTATGACTTCATCCATCCATGCGTTATCTGTTCTACTTATCCTTTTCGGAGTCAATATATTAATCAATATATTTAATTGCAGTTGATGCCCAGAGACAGTGTACACTGTATAAAGAAAGGAAATCTATACAGCAAAATCAAATAAAAGTCTGAAGATAGACATCCAGCCTTGCGCAGGTATTCCTGTCACTAGAGAGTACAGAAAGAGAGACAAAAAAAGAAAAAGAAAAGACAATAGTCCCCTTTATACACATAAATGCAGATAAATACAGTCATATATCAACATATGTACATGCGTGCATCCATACATGTACAGATATATCTGCGTACAGAGAGGGAAAATAACAAGAAATAAAAATAAAATAATATAAAGAATTATTCATACTACAAAAAGAGGATCTGAATATACATACTAAGATACACATATACATACATACATACACAGACCCCTGTAAGGGAAAAAGGGTCAAAAAAAGAAAGAAAAGAGAGAGACAGAAAGAAAAAGGATTGCAAATAAAAAATGAAAAAATAAGAATAAAAAAATTAAAGATAATAAACGAACTGAAAAAAGAACCCCCAATCCCCTGAGCCCCTTCACTCCCTCCCCACTCCCTGCTGCACCATCCTGCCACCATTATGACTTTAATTAATGACATTTTAGATGATCAAGAAATCATCTTGTCCTTGTATTTTAACTTTAATGCAAGTTAAAACTCATGAAGATGGTGTTCATGCATTTAACACCAAGTATTGGCTGTTAAATCCAATCATTTCCATCAACCTGATTTTAAATAAGTAAAGAAAGATTCTGCTTATGAAACAGGTGAAATATGAGGACGTGTTAAAAAAATGCTAGAAGACTAGAGGAGATACCAAAAAAACTGACCTTAAGTGAAATAAAAACTGATTTAAATGAACTGTTCCCTGATTTTGAATCATTTTGAAGAGCCTATATTTGTCTAACTCTGTTTTTATTGGCTTATGAAGACTGTTAGAGTATCTTCACAATGCTCACGTAACTCTCTTGTACCCCTGATCCACCTCTATTCTCTCTCTATTTGAGATGCTCTGTTAGAGCTCCTCCCCCATGTGGGCCCAGTCCGCTCTGATTGGTTGGTCAACTCTTCAGTGCTTCTCATGCCATGTTGTCAACTGATGATGAAACAATGGTATGATGTCACACTGGTAGGTCTATTCCCGCCATAAAGAGCGGGAGGGTGTTCAATCACACACAAGAGACATTGAAGCACATTAAGAAGCGTATAAAACAATAAAACCATGAAAAGAGCTTTCTGAATGTAATTAAATGATGAGTGACTCTTACATGTATCTGAGCTCGGACTCTCTTCGTACCAGGATGTCTTTGATTCGCTCGATTTTGATCAGCTCTCCCTTCGATGTCCTCGATGGTGATCGTGGAGTCAGCCATCGAAACAACGTCCTCCACTGAAATACAAAAACAGACAAACACAGTAATTTCGTCAGTTTGATAAGGTTTTATTTTTAAGGATAAATAAGTGAAAATGTGTGATTCCAGGTGAGATTCAGGTAATTCCTCAAATCAATGAACATTTCAACGACTGCTCTCCTTGATCACTTTAAAAATGTCTGTTATTTTTAAAATATTAAATGTTTTTATTAAAAATGTTTCATCTAACAAAACACCGTTACCTCTGTTGACTTTTTGGATTCAGCTCAGGTTTGGGAGCACATGCTCGATCGGCACTTTGCCATTCATCATTCCTTGTCTGCACTACCGACCGACTTTATTTGCGCGATGAAGTTTAAGGGTGCAAGGGTGCGAACCCTACGCCCCGAAGCCGGGTTACCAACTGCCATAACCAGTGGCAGTAGCTACCAGCTACCAAACCAACTTCCAGCATGTTTGGATGAGGACTTGGACCGGCCACCCGCCCCATCCAAGCCCTTAAGAACCACACAACCACCATTTTTTTCATTCCTAATACTTTATACATTAAACATAACTGATTGATTCATATCCTTATTTCGCTCATGCAAATGACAACTTAAAAACAGTTAAGAATACAAATACGTACTAATCAAAAAAATGAAAATAAAACACAGTAACCTGAATCTGCAGTTTCTCAAGCCTCCCAGCTTACATGAGTGAAAAGGAAGAAGTATAAACTTACCTAATCCTACCCCATTACATTTTACTATACTTCCTAAACACTGTTTTAAATGTACCAATAATTTTGAAACATGCACAGTGAATACACAATGTACCACTCTTACAGATAAAATACATACCTATACCTTCTTTACAAATGAATTAACATACCCTGCAATAGGGCTGAAAGATTTATCGTTTTGAAATCGCAATTTCAGACAACGAAATCATGTGATCGCCTAAGCCGCAATTTTTGCAGTGCTCCTGATTGACCCAGGATCTGCTGAGTCAACAATTTAGGAGTAGAAGTTGGAGTGTCCCTTAAATAATGAAAACAGATTATTTATCATCAATATTAGATGATGAATAATGTGTTATGTGCTTTTGATCATTGATTTCCTTACTGTTGTCTATACTGTAAACATAGAGAATATTGCACTGAAGCTTGATTTGAAGAAAATTGTGAATCGAAATTGAAATCACAAGATCTGCCAGAAAAACCTGCAATTAGATCTTTTCCTATAATCGTTCAGCCCTATTCTGCAAAATTTTCCTCCAAATAATCAGCAAGCACCTTGTGGTATTTAATCATCAATGTACCTCTGGAAAATCATTCCTTTATGCCTCATTATAAACAGGATTATGCTCCAAACTTGCTTTAGTTCTGTACTCAATCTGTTCCACAGTTTAACTCCACTAATATTGATACAGAAACTTTTCAATGTTGTACGCACACTTCTAACCTTTAGATTTGAATTTTGCCTTAAATTATAACCCTCTCTGTTTCATAAAACATTTTGAGAATGTTTTTCAGTAGCATATTTTTCCTCGCGTTGTATAATAGTTGTAAAATAATTTTACACTGTTGTCATATTTCTGATTTTTACCCGATCATGTCAATAATTACTGCTTTATACATTTTATAAAGTTTATTGTTCTGAAGTTCAGGAGCAGCAGAGGCTGTCACCTTGGGCGTGCACGGCTTTGGAAACTGCTCGGTTTGTTGACAGGCTTTCTGACACAGAGCTCTGTGTAAACTCTCCCTCCCCGTTAAGCTCCACTGAACATCTCCCCTCCTCCTGCAGCCTCCCACTCCTCACACTGAGGATGAGTCACCCGGCAGAGCTCGGACCGGATTTTAATTACCTGACCTTGAGTAAAAAGATGCAACCACCATCGTCTGTGAATCACCGAGGAAATCACAGCAGTACAAACACAACGATATCGACCAGTCAGTCAAACTACCTATAAACCTACAGGCATCGGGGTTTATGGGTGAAATAATACTGTATATAATAATCAGTCAATCAATCAATCAATCAATCAATCAAACTCATGACCTACAAAACTACAGGAAAAAGGACTTATGGGTAAAATAATGCTGTATATATTAATAATCAATCAATCAATCAATCAGCCAGTCAATCAACCTACAAACCTACAGGAACACGGGTTTATGGATAATATTACTTTAGCATTAATGTGAATCATGAAAATCGAGCTGCTGCAGGTGATTTGATCATCTGATTTTTGCAAATTTTGGCTGCAATATCAACGTTTTTATCTTTAACTGTTTTTTTTTTCAACAATCTCAAAATACTAACTTGACATTATTGGTAAATGATGAATATTCTGCATAATGAAGACATTTTACAGACGACAAAGGCTATATTTTAAAAAATATATTGTAAACACAGAAAGGCTTAATGGGAATAACCGTGGACAGAGGATAGAGCCTTGAGGAACGCCATCAATTAAGTCCCCATTAACCTAGTAAGTAAAATCAATAAACTCTTCTTTCCTTGATTTTATTGTTTTGTCAAGTTGGGACATAAATACTTCATGGATTTATAAATTTAAAGCAAAATATTTTCTCAATTTAAAAGACAGTTATTAAAGTAAATGTTGAACAGAGAGGGATGTTTCCTCATCCGTGGAGATTTTCTTTCCACAATTTTCTCCCTTTTTATCAATTAAACCATTTGAACTGGGTGCATTTATTAGATAAATCAAAACCATCTGTGGTTTGTTGCACAATTTGGTATGAATTTGAAGGATATAAATTAGACATCAGCTTGTAAAATCCTTTTTAAATGTTTGTAAATGCAAATTATTTGAGATTTTCAACTCAGCATCTTAATCTGAACAATTTAAACCAATTTTAATATTTTTAAATGGGCAAAAAAATACACTTTGCTTTAGGAGTGATGCTCTCATTGGAAAAAATCTAGACCATGAATTTTGTTATAAACTTTTGAGACGTGAAAATATTTCCCTCCCCTCTGGTCTAAGACTTGAGGGTTTTTCAGGAACTGGATTTTAGTGTCTCTGCACAAACCTGTTGGACTGAGACGTGCTCATACAGTCAAGCAAACAATGTGCAGTAACATTTGTGCATATATTCATCTTTAATCATCATCATGTTCAGACTCACCTGATTTCTCTTTGTCCACTTGTGTTTTCTCCAGAGATCCGTACTGTCCCGAGGATTTTCTCTCCTTTTCCATTTTTATTATTCCTGCTTCCTCTTTGTCCTGAAAATGAAGAACAGACACTTAAATACTAAAAAACATCGACTGAGTCCATGCAGCTCCTGCAAAGGGTGTGAGGAGAGCTGATGGAGATGCTGGACTCACTCAGAGGATCTCAGGGCTGATGTCTCTGCAGGACGGCGCCACCTGCTGGACAATTAGCGCTATTGCATGTACACTTAAATACACATCAACAGGTGCGTAAGGAGGAGTGTGAGGGTCAGGGTGGCTTGGACTGGGATTACGACCACTGAAAAAATAAATAAATAAGAGAGTCATTTATTTTTTAATCTGTGAATAAATTCAGAATTCAGAGTTTAAGCTAGAATCACGAGAATCTCAGGATTCAGACTAATTTTTCCAATTTTGACCCTGATTTCAGATTTTTGACATACATCTCATAATTCTGAATCAAATGTCATTACTCTGACTTTTCTGAGAATTCTGACTATTTCTGCAAACTTGAAAAAAGATATCGACTTCTGATTTTTTTTTTTTCTGTGGCCCTGATCCTAAAAAATTCAAAACAATGGAGAAATGACGGGGTCAGACCTTGGAAGAAAGTAACAGGAAGATGTTTTTATAATGTTGCTTAAGGAAAAAGTTAAAATGGCTAGATTAAAGCTGAAATGTTTAGAGTTGCAATGCATTTTAAATAAATAGGTTAAAATGAAATGTCAAGAATAAAAATGAAATAAAATGTCAACATACCTGATATTTATATCTCCCTCTCAGTATTCACATTTTAAATAATACACTTCAGAACAAAATACCTGCAGGAGCACTCTTCAAACCTGGAATAAACATTAAATTCAAGCATCTTCAAGGATTTTCAAACACCCTCACCCCTAACCCAACCACCACAGATCTCCATTTTACAGAAGCACAGTTATTATTAAACCACATAAATCCAACACTAAATCTTTTCTGCTTTCTCACCATCACAGCAGCTCCGTCTCTGCTCCGTCGAGCTCCAGAGTTTCTCATCCAGAACATTTCAGCTCACACTGAGCTCAGCTGTGAGGGACACCGTGGGGGTCTCGAGGGGACGTCCACAGATGTTCAGAGAGTCTTTTCTGCATCCGTGTGAGGCGGTGCAGCAGGTAGTAAAATCCCAGGGATATTTATTTATCCATGTATCCATCAGATTTGAGGGGAGAGCGTACACTGCAAATTTAAGGGATTCAAAATTAGGCTAAATGATATAGATAAAAAACTGCAGTTCCTCCAGTGTCCACTAGAGGCTGACTCCAAAAGTGCGGTGATTGCCATAAGGTCCCATGTTAAAATGTCAAACATGTTTACTGCTTGTTTCTATGGCACACTTTTAAGGGTTTTTTGATAAACAGGAATCAAATATCAGTTTTGTCAGCAAGGCGGAAATTTTGAGTGAGAAATAAGGTGTTGATTAAAAAGACAACAAAAAATCTCAAAGGATGAGAAAAAGCGGTAAAACTGTAAATGTATGTTTTTGACAGTTTTCTGGTAATTTTACTTATTTTTGTGATTCAACAAGAGCAGGGTTGGACAACTGGCAGCACAGGGGCTGCATGCGGCCACCAGTCATCACCAAGCGGAGAGGAAAAAGAACATTGGTAGTAACTGGTCTACAAATATAGTCACACTGGTTTGAATGGTGATAAAACTAGATATGCCCACATGCACTGCTGTATAATTTAATATAACGACAGTGACTGAAGACGAAGTCACAGCAATGGAAATAAGCTAAAATTAATTTGTAACGTAATATTATCCTAAAATACATACCCAGCCATGCAGGTGCAGTTCGCAGTCAGGATGCAGTTGTTTTTCTTGTTCACAATTGCCCAGACTTTCTTTTCTCTGTCCTCTTCCCTTGTCTTTGACTAGGCAGCACCACAGTCTTCAAAGCCATGAAGTTTTCAGTGTTGTAATCGTGTAAAAGCGTTAAGTCCAGGACATTTTTTCTCACCATGTACCTATTGTGTACGAATCATTAGGGCATATTCCATCCACCAATATCAATTTAGCAGCATAACTTATTTTATCACTCAGTGATATACTGTTGTAGTACGCTGACAACATCCTTAGCTAGTGTTGACACTGCTGTTGCCATGACAACCGTCAAATGATTTAAAGGGCCGGCTCTTTCTGCCGTCAGGTTGCACACACATCCGCCGTGTTGATAAACAAATAATCCATCTATAGTATATAGGACTGATTTTCAAAATATGGCATGGGAGCATTGAGAAATCTGCTGTAAGCCAAAAACACCCAGATCTTTTACACATTCATACTACTACTGGAAAAATTACCAGTATGCATCGGACCAGTCTACCTCATGCTAACAGGTCAGGGGTCAAAATGGCGAACAGCTAGTCTTAGCAATATTAGCATTAGCACTGATTCCAACACATTTGTATAACAATGAAGCAAATCAGTCTTGGTAAATTACAATTTTTTAAGTCGTTGCGCAGGTGTTTAAATATTTTTTCGTATGTTTTCATTGGTTAAATATCATAAAAAAAGCCCCTGTTGGACCACTTTTAATTCATCTAAGCTACAGTATACTTTTATTTCCAAGATCAGGAACAGAAATAAGCTAAAATATTGGGTTAGGAGGGAAAACAAATATCGTAGCTATATTCTCAAAATTAAGAGCAATGTAAATATTTATGTGTTTAATATAGTTTCCTACATCAGAGTGCTGTTCGTTGATTTCAGCTCAGCATTAACACAAACTTCCCCATGAAGCTGACTGGAATCGGAAAATAAAAGCATCACAATTGTATTGCGTGCACATCATAAATATTTGTTAATGCATGTTTATGACTGACATAACACAGGCCGGACAGGGACGCCCAAAGGGCCAGATGTGGCCCGCAGGCCGTAAAATGCCCAGGTCTGCACGAGTTTGTCTGGTTTCTACAGGTTACGTCATTTCCTGTCCGAACACTGGAGGGCGCCACTGATGGTGCGTGATGTCAGCAACAGGGACACCAAACGTGGCGGCCATTTTAAACCAACCATTTTATCATTTTTTTCCCCCTTTGTCCTTCTTCTTAGTTTTTGGACATGCTTATGAATTTATACAGATTACGATATATTAAGTGATGTGTATGTGTGCAAGTATTTTCATATTTATACATATGTGTACACTATATATTTTTTTGTCATTATGCTCTCTGAACTTTTCTTTCTCTCTATTGTAAAATGAAATAAAATAAAATAAATAAAAAAAATCAGAAAATGTCTTTTGCTGTAAAAGTTTCTTGATATGTTTTTGAAAATATCAAAAACATATTTAGGAAAAAAGTTCATTATATGAATCTAAAGGAAGTTAGTTAGTTTTTGCATTAAAAAGTATCTTAAAAAGTACAAACTTTTTGCTTTTAAGCTTAAATTATAAATGACTGTAGACTTAATTCTTATGAAAGTTTATTATTTATTCTTTTAATTAAATTACACATAGTGAATTACATCTCATTTAGAGAGAGGTGAGCAAAGAGATGGTTCTTTGTAAATGTAATAATAACCACATTTATTATAAAGCCTATAAATACTGTGCATTTTGCTGTTGCCTGTTTGGAATCATAAGCCTCTTCTTATGAACCTTGATTTGTCAAATTAATGTTGTGGCCTTCAGAATCAGAATCAGACTCATTTATTTATCTCACAGGGCAGCAGTTGACCAAACCATAAATATAACGATATCAGACAGGATTATGTCAGATTTTACCCTCCAGGGATCATAAATTAAATAAAGATCAGATTCCATAAGCTCAGTAAAACCATCTCATCTCATTATTCAGGTTAAACAAACATCAGTAACACGCTTTAACAAACACACCTGTGGTTTCACCTGCAGCATACGAGAACAAACTACAGTTTGTACTTGAGTTAAATCACTTAAATCTTATAAAACTGGGATATTTTTTATCTTCATAAATGCACTTCACAGTCCATTCAATTTTATGTCCTTGCATATTCTACTTCTGCTCTTCTTGTTGTATACATCTGTAAGGTAAGTTTCATTTTAATACCGACTTCTTCATGTACATGCATATTACAGTAATGGTACAGAGAGGAACGTTTTTTTAAATGTCTTGTGCATATGGTAGAAACTGGAGACTTTGACATTTTTTTTAATATGTTTGATTGGTAAGGCTGCCTTTTAGTGCAGCATTAAACACATTTTTGTCTGTTAATTTTTGATTTTAAAAAAAATCTGTTTTAGACATTTTATACAGCTGTCTAATTAAGAAAAACTACTTCTTTATTCACCAAACAGCTGGACTGTATCATCACAGGTACTGGCAGTTCCTACGGTAAATTTTCATGTTGTAAAGGTTCATCTTACTTAATCAAGCTCACCAGCACCAAGACATTTTATACATTATTTTTTAATGAATCACTCAGAGATAAACACCAAAATGTGACATAATAACAGAATAATAACTGCTGATGGTCTTGTGAGGAAATAAACTCACTGGCCACTTAATTAGGTACACCTTGCTGGCACCAGCTTTCACCAGCTTGATGAATTACTCCCATCAAGCTGTTTAATTTCCTCTCAGAAGGTTTAATTGAACTCAAATCCTGAGTTCAGTTTGGAGTCTCTGCTGAGGTGAGAAACCATCTCTGGACCACCTGAGCCTGTGAGTGAATTAACATGAAGGTCATCAGAGGAGGATTATGGGTAGGCAGCAGGCGGACACCGAAGCTCCGGCTGCTTTAACACCTGCAGACGACAGAACGGTGAGCGTGGTGTTAACATAAGAGTGTGTTCTTAAGGAGAGGCTCAAATAATCGAGAGGCCACACCCTCACTGTTCATACAGAGGACTGCTGCTCATCCTGGTTCCATCAGGACTTAGCCTAGACCTCAGCAGGTCCTCCTGACCCAACAGCAGCAGAGCTGACTCTTAGATGTGGTCCAAACGTGTGCTGGTTTAACTAATTTAACTTAAACTTAACCTAAACTTAACCTGAACTCTTCCAGGGTGCTGACAGCTGAGATGGTGGTCCACAGGTGTAGGTCACACTTTGGATACGTCAATGATTTTGTGTAAAAACCCTTAGCAAAAAGTAGTATACTTAAAGTTAATTTCATTAAGTACGCTTGAGTATAAGTATAGCAAGTATACTACGGACCATGTACTTGTCGTGTTCTAGAAAGTATACAAGTTCAACACTTCTTCAGACTGAACTGGAGCATTTTTAAGTTTATAACAGAAAACTTTAAATTTACTTTACAAGCTCATTTTAAGTGTACCAAAGTACACTTTCAAGTATACAAGTACACTTATCTATATACTACTAGAGTACTAGGTATATACTTCTGGTCCACACTTTGGTTTATTGAATTATACTTTAGGTATAACCCAAACCCTTATCAAAGGGACGAGAACTTGATCAATAAAGTCAAGACAAATGTTTCTTTGTTTATGTTTTTAAGGTACATAAAGATAATGCAGTTGAGCACACATACTATTTACTGTAAACTTTTAAACTCCAGCACTATGTGATCTTGAGCATGTAAGTTTACCACAGGGGTAATACCTCAAAGCAAATGTGTGTAGTGAAAAACATTTTACTCTGCTAAATTAAATGTAAGCACAATGACTTGACCTTATTCTGTACCTGATCAAGATACACTAAGTATTCGTACTTTGTGGCAGAAAGAGGTAAAAAGTATACTAAAGTACAAGTTTTAGTATTAAAATGAAAGTGTTAGTCTTAGTATTAATGTACTTAGTCTTAGACTTTTATTTACACTTTTCAGTATGACCCAAATACTTCACTATACTATTCTTAAGTACATTAAATATAGTATATAAAAAGTAAGTGTCAAGTATACTGCCTCAGTTTTAGTATAAAATAAGTATACTCATGGTACACTTGAATAAACTACTTTTTGCTAAGGAAACAAAAATGCATGGCTAGGAAATGTCATTTTTGGTGCTTTAAAAATCTCATATTTTGTCTTACTTTAGGTTTATATTCATTTTTGAAGAAAATTTTCACAATCATGTTCACAAACCTACTTTTCATATACCGACTACCCTGATCCACCTCCATTCTCCCTCCCTTTAAGGCTCTCTTCCCCATAATGGGCCCAAATGGTGGTGCCATGTTGTCAACAACTCTGCAGTCATTTTACAGTCTCTTCTCTGCACTGGACTTGCCACACCGAGCCAATGGGCTTCAACTGATGATGAAAGAATGGTATGATGTCACACAGGTAGATGTGGGGGAATGAGATGTTTCTGGCAGCTGCTGGTGCCGTAGAGAAGGAAGAGGAGGAGTTCTGATGCTGTGGACTTTTTGTCTTGAGCATAGAAGTACACCGCCACGCTAAGGAGACACGTTAACGAACTTATGATATAGGATAGAAAAAGCACTAATATTAACAGAAGACTGATTTTGATAAAGTCATATTAGTGTGACCTTGACAAACAGTCATGAATGACCTTAACATACATTCATCCTTTTAGACCAGTTAAAACCATTTAATGGTAGTTCAGCTAGATGCTGCTGTATTAATAAACATCATTCCTTTTCCATTTTACAATCATTACCTGTTGATTGAAATTGTGCTTTTTTGTGATTCGGTCCTTTGTGCTTCAGTTATTGTGGTTTGCTGTATGCTCCACGTTGTAAACCTGGGTTGCCATACAAAAAAGTTAAAATGGCTTCTCATGGCTCCCACCGGTTTGTCTGGTTTGTCTGGTTCTGGTTCAGGTGACGTCGGTTTCCTGTCCGAACACTGGAGGGCGCCACTACTTGTGCGTGACCTCAGCAACAGGGACACCAAACATGGCGGCCATTTTAAACCAAACATTTTATCACTTTTTCCCCTTTGACTTTTTTCTCATTTTTTTGGACATGTTTATGGATTTATACGCATATATTATTATATACTGTGGACTTTTTGTCTTGAGCATAGAAGTACACCATCATCGTGAGGAGACATGTTAATGAACTTAAGAGGATATAAAGCTTTGAAAAGCAGAATATGGGCTCTTTCAGTATCAAAATACATTTAAGTATTGGTGAAAATGAGTTTGGGAATATCAGCATATTAGTAGGGATGCATGATGTTGGATTTATGCTGATATTCAATTTTTGTTATTCATTATCACCGATACTGATGCCGATATTTCTGGTACAGTATATTTTTGTGAGGAACAGATGTAAAACAAGAATAAAAACATTTAACTCTTGCAAAAAAGAAACCCTTGATTTTTAAATGTACCCATGCAGCAATGAGAAGGTGCATCAATACTGTACATTTGTGTAATTTGCCGATATTCCAGCAGATATAAGGCTGATATGTCTGGCTGATATATCGGCTGTAAATATCTGCAAAAATTTCAATATCACCAATAAATGATTATTTTATTGGATATCAATAATTTGCTGCAGTTTATGTTCTGCAAAAACATAAAGCTTCACTGAGGAGTTCGCCCGCACTTTGACATGGCGTTTATGAGTCGACATTATAATACCTGACAAACGATAATAAAACAACGAAAGATTTGACGAAGCAGAGGATCGTCTCTGACTTCAGTCTCTTCAGTGTCTCTTTTACTTTCACATCACGGAGCTACTCTGCGTCCGTAGCCTCTGCCCCCTCGCTCGTCCTCCATGGCCTTATCCAGCCAATCCCTCTCCTGCTCCGAGTCGGAGTCGCTGCCTTCGCTGGCGTTGGCCGCCAACAGCCTCGAGTAGTTGATCCTTCGCTGGCGAGGAGCTTTCCACTGCAGCAGCGGCAAACACACGCACCACACCATCAGGCACGCCGCCACGCCTCTGAACAACCACGTCAGCCCGAACCTCTGCACCACGAACCCGCCCGCAACGCTCCCCAACGCCCCGCCCAGCTGCACACAGAGGGCGCCATAGATCCTCCTCACGCTCCTCTCCACCCCCGGCGTGGCCACGTCCTCGCACTGCGCCGCCACCGCCCACCACGCGGCGCCGAGGCCAAAGCAGCTGAAAGCCTGAGCGGGCAGCGCGGCCCAGGGTGCCCACAGGAAGGAGTAGTAGAGGCACTGTGCGGCGAGGGTGGCGGCGCCCACGATGAGGAATCTCCCAGGGGCGAGGAGTTTGGACGCTTTCCCCGCCAACAGAGGGAAGGCGGCCTGAGAGAGCAGAGCGATGGCGAGGGCAAGCCCCATGAGCAGCTCGTCGCTCTTGTGATCCTGCATCTGCCACAGGAGGAAGTTATCCACCACCGAGCACGCCGCCCCCACCAGGAGGGTGGTGGCGGCGCAGAGAAGAGCGTGGGGGGAGCCTCGGACCAGCTGCACCGCCTTCAGGAGCCCGTTAGCTTTGTCACGCTTCTTATTCAGGTGCAGCGGGAGGAAAATGGCCACGGGAAGAGCCAGGGCGATTATGACGCCGTTACAGTAAAAATGTAACGCCCTCCTGACGCCAGGATCCGTGACCAGGCAATGCAACTGGCTCACGAGAAGCCCCGCCCCTCCCACGCCGCACGCCGCTCCCAGCAGACCCCACGTCCCCGTGCTGCTGTAGCGGTCCGAGGCATCCGCAAAGTCCAAATATTCGTACAAGCCATCGTCCGCCGTCCACTCCAGCGGGGCCGCCGCCGCCTCCCACACGGACACGGTGATCAGCACGAGGAAGAAGAGCTGATGCTGAGGGTCCATCGCCTTCAGGCTGCCCAGGAATTCAAAATGGTCGCCCCTGGTGTCGTCCTCGTGATGCCGCTGCCCTGACTTTGACCTCCTCTTCCTCCCGTGAGCCGTGCCCGAGGTGTTGGTGTGGTCTGTGACGGAGCTGCTCACGTTTACACCCCCAGAAGGCGTGTTTTTCACTGATGTTGCGTTCACGTGTAGCATGAGCGTCGTATTTAATGGAGGAACAAAACCCGTGTTGGCTTCAGACGCCGGTTGAGCTATGGCCGTCGGCTTAACGTTGCTCATCTTGGTGGCACTCGTGGTCGCCTCAGATACGTTGCAGGAGTCCACCTGCTCATGCGCGCCCGTGGACGGGATGAGCAACAGCAGCAGAGGAACGGCGGCGGAGAGGAGGAGCGAGCAGATCATCACGGCTCGTCTCTTGTTGTAACGTTTGGCCAGCAGACTCCCCGCGGGGCCCCACACCAGCGTGATGAGGTGCTTGGCCGCCATGACGACCCCGGTCATGGAGGGGGTCAGGCCGAGCTGCCGGAGGAAGAGCGTGAGGAAGGGGAGCAGGCACGCTCGGGCGCAGAACACCAGGAAGTGAAGGGCGCCGGAGAGGGTGAGGGCGCGCTTCACGTCGATCTGCTGGTTCCTCTTCATGATTCGGTGTTTCGCTGGTCACATGGACGAAACTGCTGGAGGAAAACCAGAGATGAAACAGTCTTAAAACACTCAGAATAACTCAGAAATGGTTTAAAATCCTTTTTTAACAGACTTCTGTTCATCAAAGTCAGTTTTCAGCAAAGCAGACTGTTGTTTACTGTCCTTTAGCCTCTCGCTCCTCTCTCTCTGCTCCTGGATATGATGTTCCAGCTTTTTATTTGAGCCTCTCGTTAAACGTTTGTCAGTCTCGGCATCGATGTTCTTTGTTTTCTTTCAGGTTGTCCCAAGCAGTGTTAATGTTGACAGCACTTTTTAAATTTAGTTTTAGCCTAAAATATCTTTTAGTTTTAGTCATAATTCAGTCTCTAAATTGTTTTCATTTTAGTCTAGTTTTAGTCGATGAAATCTACTGTAAATTTAGTCGACTAAAATATGAAGTGTAAAGGGTAAGGCATTTTTATGTTTCCTTGAATTTCTGAAGTCATGTTTTACACTTGGATAAAATCAAACATCTAATAACCCTTTACTGAATGCTAGTAAAGTCTGAATGTATAAATGAACAGAAACAAATTGAACTTTTGTGTGAAATGCAGTCACCTTTATTTAGGCTACCTGGCAGAGCATCTCAGTTACAATACCAGAACTGACAACAAACAGTGAACCTGCTCTACATGAATATATCAATTCATAAAGAGAGGAGCTCTGATTGGATCGCTCCACAACTTATCCCACCACCACCAAGCTAAGGCAGCTGTGATTGGATGTCCCTCTTAACTCATCCAACCTTTCCACAAAACCAAAGCAGCTGTGATTGGATATATTTAAAATGATTCTGTTGAACCACAATTCAAAAGCAATGTCTGATTTTTATTAGTTAATTTAAAGAAAATTTTTATTTATTATTACTTTTGTCAGTTTCAAGTTATTTCAGTGACCATTGTGGGTTTTTCTTCTTTTAACGGAAGGGTACCAGCAATTTTGTCCACGTGTGCATATAAAAATAAAAATGCACATTTAGCCCAATAAAGATAAAAAGTTAAAGCTCAGTGACTTTATGTTGACATACACATCAAAAATCAAATTTGAGATTTTTTAAGGAACTACAGGAAAACTGACTTTTAACTGCAGAAAATTGTAAAAATACTTAAAAAAATCAGAATATCAAATACAAAACTTATCTTGAATTTCAAACAGTACAAACTATACATATATGTATATATATATATATATATATATATATATATATATATATATATATATACACACACACACACGCACATTTATATATATATCATGCATGACACACGCAGTATGTTCCTGTTCTCATTCCTTAGTTAGTTCAGTTAATTTCTGTTTGTTTTGTTTGTCTGAACAAAGATTCCAGAAACTTCCTCATTCCTGTTGTTGGGTCAGGCAGAAAAATATGACTGAAGGTGGTCTAGTTTATTTAGATTACAAAATCAGTCATGAAGTGAATGGATAGTTTATTTATGTTTGGCATAAATTATTAATTACATGAGAAAAAAATACCTATACATAGGGATTTTTTTCAATTTGTGCTATTTAATAATTCTGAATTTTTGGGGAGTGAGGAAAGAAGGAAATGTCCACTTCTGTGAGTGTTTAGCCTTTATTACTGTTGCAGTGATATCAAACAGGTGTCATTATTGTTTTATTTTCTCAATAATCATCTCAGTTTATCACCGGTGTTGTGAGGACCATTTGTTATAGTTAAATAAAACATATTAAGCTACACATCATGTTTGGCAACTCAGCTGCAAAAATACTTAATCTTAATTTTCGGGTTATATTTCCCAGCCCTACCTGCAGTATTAACCCGGTCCGTTTCACCTGCACAGACAAGAGGAAGCAGACGGAGCAGTTCTGCATGAGCGCAGATGAACATGAAGACATTTTAACTTTAAATAGCGCTGGACCCGTTCAGTCAGATGTGATTAAACGTGTTAAATGAACATAAATAATTATATTAATGACTAAAGCAGGACCTCCTCCCCTCTGCCCTATCAGGATGTTCAGCTGTCAGCCCATCAGGATGTCAAAAAGTCCACGTCACCTAAAGTTAGTTTGATAATCAATTAAAAAAGTCGATCATGAATTACCTGTTCAGCTCCACACTGAGGATAAACTCCTCTAATCGTCTCTATCGATCATGTTTCAGCTCTAAACTCCACATTTCTCCGACACTTTGGCTCTCCGGTCATTAAAGTGAGAAACACCTGCAGCGGTGAGTTACCTCAGCTGATAAACTACAGCAGCAGGCGGGGAGGGGAGACAGCGCCCCCCTGTGGTGTGGCGGCGCATGCGCACTGTGAGTCTAAACCATCACATTAGAAACCATTAATCAGCAATTAACCCTTAACCCTCTGATACGATAAAGCAGGGGTCACCAACCTTTTTGAGCCCGAGAGCTACCTCAAAGATGAGGAGTTTTATGAAGAGCTACTTGCTTGGTTAAATGTCTTTAAGTTGTATAAATTTCAGTTTATCTCAAAATAATAGATAATATATGCATTTCATAGGCCACATATCACACTGCATGTTCACTTTTTAATAATTCTAACAATAATTATTACTACAGATTATGAAATAATGTGAGAATATTATACCTACATGCATCTTTAATTATTTTTTTCTCTGTTAAACTTCGCTGCTATTTACAACAGTCACAGTTTTGTGAATTTTTTTGTACAAGTGAAAATGTTAGTGCTCTGGCTGGTACTTATGATTGTGGTGTCAGCATCAACGTAAACTTTGACCCCATGCAGGTCAAAGTTTAGGGAAAAATAGGTGGTGCACATGTTACAGTTGTTATTTTTGTATTTATTTACTGTGATTTATTAGCAAATAAATTGAAATTATGTAAAGTGCAATGGAGAGATTTTTACTGAGGGGGTTCAACGACTGGAGAGCATACAATGCAAAACAAACATCACCATGAAGAGAAATATACACTGGCCACTTTATTAGGTACACCCATTCAACTGCTGGTTAACTCCCATAGCTTATCAGCCAATCACATGGCAGCAACTCAGTGTATTTAGCCATTTAAATATGGTCAAGACGGCCTGCTGAGGTACAAACTGAGCTTCAGAGGGGCATCGCACTAGGCATCATTTCTAGTTTATGAAGAATGGTCAGAAAAAGAGATAATATCTAATGAGCTGCAGTTTCATATTTTAACAATAAGTTCACTGTAATCCAGTGGCCTTCACAGCCACCAGATCTCAATTCAAAAGAGCATCTTTGGACACCATCAACTGTGTGATGTTATCATGGAGACATGGATCAACATCTCTGAGGGATGTTTCCAGAAGCTCATTGAATCTAGTTGGTACAAGCAAAGTGTTCGTAATAAAGTGGCCGATTATTGTGTGATTTTAGTGAAAACAAAACAGTTAAGAGAGACGTATAACATCATTTATTCAACTTGTGAGAACCAAAGTATAAAATCATATGAATCGTGACATAATAAAATCTAAGAACATGTTTTTCAGCAGTTTTGCTTTAAAATAAATAGCTTATTTTTATCATTTCTTTAAAAAACAGCTCGTACATGACAGTTATCAGTTTAATGCTGCTGTGGCAGTTTCTGACAGCATCATGAACAAGAACTAAAATCCTTCAAACCAGGGCATCAGTCAGTGTATATTCTTCATTATACTTCTGCAAAAAGAGCAGGTTAAATCTGAATTTTATTTTTTTTAAGTCCTGGAGCGTCAAAGTCCAATGGATGATGTAGAAGGCTGGAGAGCTGCCCCCTGGTGGCCGTGAGCGGTGCTGCAGCTGGATCTGTGAACACACTTTCACATAAATAAAATCGTCACATTTTCACTTCCAGCTCATTATCTTCCTGCTGTATTGATGCTGGAAAAGTGAGTTTCTGTACGTGATTTTAATTGCATTTCATGATAAAAGTCAGTGGTTCTCAACTGGTGGGTTGGGGCCCAGAGGTAGGTCACAAAACAGCTTAGGTAGGGTCTGGGGTATGTGCCTTAAAAAAAACTGTTGCTGAACTGTTTGACGAACAGAGTCCCATCCATATGTTTTTTTACCTTCATTTTGTTGTGTTTATGCGTCTCATTATGAGTTTGTAGAAGTGTTTCCTCACTCTTGTTGAATGAAGGTTTTTTTAATAAAGTTCTTTTTCCTTGTTTTACTTCAATATGGGTTTATCTGTTCTGGCTGTTTTCAATTTCTTTGTCTTGCATGTTATTTTGTCGTTACTGTTCATGTCAAGAACTTAATGCTTCATCTTTTTGTGCTTTATAAATAAAGCCTACTTGATTTTCTTTAAATGAATACAAGGGCTGCCTGATTTCAGAATTTTTAAAGTAGATTTTTGAAAAGTAAAATTCAACTTCGACTAGTTGCTGATGGCGCATTAATATTAGAAAAGTAGAAGCAACATTATGCATTTGTGTCAGCAGACATTTCACACATTTTCAACAGCAAGAAAACAACAGGATGAAACTTAGCTCTTATGAAATGTGATAATAATAAGATGTGTTCAATAGATTATTAATACACTCACTTTTAGAGCACTGCTCAGGCACAGTTTTTGATTTATGACTCTGGTTTGTGTCTAAAAGTGTAGAGTTAGATTTTATTCAGTATTATCAACCAACACTTATGAACTGAGAAAACAAAAATGAAAATCAAAATACACAAATTGTAAACAAAACATCGATTTCACACTTCAAAATAACAACTTCATTTGTTTAACAATACACTTTTTATCTTTTTATTTTTTAGCGTTTGTGCTCCAGACTTTCATTACTCTCCCTGGTTTTTGTTTACATTCTGACTTGTTCTGACCGTGGGCGGGGCTTAGGAAACTGCCTGCTGATTGGCTGCTGTGTTTTTGAGTGAAAGCTCAATGGACCAGAGGAAGTCATGCGCTTGGATTCGCCATCCGTCTGAGACTTGCTCCCTCAAATTTTCCCTGTTGACGTCCGACAAGGTACTTCGTAGAATAATTAGAGCATGTAACGTGAGAGTTTAGCTTGTTGTGGTATAATAACTAAAGGTCTGAATCATGTTTGAAGTTCAAAGTTTGCTCCGAAAGCCCAAGATATACTTGTAATATGTCCTTTTGCATTTGTGTCCGATGGTGTCATGAGCATTTTTATCAATATACTTGCTTGTATGTGAGTCGTGTTACAGGACGACACCACTAGAGGGCGCAGAAGATCTCAGGCTGTATGTAACTACCTGTTATTATTTCTTTTTATGTATTTTAATTTATTTTATATTATCTTACTTATTTACCTGTACAGCACTTTGGCTCACTAAGGTTGTTTTAAAAGCACTACACAAATAAAGTTTTATTCTATTGTATTGTTCTGTCAGAAGTAAAGTGCAAACATGGTGGTAATTCTGAGAGTATAATCAACAAAATGAACACTCGCAATCAACATCATCATCAGTATTTGTTGACAGTTGATGATTTGCAGTCAAACCTCACCATCACATTGTCTGAACTCTGTTTCTATGATATTTTCCCCCCAAACATCAAACTGTCTTGGTGTTATGGTGGAAAGAGTTACCATGTTAAGTGATGATTTGCTGCCGACTATTCTCATAGATGTTGTAGTCAAAGCACCAGAAAAATCAGAGGGTGACCCCCTCAGTGCTTCACTTTTATTAATCAAAGATCATGAGTTTATGTGAGGAAATACAGCCAAAGAAACCAAGTTAACACCAACATCTACAGACAAAGTCACCAATGTGCACGGTCACCAGTCGAGCTACTACACCAAACTTCAGTCATGTTTGTGTTTGTTCAGTCTCATTATTCATTAAACTTCCTGTTGCTGTTTCTGCTACTGTCATCATTCTCACTCCAAAACTCAGCAGCCAATCAGCAGGCAGCCTCCTAAGCCCCGCCCATGACCATAATGTGTCAGAATTGCAAACAACAACCAGAGAACAAGTTTGGAGCACGAAGGCTAAAAAAAAGTCGAACAAAGAGAATCCTGATCACTGCAAACGAAAAGTTTTCAGTTTGTGTAATTTGATTTTTATGGTTTATTTTTTTTCTCTTTAATTCATTGAGTGTTGCTTCAGCTGGATGGAGGCTCGCTCTCTCTTGGATGATGTTGTGATTGGTGCAGCCCCTGATGGAGTTTATTCACTCGATCTCAAGAAAACAGTTAAAACTGATTCATAAAGCCGCTGTAATAAATATTTTTGTCTATTTGTAATTGTTTGTTTGAGCATATTTTTTGTCCAGTCTAAGGTTGAAATTGTGAGAATTTCTTTGAATAAATTTGAGTTGTTCAACATTTTTGGCAGTTTGGGCACTGATGCATCAGTAAGGCTCGATCAGCTGAGAACCACTGCTGTAGGAGATGCTCTGTTTAATATTTTTGTGTCAGAAATAGAAATAAATCAGAGAAAACGTGATTCTCCTTGTTTACAGTCTTGAGCAGAGTTGTGAGATCATGGTTATCCTGCATCCACCTGTCACTTTACCTCCCCCTGAGTCCGCGGGTCATTTCGGCGTGGTGTCACATGTACGAGGAGGAGAAGGAGGTGATGGGGAGGCAGAGCAGGGAGCAGTAGGACGGATGCAGAGGCTGGACCTGTCCTGATGAGGATTTGTACGAGCTCCAGTCTGAGCCTCGTCCTGGCTTACAGCACAGAGAAACATCACACCTACAGAGAGGAAGGAAACGACACCCTCTTCGAGTGAGCAGTGTGAGGCTGACAACTTTAACAGTTCAGTTTCTCCTGAAATTCAAACATGAGTTCTTGTAAGAGTCTAAAGGAAGTTTAATAAAGCGGGGAGGGTTGCTGTGGGTTTAAAAATATAATTTAAGACTTCCTGTGGCCTCATAAAGACTCAAACAAAATAAATGAAACCTTTTTGCTCCATGCAGCGTCAGTGCTTTTCCAGTTTCTTGTGGGAGCTTCAAATCACATGTACCCGATTAAAAAAAACACGTTTTAAAATATCTTCCAAACATATTTTTGCATATTAGAACATATATATGGAAAGTTGTTTGGGCATAAAATTGATATTGGTGAAAATCAACTGTAGTTCAGCTCTACTCGTACTCAAATCTGGAGTACATGTACTCAATTTTGGTCAAATAGTGCGCGAGCAGACTTTACTAGTGAAGCAAAAAGTGTCACCAGCACTACTAGTAGACTCTTATGGGTCTACTGTGTTCACTAATACTACTAGTAAGCCTTATATCCTGATAGGGGGGCGGAGCTTTCAAAAATATTACAACCAATCAGGGTGCTGGATTTGGTTATAATCCCTTTTGCATTAGGTCTAATAGTACTATTAATGAACCTTCTTGCTTCACTGGTGCTAGTAATAAACTTTTTCTAGTCTAATGAGTGTGATATTTTGAGTTTATTACTAGTACTAGTAAACAAAAGCCTTGTATTACAAAGTAAAAAGTTTTTGGTGCGCTACTGCACGAGTAGAACTTACTAGTCACACAAAATTGCTTACTAGAAGACAATTTTATGTTACTAGTAGTAAAGTAAAGATTTGAATTTTTACTAGTAAATGTTTTGAGGTCTACTGATACTAATAGTGACACAAAATTATCTACCAGTTGGTGATTTTGCATTACTAGTAAGGTTTACTTGTGCACTAGTGCACCAAAAATCTTTACTAGTTAATCAAAACTTTTGTTTAGTTGTACTAATAGTAAATTTAAAATATCTCACTTCTAGTAAACTGTGTTTAGTCTACAAGTAGAACTAGAAAAGCCAAAAGATTTACTAGTAGTACTAGTAGATCTAATGCAAATGAAGTAAGAGGGATTATAACCAAATCCAGCACACTGATTGGTCGTTAATTTTTCGAAAAGCCAATGAGAAGCCTGAATTTGCTTTCCCCCACCCCCTTATTAGCATATAAGACTGACTAGTAGTACTAGTGAACTTTTTTAAGTCTACTAGTACTAGTAGACCCCAAAATGTCTACTAGTAGTACTAGCGACACTTTTGTTTCACTAGTACAGTCTACTCGTGCACTAGTTGACCAAACTTGAGTACCAGTAGAGCTGAAGTACAGTTGATATCGCTGATATCAGTTTGATGCTCACACAGCTCTCCATGCATAAACTGCATCATATGACTCTGTGACATGTTTTTATTTTTTCAGACCACATCCTCCTGCATTTGAGGACCCCCTGCTTCTATTAGAGACCCCTGCAGACTCATCGAACATTAAACATCATCTTTAAATACTTATGTTTATAAAATCCAAACATATATCGGCTCTTGCCACAGGACTTATTTATACAGATAATTATGTTTATTATCAGTGTGCAAAATAATACGTGCAGAGGACCAAGACCCCAGGCTGGGAGCCGGTGCTTTTAGGCAGCATCGTGTAACTTCCAGTAATATTCTGTAGCCTTCTGTTAATCTGTTATCATTTTCTGTTATGGTGTAACATAAAGTAGGAACCCTGTGACTCCCATTGTTTGTTTACCTGATAACACCTGGAATGAACTTCTTCTTGTCCTGATCGAGACACACGGCAAACGTCGTCCCGTCGTCTCTGCCGATCACCTGAACTTTGTCCACCTTCACCTCAGAGACTGAGATGTGCTGCAGAGGAGAGAGACGACTGAGTCAACTGTAGTTTAAATGTGTGATTATCAAATTAAAGCTTTAAGACTCACCTGGTTGATTCCCTTTTTGGACTTGGAGCACTGCCTCTTCAGGACCTCAGTCATCGTCAACTGTAAACTCTCTGACCTTGGATCTGGACAGGTGAGACATAATTTAACTTTAAGATAAGAAATGAATCAAGACCCAGAAACAGTTTGATTACAGGCAGAGAGTGTCTCACCAAGCTGCTCCGGTCTCCTGCAGGCTTTGTGAAGGTTGATGGACGTGCAGACCATCTCGGTCTGAATCCACTGACTCCGCCCACTAACAGCCACCTGGAGTAAGACGCAGGGAAACTGAATTTGAATCAGCTTTAACAGAGACTCTAGGATATCTCGCCCTTTCCATTTTTCAGAGGAAGGACAGAAAATCAAAATGTAGGAAGAAAATCAGAACTTCAGCATCACTGATCTTATTTTAGACATATTTTGCCATAAAATGCTCACAGAATAAACTTCATTTGAGCTAATTCAGGATTTAAAATGTTCACAAAAAATATAAAGTTTGATATATTTCTTAAATACCATGCATTCATATCTGTTGCTGCCTGTTAAGAATGTGCAAGTTAATTTTGTTACTGAATCAGCTTCATCTACACTTAAAAACAGGCTGTGAAAGATCCTGTTATTCGTAAAACTTGAGAATTAAACTGCAGGATGGTGACCAATAAAAATACAACTGACAAACAGTCCCAACAGCTTTATGATAACAGGAACATTTTTATAGGCCGGCCTGCAAATGAGTGCACGTGCCTCACAGGACAAAGATTGCTGGTTCGTCTCCCTGTGCCAGCCAAGGCTTTCATTGCAGTAGGACTGGGCAATAACAAGATTAATTTGAATTTTTTTGTTGCACAGGGTAGTAAAAGTAAAAAATGACTTTTTTTTAAACTCGGTTTGCCCTCCCTAGACTCAAAGCCCTTCCCCAAGTTTCCTTCCAACATATTCACAGTCACATTTTTAGTTTTTTTGCATTGTTTGAAGATGAAAATACTGAAGATGTTCACTGTTTTCACATCGGTACACCCCTTTTTGTTTTGTATCGGCACATTTTAAGGCTTAGATTGGTTTTTAAATGAGATTAAACAGTAACAAGAGAATTCCCATGTTATTATTTTGTGCAAATAAAGAAGTTGTGGATGACAATGTAGACCAGCCGGCCTTTTTCCAAACTAAAAAATGTACCTTTGATAACAAAAGAATGGCATATTTAATTCTGAGTGGAAAATTCAGTTTAGTTTTGGATTAATTTTTATAACATTAAGGCAAGAATTGAGTTTTTCACACAGCCCCACTGTGTGGACTTTACATGTTCTCCTTGTGCATGCATAAGTTCTCTCAAAGCTCCTCCCACAGACCACAAACATGCTCATTTGGTTAATTGGTGACTCCAAATTGCCCTTAGGTATGAGTGTGAGCGTGCCTGGTTGTCTGCCTCTCAGTGTGGCCCTGTGATTGGCTGTGCGACTGGGTCAAAGTGTATCCCAGCTGAGATAGACTCCAGCCCCCTGTGACGGGAAGAGATAGGCAGTGTAGATCAGGGGTGGGCAACAGGCAGCCCAGGGGCCACATGCGGCCCTTTACCTTACTCAGCATGGCCCATCAATTATTAAAAAAAAAAAAATTACAAGTATGACAACACTTGACAACATGTGCTAAATTTCATTCATCATGTTTAATTAGTTCTACATAATGTACAAATTAGGACAGGTGATAAAATATTTCTACTAACCTTAGATTGCTGGTACATGCCTTGTTTTTTACAAATCATTAAAATCTGACTTTGCTGTGATTGTAGCTCTAAATATCTTTAGAAGGCATTAAAATATAATATGCAGTGTTAGTAAACAATGATAAAGGTGATATAATCGTGCTTTTAAAACTGGTAAACATTCGTTCTTTTATTGCATGAAAAAGAAGCTTAAATTGGCTTTAGTTATGTTTCATGCTTATTAAAATGTGAATTTTTAATTGTGTTTGAGTTAAAATATATTAATGCTGGTATAACTGGTATATGGCCCTCTTGGTTCTCAAAGTTGCCCACCCCTGTTGCAGATAATGGATGGAACTTTGTGAAACTGCGCCGCCCTCGTTAGCATCACAGTTTCAAAGCTGTATGGATGTTACCTTGTTGTAGGTGATGTTTAGAGTTAAAGGCACAGCCTCACGCTCTCCATCAATTCCAAATATCTTACTGGCAGCTCCTGAAATAAACACACGATGGATTTTGAATCATCTACGAGGTGAGAGCTGGACTGAGTTTTTCCTTTCTGTGGATGTTTTTGGATGTTTCTGAATTATTTTTGATAGATATAATCACCCATGGCCTTCACCGCTCTGGTCCCTGCAGAGTGTCCGAGCTCCAGAGAGTGAATAAAGACCTCCGTCCTCCTCTCTCCTCCGGCCAGAGTCAGCTGTGTGGATCACATTAGTTCGTTTAATCATTGTAATATTTAATAAAAGTATATTTAATGAGTCTCTGTCTCACCTCGGCCTGATAGAGCTGCAGGAGAACCTGCTGACCTGCGTGTCTGCAGTAATAAATGAAGAGGTCGGCCAGCAGAGGGAGACCATCTGAGCCGCACACGCTCACTGAGTCCTCTGCATCTTTACAGGCAGTCTGAGAACATTAAAGCCAGAAAATGGAGAATTATTATTATCAGTGATATAAAACAGAGCTGTGTGGTGAAGTCAGCGTGATCATGACCTGACAGAGGACGTCAGAGGGCAGACTGAGCAGGTTTAAGACGTTCCTCTCGTACCACGGGTCGATCCTGCCCAACAGCTGAGCGATGTCGGTCGTACTGCCCCCCTGCACGCTGCCGTTACACTCCTGCATGATCAGACAACAATACTTAGAAAGGATGAAGAGTAGGGATGCACGATATTTATTGGACCAATATAATGTCGGCCAGTTTGGGGAAAAATGACGTCATTTTTTTATCGGCCCGATACGTACATTTTATCCAATAAAAAGAGCCAATAAAATACTTAAATTAGGGAAATTGTTTGCTGGCTGCGTAGCCCCAAAACAAGCCATGTCGCGCTGGTTACGTCATCTATTGCGCCTTAATAGAAGGACCCAAGCCTGTCCCCGTATCTGCCTGACCAAAAGTGAACATGGCTTCACTGGTGTGGTTGTTTTTCTCAGTGGCAGAAGATAACAACAACATTGCTGTTTACACGACCTGTTGAGCGAGAATTCTGAGAGGAGGAAAGAGGACTTCAAGTTTTAACTCAACAGATCTTATAGCTCACCTGAAAAGTCGCCATCGCGGCAAAGCGGTATTGAAAGGAGACGAAGCAGCAGCGGTACCAGCTAGTGGTGGTAAGGCTAAAACAACAACACGGAGTGTGGACGTCCCCATTCAACAGGCGTTTGAAAACTGTAAAACCTTTTTAAGAGACGGTGAAAAGGCTAAAGCCATTAACGACAAAGTGATGAAGTTCATAGCCCTTTTCTGTCATTGAGAGCCCGGGATTTCGTTAGTTAATAGCACATTTGGAGCCACGCTACATCCTCCCAAGCTGTGGCTTCTTCTTGGATGTATCCCTCCATGCCCTCGAGGGTATCGTTGCCACACACATCCATAACTTGATAACATAACACAGAACAAGAACAGACTACACGTAAGTTTTACCACAGACATATGGACACCTGACGTTAGTCTGGTCAGCAAGCTTAGCTTAACAGCTCAGTGGTTGGATCAAGATTTCAACATGCAAAAAGAGTATATTACATATAAAAATATGAACTTATCGGTATCAGCCATGAGAAGCTGGAAATTATCAGTTATCGGTATCGGTTGAAATTTTTCATATTTTTCATATTTTTCATATTACTAATCCATAACAGATACATAAAAAGAGCACAAGTGTTCACTGGTCAGTAAGAATTCATTTCAACTTCGAGAAATAAAGAAGAAAAAATAAAGCTGCTGTATTGGTTGGACCATGAATTGATTCACACTGACTGTTCGGGGAACCTTCGGACTCGGACTGAGTTTAACGATTATGAAAGTTATCATCTTTATCTATGCACTGAAGGATTATTAACTTAAATGTGTACAACCCTATAAAATCTGCAATAATGGAATTGCGGACAGAATCATGGAATTGGACATTAAAAGCGGAATTGAATATAAACGCAGAATATGAAATGGCCGACACTTTGCATAAAAGTTTTTTTTTCGGAGTAAAAAGGAAGGTGTCTCTTGGGAAAATGCTCAGAGGGGGTCACTAAGGCTGGGGACAATGCACGCTCCCCCCGTCTTCATTAACAATGCAAACCAGGGCCATGGAAAGAGAGAGTTGCGTCATTAAGGATCAGGACGCAAGAGGGTTACGCGGTTTATGTAGCAGCCGAATACCGTAATTTCTCAATTTTAACACGCACTTTTATGCTTTAAAATAAGCTCTAATTTTTCGGGTGCGTAGTATACACGAGTACAAGCAAAATACTAAAAATATTTCATCTCACCAACATCGCGATTGCAACACATCTGATACAAAAAGCCGAAATATTATCTTTCTCTACGAAAACACAGGCAAACACAGCGCTGCCATCTTGTGAGCAAAGGGACGCAAAATAGCTGCGCTGTGATTGGTCGAAGACATTGGCATGTTGATAGCTGCTCTCAGATTGCTTGGTACACTACGACTGAGCATGCTTGGGCAGAAATCGAGTAACTGCACATGCGTGAAGCAAAAGGTGTTCCCGGATCCGTTTGAGAGAGAAAATCATGTACGGTATTTGCTGTGAAAATTGATCATTGATTACAACTTTGAATAAAGGTAATTTTTGAGTCTTCTGAGAGATTAAGGTTTGGGCAAAATTTAGGTGCGTGTTATATTCGAGTACAGTGTTTTTCCAGGCAAAAGTCTTGAAAATATGGCGTGCGTGCTAAAATCGAGAAATTACAGTAGTTCCAAAAAAAGCTTGGCGGGTCATTTAAATTAACTGCTTAACCGCGATTTCTAGTAATTACTTACCAATATTTTCCATTTTTTTATTCTTATATTAACATAGATAAATTCAAATGTGACCCATGTTCTATGCGCATGTGTAAGAACATTATTATTGCGATAATACTTTTATATTTGCTGAAATTTCTTCTGAAACAAAAGAATGTGGGCCGTAAACTAGCTGGCTATTATTTTATTGACTAGCAAACATTGCTTGACACTGTAACGTTACAACATTTCCTTGACTATAACATCAGCGTTGGTGATTTGAAAAATACCGACTTGTTTTGCGTAAACATTTCAGATGAAGAAGGAAGAAACCTGTGTGATCCTCCTGAGTAGGAAAACATGTTCAGATGTTTCGAGGACAATGTCTATGCTGTAACTAAGCTTTACTAACTAAAAGCATAAAACTCTGTCTTGTGAAGTAAAAAATATCTAGTTTTATCGTACTATATATAAATATACATTTATATATATATATTACTAGTTGACTAATTATCCATACTTCCTTGTATTGAACAGAAACTGAACAATAAAACAATGGCTTATCCGATTTCTTCAAAACATTTTAGTCAAATCCTGTTTTTTACAGATTAAACATGTAGGTCCAATGCAAAAGAGTATTCATTGACGATGTAAGATGTAATGAGAAACAGACCAGTGACCACATTAAAACTAATATTTTGTTTAAAATTAATGAGCTGAGAAACATACATTCCCCATAGAAATCCTATTGCCTCGGTCGCACAGTTTGGAACTATCGAGGGCTCCCATAATCTGCCATTGCTGTGAAATAAATGGCCCACTGGCGTTTACAGAGTTGACGTAACTCTCCCTCTCCATGGCTCTGATGCAAACATGTTGAAGCAGCCGCCTGAGACATCGGCTAAGTTAGCAAAGAAGCTTCAAAACCCCTGGCTAATGCCAAAGTACAGGGCAGAGCAGTTTCTCAATGATTATTGTGTCAACACACCATTGACAGATACGTGTGAGGACCCCCTGAAGAGTGAGCGTCTATATTTCGTCACTTTATAACTGAAAAACTGAATTCTCAAAAAATTAAAACAGAAAGAAAAACTGAATGTGGGAAAAACAAACGGAACTTGGGAATAACACAGATATTATAGGGCCCTACATGTGCTCTCTGCTGAGTTAAACAGAGTTTCTCACCACAGCTGCAGCTTTCGTTGGACATCCTGTTGGTCCGTCACTCGTTACGTTCCCCCGCTCTGTCGTCCTTCTCCTGGTGGGGACTAAATAAAACTGCAGTTTGCAAGTCTTAGTGAGTCGAGGACATTTCCTCTCTCTCTGCTGCAGGTCGCTGTACGCCCTCGCCAGCCTCCCCGCCTCCCTGTCACCTCCGAACACGACCACTTTGACCACTGTGGGGACGTCCACCATGTCCCCTTCGTCACAGCTGAGGATGGGTCTCCTGCGGATGCACATGTGTTTCTGAGGGGACAGGTCATCTGAGCGGGTCGAGGACGTTCTGACGTGTTTGGGCTGTTGTTCGTTTTTGCTTAAATCGCCGCGGAAACCCAGACTCTGAGCCCGGCGGCAGATGCTTGGGCTTCGCGGCGCCCTGAAGAGCGAGGAGAAGCGCTCCACGCCTAACAGAGACCTGGACTTCTTCTTGGGTTTCTTCCTCAGCCTCGGTTGGTCGTCCCGTCTCTCCTCGATGTCCTCTTGCGTCTTCTCTTCGCTAAAGTCACTCTCCACGCCCGAGGAGCCGGACGGCGAGGACACGGACCAGCTGGAGGACAGGAAGGTACCGGAGTCTCTGGAGGACAAGGATGCAGAGGAGATCCGGTTGTTTAGGAACTCCTGCTCGATTCTGTTGGCGTCCAGCTCGTCTTCCTCGTCTACACTCATGTTGATGAGATCCTCCTCGTCCTCGTCTGCTTTTGTGAAACAGTCCGAAGGTAAATCCAGGTCTGACTCGGCGGAGAGGATGTGATTCAGAATATCTGTAAATGAAAAGAATAAAACATAACAGGGAGTCGGAGATAGATCTGTGGAGACAAAAGAAGATGTTTGGAGAGCAGATCATACCAAAGTTGTCGTTCTCCCAGCAGCAAGTTTGACATTTAGGGAAGGGCATCGAGAAAGTCTCCACGGAGCCTAAAAACAAGAGGTTATAGTCAGATTTAAGAGGAAAATAATGCTCCAGATGAACCTTAAAGAGAGCTAAAACCAAATCAGACTAGAGTTATTCTGGGCAGAGACAAAACAGCAACGAGTCAAGAAGAAGGCCTACTTTCTCTGACAGAGGCATAAAACAACCATGACAAAGTTGTTTTTTTAAATTATTTTGTTGTTTTCTGCATATTAGAAAATGTTATAGCAATTCTGTACAAAACTTAAAACATTTGGGTCTTGATTAAAATTAAAATCCGGATTATAAACACACAATTTGTGAAAATATGCAGCCAGGAATGCAGACTAGAGAGTGTAGAAAGATGGAGGCTCAGTCTCGATGCCTCACTCCTGAGTCCATGACTGTGTGTGCAGTAACAAGTAAGAGACCAAGAAAGGTCCCCCACTGCTAACTAGCTTAGCTCAAAGAGCCAGAAGTCAATGGGAAGTGTTAGCCTGCCTCTGCCCACAACCATCATTCATCTACATTCATTTTTACCGTGTCATGTTACATTATTTTCTACTATCTTCACAGTATCTTCTTCTACTCCTAAACAGAGGCTTTGTTTTGTTGAACTACTTCGGTGGAAATTTCATCAAAATCTGTTTTTAGCTTTTTGAGTTATCTTGCTCACAGACAACCAAACCAACAAAATTCCAAACCTCCTCGGCGGGGGAAACTAATGTATGAACAAAATATTTTTGCTTTTGATGTTGTGCTGGAATATTTAAAGATATAAAAGACACACAAGAACAATCATCACCATTAGGCTGTGTCTATATCAGCACAAAATAAGATAGATAGATGGATGGATGGATGGAGGGACAGATGACTTAATAAACAAATAGATGGATGGATGGATGGAGGGTTGGTTGAGCCAATGAATAAACAGATGAATGGATGGATGAGCTCTCTTGCTCACAGACAACCAAACCAACAAAATTCAAACGTCATCTGCAGAGCAAACTGATAACAAACGTATGACCATGATGGGGAAACATTCACTGAAAATAAAAATTGCTACTATGTTCATTCTGTGGTTGTTTATTAAATATTTGAAGAAAAATGTGCTTTTCTCTGTAAATTATTCTCCAAATATTAACATTCATGTTTTGAAATACTTAAAGATTTTGATGAAAGAATCACAAACACACTCAGAACAATCATCACCTCGAGTCTGTGCCTGGATCAGCACAGAAATGAGCTGGACTACGGGACCCTGGAGAGCAAAAATGTGGAGTCCAGATCTGGAATATTCTACTCCAAAGACCTGATCCCTGTTTTGATATGTGGCTCATGTCTCTCCCACATGTTTGTCTTTGTGTTCTTCTGTCTTACCAGCCTGTGAGCTGCCGTCTTCAGGACCAGCCAGACTCTCCACGACCCTCTCGATGCTGTGTTTCAAACTTTGCCTCGCTGAGCTGATATCTGCTGTGGAAGCTGCTCGCTCCATGTTTTCAGTCGTGGCCTCCATCAGCTGCTCCAGCTCCTCTGACTTCTTCATCTGCAGAGAAAGAAGAGTTTTAGAAAGACAACACTGAGAATGAAAGGTGAACAGATCTGTCAGTCACCAGCCAGTCACCTGCAGGACGCCGTGGAGAGTCTGCAGGTCGACTGTGGGGCCCAGCACAGCCTGGATGCTCTGCAGGACGAGGAGGATGGAGACGTCTCTGCTGGAGTTTTTGGTTCTGCTGAGCCGCTCGGATACAGACTGAACCTCTGGAGGGACGTCATCATCTGGACTCACCAACAGGACAGTTCTGATAAAGTAAAGACACGTGTCAGAGAGCTGGAGATAAAATCCAGAAATGTCTCTTCAGCTCGTTCAGCCTGCGTGAGCTCACATGGTTTTGGAGCGGTGGACCTCAGGAGAGACGCTCTGCTCGGTTCTGATGAGTCTCTGAAATGAAATACCTGAAGCACAGAAAAGGAGATGGTTTAATTCTATCTGCAGCTTCATTTGGCCCTCTCACTTTGAGTTTGGAAAAGATTCAAACAGATGGACTGTAGACTTCTGCCTGTGTTCAAATACCCATGATGCATCAGTGATCATTTATCATTTTGTATAAATTTTATTTAGATTTTTAAATAAATAAAAACACTAAAACTACTTAAACTGCTCTTAAATCCACTCATGTCACTTTCGGGAGGGTGTGGAATCTTAATTCATTCATTCATTAATGAAGGATGGATGGATGTTGGATACAGACAAGGATGGATGGATGAATTAGAATAGGATGATTATAGATGGATGAATTGACAAATGAAAGGATTAATGAATTGGCATGGATTGATGAATCACCTAATGGACAAATGATGGATGAATCAATGGACAGATGGATGAATTAATGGTCAAAATGATGAACTGATTGATAATTAAACGGATGAAAAGATGGATGATGAGTGAGTTTAGTTGACAGGGTTGTAACATATTGATCGCTCGTCCTGCATTCGCATCCAGGACCTCCAAGATATTCAAGCATCTAAATCCATAAAATCCGTATTTTTTTTTTTTATCTCAAACTTAAAAAAACAAACAACAACCAAATCAATGCAAAATAATGATATGTACACCAAACTGTACATCCTAATAAAAAGTAAGCACTTCAGAAAAATCAGTATATTCATTATATATCCATATCATACATATCTACATATTACAAATACAGTATATACATAATCAAACTATTTAAATGTCCACAGTATGCATAATCATCCATCTCATAAATACTATATACATAAAAAATCTTTCCTGTAGTATATCTGTTCTAAACTACATTTTTACTATAATTACTTGCATATGTTAATAATAATCAGTGTTAATATACATACCTAAAATTACTCACATGCTAACAAATTGTTTTGGACTAAGGCCATGTCATTGCTAAATTACTTGTATGAAATTTATAATACTTGAGTATAGTGTAATTTAAATATTTGCATGTTATGGCACATTTTTAAAGTGACATCGGGCTGTTCCAGAGTTTGACTCCACAAACAGAAATGCACAGACTTTAAGAGTTGAGTGAACAACATTTTAACTCAGGTGTGTTGTCATGGTCACCTGGGGCTCTGAGCTCCTGCTGGATGATGTTTAAGAGCCGTTTGCTGGCCAAGCAGCACGGCTCGGGCCAGGACAGAAAACTGTGAAACAGCAAATAGGCCTCCTGGAGGACGCCAGAGTCTGAAGACACGAACGGAGCCTGAAGGACAACAGAGATATGGTAAAAATGAATCATTGTGACATAAACATGTCTGGTGAGGTTTCAGGGTCATCGCTCCAGTTTTAGACTCACTTTGAGGAGGCTGGAGGAGAACAGCAGAGTGAGAGGAACCACCTGCTCATACCGACACGTCTCAATCACCTGAAACATTAAAAAAACCCTCAATCATTCATTATACAACTCTGACTCTCTGGAAACTTCCTCTGGTCTCTCAGCTCTGTACCTCTTTCGTCTTCTGCAGTATTTTCTGGAGCAGGATGAGGAAGTTGCGGGGATCTCTCTTCACAAGTTCCTCCAAACACCAGTTGTTGATGCACAAACCGGCTGCTCGGACACACAGACACACAAACTTATTTCTGCTTTTTGGTTTCTCTCTTAAAACACATCATGAATAAACACCGTCATTTATAGATGACCTGTGAAGGTCCTTGATTAAGAATAAAACACTAATTCTCCTTTTTCAACAAATCCTGGAAGGAAAAAATTAGTCAGTGTTACACGATTCTCCTTTTGTTGACCAACTTTTGACCAGCTATACTTTCTGTGTGTCACCACTTTCAATTCCTTTTTGTCTCTAACGGATGAACAGAAGGTTCCTGATCGGTCGGCCAGGTGTCTATTCGTGGTCTGACGGGAAAGAAAATCTGTTTTAAAATTTTCCAGAATTTTAAATTTAATATATGATCATACATCAGACATCACGGACATTTCTTTGACACCACACCAAATATTGAAGATCCTGGCACCTAAATATGGGCACTTTATAGTTTTAAATAATCAAAAAAGGAGAAACTTTCAACATTACGCAGAAGTTTGCCTTTAATTTCCAACTCTCTGCTGAGCAGCTGTCCTCAAGCTTTCAAACAGCTGCTTTATTAAAAAAACATGAAATCTAATACTTTGACAACCCCATACTTCAAGGATATACTCTCAGTTATTTTGCGATCAGTGGTGTTGAGATTATTTTATTTAATTCCTCTTATAAGAACTTATTTTTTAGTCAGATTCTTTACTGTCATCCAAAATATACACCAGAGTTGCACACATGACCGAAATTTCATTGCAAACAGCTCAGATAGCAGCGCTTAAGGCACAAGGACTTAAAATAAAATAAGTGTTTAAAAACAAAAAGTATAAAAACAGAAATAGAAAAATAAACAGTAAACAGAGAAAACATATAAAAGTGATAAAAGTATCAAGCTAAACAGTTGTGAATTACAGAACATTGAATTACTGCACAGAACAGAAATCTTACAAAAAAAATATACAACTCTTTTGTTAATTTCAATTCTTTTGTTACATTATTGGCCATTGCAATTAATGAAATATTATATTTTTTAACATTTTGTAAAGAAAAGATCATAATATTTTGATATTAAGTGCCTTGGACTTTTATTTTGTTGCTTTGGTAAAACCACTGATATTCACAATATTCTATTTTTAGCTGTACAAACAGATTAAATTAGTCAAAATGTGGGGCTGCACGGTGGCGCAGCAGGTTAGTGTGAGTGCCTTATAGCAAGAAGGTTGTTGGTTCGAACTCTGTGTCGTCCAGGGTTTTTCTTTGTGGAGTTTGTATGTTCTTCTTGTGCATGTGTGGGTTTCTCCACGAACTTCGGTTTCCTCCCACAGACCAAAAACACACTTGTTAGGTTAATTGTTGGCTCTAAATTGCGCTTAGGTGTGCGTGTGAGCGTGAATGGTTGTTTGTCTCTCCATGTGGCCCTGTGATTGGCTGGCGACTGATTCAGGGTGTAGACAGTAGATAGAAGGCTTATGGGAAAAATTAATCCATCAAAATATCAGAAGAGGGGCTGCATGCAGCACTGACGCTGTAAACAGGGAGAGAGGAGGAGAGGGAGAGGTACTGATGCTGCTGCCTTTTGTCTTGAGCACTGGAGCACCGTATCATGCAGAAGAGAAAAGCTAACCACACTTAAGGGTGTAAGAACCCAGAAAAGCAGAATATGAGCTTTTTTTTTGTAGTTATATTTTATCAAAGTTTGAATTTTGGTATTGCAGTGATCCAAAGTGAGGTTACAAATGCATTAAATGACAAACAGTACCAACATTTTTGTACTGAAAGGAGTTTTAAGCAACTTTTGTTGGTCAAAAACCTGAAATTACAGTAAATTTGGTGGCTTAAACTTCTATTTTGTAGCTTTGTTATCAAAATTTGACTTTTTTTGCACATCTTTATGAAGTTTAAAATTCTGGTTTCATTACTAACACAGAGGGCGTACACATATTTAACAGCAATCGTGTCCAAGGCTTGGCATTGCCATGAGCTCATCCAGATTCTCAGTATAGAAGTTCATAGTACTAATACTATACTAATACTGTATATCTTGATCGAGGTACAGGATAAGGTCAAGTCATTGTGCTTACATTTAATTTAGCAGAATAAAAATGTTTTTCACTACACACATTTGTTTTGAGGTATTACCCCTGTTATAAACTTACATGTTCAAGGTCATATAGTACTAGAGTTTAAAAGTTTACACTAAATATTGTGTGTGCTCAATTTCACTCCGTTCTCAGTTGGAGACACTGTTTTGTTTACATTTTTACATGCAAATGCACACTTTTTCCTTCACCATTTTTAACAAAGAAGGATTTTATCTTGGAGAGACTATTATGTTTGCATTTTTACATGCAAATGTGCACTTCTCTTACATTTTTACAACAAAAAAGGGCTTGATTTCATAAAGGCTCTTTGTTTTAGAAATGCCCTTTTTAATGATTGAAGCAGGTATTTGTAAATACACCTTATGATACGTTTTAAAATGTTAAATATATCAAACTTGTTCTCAACATTCTGTCTTGTAATTTTGTAAATAAATTGCAGTCTAGTATACATACAGTTTGAGTTAACTTTAAAATACTTTAAGTATATTTCAAGTATATAAATAGTATGCTACAAGTAATAGGCTAAGCAAGCTTACAAGTAAACTTAAAGTATAACAACAAGTAAACTAGTAAAATGGCAAAAAGAAGTATTTTTTTAGATCGCAAAAGTATATCTAAAGTATACTTCAATAACCAAAATGTGGACTAGAAGTATATAACTTGTAAAATGGCAGTACATAGAAGAGTGTACTTGTGGTATACTTTGAGTATACTTCAATAAACTAAAATGTGGACAAGAAGTATATCCATAGTACTCTAGTAGTATATAGATAAGTGTGTTTTATACTTGAAAGTATGCTTTTGTAAACTTAAAATGACCTAATATAGTAAACTTAAAGTATCCTTTATAAACTTAAAATTGTTCAAATTTAGTCCAAAGAAGTATTAAATTAGTATACTTTCCAGTACACTATAAGTAGTATACTTTCTATACTTGTACTGATACTCAAGCATACTTAATAAAATAAGATTCAAGTATACTACTTTTTGCTAAGGGGAGGGTGCATGTGTATTAATGACAAGCAAAACCAACATGTTTGTACTCAGGGGAGTTTTTCTGCAACTTTCTTATGAATAAAAACAAGAAGTTACCCAATATTTGGGTGCCCAGGACTTTTATTTTTGTCACCTTGGTAACAAACAGATCTTCATATTATTTCATTTTTAATTTAAAGTTGAAAGTTCGGTTATCATGACAACCTCGTCCCTGTATTACAGAGAGAAAAGAAGAATTATAACTCACTGTTCCAGAGTTGTTTGTCCGGAGTGTTGAGGCCGAGGTTAGAGAGACATCGATCCAGGAGGTGCTCGATCCGGTCCTCGGTGCAAACGCTCTGCTCCGTATCCATCGTTCTCTCCTGCAGATTCATCACTGTATCCAGAGGGAGAATACAGAAGATAAACCAACAGGAAGTCCCAGAATAACAGCAACCCTCCTGCCTGTTATTGTGTCCGGCAAACCGATTTATTATGTCTCCTCGGCCGTCTGAAGCTTCCTGTTATTGCTCCTGCCAACACGTCTTCAGCATTATCGTCCCTTTGAAATAAACCTAGACAGAGTAGAAGCTCCTGTTTTCAGTAAAGAATAAAACAGAGCGAGTAGCTTCCTCCTGGAGGGTGAGTCAGTCTGCCTGAGACGAGCTGAAGGGATGTGAGCTGTTAGAAAACTGAAGCCGCAGCTTCTTCTTTTTCATTCTTAAAATCTGCTGCTGACTCCAGATTTACGTGACTCAGAGGAGGACAGGGTCTGACAGGAGGAGGACTTCCTACTGAACTCATCTACATGCTGCTTAGTATTCACCAGGGACGACCAAATATGGAGGAGAGAGTAATTAAACCATTTTAGCCTGGTGGTACATTTGGTCTTTTTTATTTGGCTCACGACTCATCTCCTAGTAACTGTGGGTTTCATCACGAGTCAAAAACAAACAGAAGAAACCTCACGGACCGCACAGTGAAAGGGGAGTCATGAAGAGGACCATGTCATCCAGGAAACTGAGGATCTAAATGTGCTTCAGCTTCATCAGATCACCAACTAACAACCCATTTGAAGCTCCTGCATGTCTGTCGAATGAGGCAAGTGCTCGTGGACAGGAGGAGATGCTGGAGGAAACTAGAGGAAGTTTTACAAATGCATGAACAGCAACAAAAAGGACTTCACAAAACTGTTGGAGGTCCATCCCTCTAGCTTCATTCTTTCAGCATTAAAGTTCCTGATATTAACTTCAGAGCGATCAACAAAATTAAATACATGGGAGTTCCTGCAGACAGCACACGTACATTGCCTGGCCCAAAAAAAAGTCGCTACCAAAAAAAAGCTCACACACTCTAATATTTCATCGATCTTTATCTTTGATTACAGCACGCATTCGCCGTGGCATTGTTTCGATAAGCTTCTGCAATGTCACAAGATTTATTTCCATCCAGTGTTGCATTAATGTTTCTCCAAGATCTTGTATTGATGATGGGAGAGTCTGACCGCTGTGCAAAGCCTTCTCCAGCACATCCCAAAGATTCTCAATGGGGTTAAGGTCTGGACTCTGGTGATCAATCCATGTGTGAAAATGATGTCTCATGCTCCCTGAACCACTCTTTCACAATCTGAGCCCCATGAATCCTGGCATTGTTATCTTGGAATATGCCCGTGCCATTAGGGAAGAAAAAATCCACTGATGGAATAACCTGGTCATTCAGTATATTCAGGTAGTCAGCTGACCTCATTCTTTGGGCCATAATGTTGCTGAACCTTGACCTGACCAACTGCAGCAGCCCCAGATCATAGCACTGCCCCCACAGGCTTGGACAGTAGGCACTAGGCATGATGGGTGCATCACTTCACCTGCCTCTCTTCTTACCCTGATGCTCCCATCACTCTGGAACAGGGTAAATCTGGACTCATCAGACCACATGACCTTCCTCCAGTCCTCCAGAGTCCAGTCTTTATGCTCCCTAGCAAACTGAAGCCTTTTTTTCCAGTTAGCCTTACTGATTAGTGGTTTTCTTGAGGCTACACAGCTGTTCAGTCCCAGTCCCTTGAGTTCCCTTCACATTGTGTGTGTGGAAATGCTCTTACTTTCACTATTAAACACACCCCAGAGTTCTACTGTTGTTTTTCTTCTATTTGATTTGGTCAAACGTTTAAGTGATCACCGATCATGCAGGATTTTTTCTGACCACATTTCTTCCTTGAAGACGATGGTTCCCCACTATCCTTCCAGTTTTTAATAATGTGTTGGACAGTTCTGAACCCAAGTTTTATAGTTTCTGCAATCTCCTTAGATGTTTGATGACTAACATCTTTTCCATGACCTCAGGATGTGTCTTTCCACATGACTGTTTAAGAAATGAGAAGCTACTCATTGCATCAGCTGGAGTTAAATAACTTGTTGCCAGCTGAAAGATAATCACACGTGCAGTAATTATCCAACAGGAGGCTCGTACCTATTTACTGAGTTAAATCCAGGTGGCGACTTTTCTTTTGGCCAGGCAGTGTCTGTGTTGAGATAACACTTGTTATGAACTGAAACTGTACAAATAAAGACTGATTGATTATTAATAATGATGATGTGTTAGATGCAGACCCTAATGCTATATTTGTGGTTGACTTTAAATTCAGTAATTTAATTAGGATTAATACTTTCCTTCATGACTTCCATATTTGTCCCTCAGGATGTCTGAGGAGGCTGCTTTTGTGCCCAGCTGGGTCAGACTGCTGAGTTTCCACTGTTGGTGACACGGCTGAATCATAACAGGAAAAGACCTTTTTTGTTTCATATCCCTTTGAGTTCTTGATCATGGATGAACGAGACAGCACGAATAACCAGCATTTAAAAACATTACCAACAGAAAGGATGGTGACAGCTTCTTCTTATTTTTAATAAATTGTGTGCTTGGACAAAAATAAAGAGTAGGTAAGAAACTGTAATGCTGATTTTTGTTCTGTTTAATCAGTTTGAAAGACAATCTTTTAGGCAAAGCAAAAACTTCATTTAGTCTGATTGGTTAACAGGTCTATTCAGTGATGCTCTGCACCATATTGTCAATGACTCTGCATTCAATCTAACCAGATGGTAACCTCAGGGGAAGCCCATGTGGGAGCGCCAAAAGCTGCAGTTCCCCGAGTGTCCACTTGAGGCTGGCTGCAGGAACCCTTGCAGCATTCTATCACCCTGCTTTTTTCCCTAGGGGGGCTCAGGGGATTGAGGGATTATTATTATTTTTTATATATGAATATTTACATCCATATCTATTTTTTTCTTTTTGAACTATGACTATTAGTTCTACTTTTTCAAAATTTATTGTTACTACTTTCCTCTCTGTACTCAGGTATATGTGTACATGTCAGTGTTAATTTTGCTGACTATTATCGTCATGGTTTCGTCACACAAAAACTCAAACTAAATTAACTGACATTTTCATCAACGAATAAAAACTAGACAAAAATGTCTGACAGAGACTTAATCCAATCAGACCTAATTTGGTCATGTAGAAAGTAGGGACAAGTTAGGAATATATCCAATCACAGCTACTTTGGTTGTGTGGAAAGGTTGGATGAGTTCAGAGGGACATCCAATCACAGCTGCCTTAGCTTGGTGGTGGTGGGATAAGTTGTGGAGCGATCCAATCAGAGCTCCTCTCTTTATGAATTGATATATTCATGTAGAGCAGGTTCACTGTTTGTTGTCAGTTCTGGTATTGTGACTGAGATGCTCTGCCAGGTAGCCTAAATAAAGGTGACTGCATTTCACACAAAAGTTCAATTTGTTTCTGTTCATTTATACATTCAGACTTTACTAGCATTCAATAAAGGGTTATTAGATGTTTGATTTTATCCACATGTAAAACATGACTTCAGAAATTCAAGGAAACATAAAAAATGCCTTACCCTTTACACTTCATATTTTAGTCAACTAAATTTACAGCAGATTTCATCGACTAAAATGATGTGAAGTTTCATCAACTAAAACTAGACCAAAATTAAAACAATTTAGATGACTAAATTATGACTAAAACTAAACGATATTTTAGGCAAAAGACTATAACTAAAACTAAATTGATGGTGATGGGATTACCTGTGTCTTTATTCGGACAAATATTTGATTATTTGTTTATATATGTATATATATATATATATATATATATATATATACATATATATATATATATATATATATATATATATATATATATATATATATGTATATATGTATATATATATATATGTGTATATATATATGTATATATATATATATATATATGTATATGTATGTGTATATATATATATATATATATATATATGTATATATATATATATGTATATATATATCTGTTTATCTGTCTATATATATATATGTATATGTATGTGTATATATATATATATATATATATATATGTATATATATATATATGTATATATATATCTGTTTATCTGTCTGTTGCACGGCAACACCAGCAGCAGCTTCTGTTGTTGGCACTTCCAGCTTCTGCAAATAAGTCGCCTGAGGAAGCAGCTGTTATTCATCCCACTGTGGCTGTTGGGTGTATTGTTCTGACCTGCCAGCTGATGTGAATAATGGCTCATTCAACGGGCTTTTTTTTCATTTTCAAAATATATTCGTTTCTGACACAGGACTCTTAGTGAAAAATAATTAACATTAGTCATAACAGCAAGAAAGAAAGAAAATAGGATAAGTAAAATGAAGTAAAATATAAATGAAAAATTAGTTAATTAACTGATTAAAAAATAATACATATAAAAAAATGAGGATAAATAAAATAAAGTAAAATCTTTAATGAAAAACTAGTTCATAAATTTAATAAAATAATTATGATTAAAAAATTAGGATAAGTAAAATGAAGAAAAATGTATAAATGATAAATAAGTTATTAATTGCTTAAAAAATTATAATAATTAAAAAAACAGGATATATATAAAATAAATTAAAATTACAAGTAATAAATTAGTTAATTACTTGATTAAAAAAAATAATGATTTAATTTTTTTTTTAATTAATGATTTTAAAAAATTAGGATAAATAAAATTAAAAATAAATAAATAAAATGTATTATTATTATTTTATTATTATCATTATTATTATAAAGAAAATTAGGAAAAATAAAGTAAAGTACAATTATAAATAACAAATTAGTTAATATTTGACTTTAAAAATTAATAATTTAAAAAATAAGAATAAAAAATGAAGTAAACTTAAATAAAATAAAAAATAGGATAAATAAAATGGAGTAAAATTAGAAATAAAAACAGTTAATTGATTAAAAAAAAATATTTAAAAAAGTCAGGATTAATAACATGAAGTAAATTTATAAATGAAAAATTATTAAATTAATTGATTAAAAAAGTAACGATTAAAAAATAGGATAAATAAAATCACGTGAAACTATTAATGATACATTTGTTAATTAATTGATTGAAAAAATGATAAAAAATAGGATTGATAAAAGAAGTACAATTATAAATGATATTTTAATTAATTGATTGATTTCAAAAATGATCTTAAAAAATATGTAGATTTTTTAATGTTGTGTTTGACTGCATCAAAAATTGGAGAAAGAGAGTAAAAGTGATGAATTAAAAGACACAACATGCTGGAGTGAGTCTACTACTGCTCCCTTTGACTAGAAGACACCTCTTTATGGTTAATCATCTGTTCTGAGGATTATGATACCTAAAAACTTTGGTTTATGTTGTTGTGGATGAACTGATGAGCTTTGCTGAAGATAAAGAGGAGACCTGCAGATCTGAATAACATTTAACAGTTTGAGCTGCATGAAAGCAGCTGCTTTAACTCCATTAACAGTCAAATCTATGACTGTTTATGAAGCTGAACTTTTGACATGCAGGGGACATGCAAGCAAAAGCAAAGTGTTGACAATATGCCCAAACGTAAAGAAATAATAAGGTAAGCTTAAAAACAGAGAAGGTGAAGGCATGAATCATACCTTTATCTGCAGAAATCAGTGTCCTAGATCATCGCAGATCTGAGCTGAGACACCAGCTGAAGGGAAACGGCTGCAAACACGTCTTCCTGCGTCCTTTTCAAAACAGAGCGTCAAACTGCCGAGTCAGGAGGACAGACGCTGAAAAAAACACACACAAAACAGGAACTGAGCGAGTCTCAGAGATGAGGAAGATTACATAAGACAGACTTCTGATGCTGAAGGAGGAGTCTTTATAAAACAGACCTTATTTAACACAGAAGCTTCTTCAGGACATTTTGTTTGGATTTAATCTTAAAATCTGTTTCTGCAGGATCAGCTGTCCTCGCTGTCTTCGCTGTCCTCAGGTCATTAGATTCACAAAGCAGCAGTTTAACTCAGCAGTCAGCCTGGAGACGGGGTGTGGCAGTGCTAATTATGACTTTTTACTTTAGTTTTAGTCTTCTGCCTAAAATATCTTCTAGTTTCAGTCATAATTTAGTCATCTGAATCGTTTTAATTTTAGTCTAGTTTTAGCTGGTAAAACTTCACAACATTTTAGTCGATGAAATCTACTATACAGAGAAACAGACAACCGTTTACGCTCACACCTGAGGGCAATTCAGAGTCACCAGTCACCCTGATGAGCATGTTTTTGGTCTGTGGGAGGCAGCCGGAGTGCCCGGAGAGAACCCACGCATGTACAGGGAGAACAAGCAAACTCCACCGGACTGACCCGGGGATCGAACCAGCAGCCTTCTTGCTGTGACGCAAGTGCACCACCTGCTGTGTCGCCCAAAATGGCAACATGTCTTCAGAAAATAAGACGGGTGCAGCAGCCTGCCTGCAGTGTTTAAGCTGTCCTGTCTACTATCCTGAATCTTGCACCTTGTGGCTGAACTACTGAAAAAAAAGCTAAAACAACTACTTTCAAATATGACTTATTAACCAGGGCACGGATCTGCAAGAATGTTTAATTAAAAATATGTGATTTTCTAGTTTGTCTTTTGTCTTAACAGTGCAGCTGTAGGGCAGGACTCATCTATTATATTGTTGTACAAGGGCCACTTTTTAATAAAATTAAATGATGTAAAAATGCAGGTAGAAAACATCTCTTTTATACCTCTTTAAATATGTACATTACTCTTTTTCAAGCGTGAGATCAGTCCCTATCACCAACTTTTTGGGGCTGTAATGCTGTCCATCACTGGGTTTGATGCAGATATGCTGGTGCATATGTTTATTTGAATATTTGATGATATTGGCCCACAGGTGAAATCAATCAAACCTGATGATTTCAGTTCTGGAATCACTAAAATCGCTGTAGTCCACTAATTTAAAAAGCTCAAAAACATGTTTTCTTCTTATTCACATTTTAGGAATATGATAATATTCTGGGCCGCACGGTGGCGCAGCAGGTAGTGCACGTGCCTCACAGGAAGAAGGTCGCCAGTTTGATCCACGTGCATGTGTGGGTTCTCCCCGGACACTCCAGCTTCCTCCCACAGACCATAAAAAAGGTTTTTAGGTTAACTGTTGACTCCAAGTTGTGCTTAGGTATGAGCATGGATGGTTGTCTGTCTCTCTATGTGGCCCTGTGATTGGCTGGCGACCAGTTCAGTTTGTCTATTTTCAAGTCAAAAATATCCAAAGCACTTGGACTAAGATCTTACTTTAAGGAATAAAATGCAAAAATAAGGCATTACATTGTTTGTAATGAAGAGAAAATATCTGCCAATGAAACAAGCTTGTTTGACTCAGTGAGGGTCTTAAATGAAGGTTTAATATCTGCTCAAGTTACATTTGTTTTGTCTCATTGGCAGATTATTTTACTGAATTTTTTCAAGCAACTCAGGCTTTATTTTTAGTTTTTATATCTTTAAAGAAGATCTTAATCCAAGTATGAAAGGAAATTGTGGATTCGAATAAGTCCAGTGAGGTTTTTTTGACTTAAAATTGGCCAAATACTCTCACTTAGATCTGAGTTTTTTTTAGCGTATAGGGACTCTGACTTTCATGGACATCTGAACAAGCATAGGATCTTTTCTTTTTTCTTTATTTTTAGTCTTATTTTAATTATATTGTAGCATTTTCCATGTGAGGCTACTTTAATTAGAATCATCTGGCAGCCTTATTGCACTGTGTTGTGTTGTACTTTGTTTTTTTTTTGTTAATTGTTGTTAAATTGAAAAGTGAAAATAAAATATTAAAAAATAAACAAATAAAGAGAGAGGGAGTCTCAATGGCACAAACAGGTAAGCACGGTGAATTAAGTAAATAAGCTAAGTGGTTGAAAAAAGAGCTTCCTCAGTATGTTTTATTCCCATACTTCATGTTTGATGCTGATATTCAGCTCCCTCTCGGTGAAACCAGCAGCATGACAGCGCTGCAGTGAAATGAAGCCTCCAGCAGATGCCGCCCTCTCTCTCCTCACAGATGTTCTCCTCGTTAAGTCAAAAGTGTGTGTGTTTGGTGATGGAGCCTCTTTTCTTCTCCTCTAACAGAGGAATGGGACAGACAGAGACAGAGGAGGCAGAGGTGTGACTGAGAGGACTCAGAGGCTGCTCCGCTCCAAACTTTACACTTTTTTATTCCACGAAGGGAGAGTCAGAGAGGGGGGGTTTCGTGCGTAAAAGGGAGTTTATTCTTTCATTTTTGAGGAGTTTTGTTTCATTCTGAGCGGTTTATCTGGAAGGCTGTGGGCTGGGAGGAGTTTGCTTTGCATTGTAAGGACATTTTTGTACATTTAGTGCGCTCTACACTTTCATTTTTCCTGAAATATATGCTGTAATGTGCTTGTTTATATTTGCCGTCATTGTGCCAATTTGGAGGCTGTGAGCTGCGCGTAATTTTGCCGCCTTGCATGGATGTTTCTGCTCTTTTTAAGCACAAACCCTCACAATTTTACCTAAAATAAACTTATACTGTGCTCTTCTTGATTTCGTCTTTTAATGTTGTCAGTTGGAGGCTGTACAGGGTGAAGTTTTCTGTGCGTCACTGGGATATTTACGCACATTTGCTTGTCTTGGTATTGCCTGCAAAATGTTTGGTCCTTGATTGCTAAAGATGTCGATCGATGATTTTCTCTCTTGTGTTTCAGCGGGACAGTCCCTCTGGAGCTCGGATGACCATGTCCAGGGCGCACAGGATGCTGGGAGTCTGGCTCGCGCTGCTCTCGGTCCTGACTCTGACCCCGCAGGTGTTCGGTGGTTACGGTCTCAGCATGTTCGCGGCTCAGTCCTCCCCTCCGGACCCGTGTTATGATGAAAACGGCAACCCTCGCAGATGCATCCCTGATTTCGTGAACTCTGCTTTCGGTAAGGATGTGCGCGTGTCCAGCACGTGCGGCACCCCCGCGGCCAGGTACTGCGTGGTGACGGAGAAGGGCGAGGAGCGGACGCGGGACTGTCACACCTGTGATGCCTCCGATCCAAAGAAAGCTCACCCTCCTGCGTACCTGACGGACCTGAATAATCCGCACAACCTCACCTGTTGGCACTCCGAGAACTACATGCAGTTCCCTCAGAACGTGACGCTCACGCTGTCTTTGGGGAAGAAGTTTGAGGTGACCTACGTGAGCCTGCAGTTCTGCTCCCCCAGACCAGAATCCATGGCCATCCTGAAGTCCATGGACTACGGGAAGTCGTGGGTGCCGTTCCAGTTTTACTCCACGCAGTGTAAGAAGATGTACAACCGTCAGAACAAAGCGGTGATCACCAAGCAGAACGAGCAGGAGGCCATCTGCACCGACTCCCACACCGACATGCACCCCCTGAGCGGCGGCCTCATCGCCTTCAGCACCCTGGACGGCCGCCCCTCCGCGCACGACTTCGACAACTCCCCGGTGCTGCAGGACTGGGTGACGGCCACAGACATCAAGGTGATCTTCAGCCGGCTGCACACCTTCGGGGACGAGAACGAGGACGACTCGGAGCTGGCCAGAGACTCCTACTTTTACGCGGTGTCGGACCTGCAGGTCGGGGGTCGCTGTAAGTGTAACGGACACGCGTCCAAGTGCGTCAAAGACCGGGAGGGGAACCTGGTGTGTGAGTGCAAACACAACACGGCGGGACCGGAGTGCGACAGGTGCAAACCGTTCCACTACGACCGACCATGGCAGCGCGCCACGGCGAGGGAGGCCAACGAGTGTGTCGGTAAGACAATCCATCTTATTATCGTGATAACTGCCTGAATATAACAGCTTTAAGTGTTTTATTTTTCCTCTTTGAATGCTTATTGGTCGTGTCGACTGTGCTGATGAAATATGTCAGAGCTGGTGCCTTGGGTTCAACTCTTGGATAACTTTTACGCACACGGTTGGTCCATGTAGGTAGTGTTTTTGATGTCATTTTATTGACCTGTTGTGGCTAAATCTCGTCTGAAAGCGTTATTAGTATCATACTTTGTTGAGAAGGTCATTTAAAATACCAATTACTGTGATTTGTTCATGGAAAACACAAATAATTGGTTGTTGGATGGTGCGTAATGAAAGGGAGAAGAAGGCCTTTGGTTGGAATTCTCGAAAAAATCTTGTTCATTAATTTGGCCTAAAATAATTATAAAGTCGATTCAAATGTAGAAACTTATAAAGGGTTGGGTGATATGGGCCATAAATTGTACATCAATACTTGTATCAGCAAAGCAAAAAAATGTTTGGTATCTAAATCGTTGTGTCCATTTGCTTTTTTGGAAACTTTTACGCACAAACTGTTCGTTATTTAAGTTTATAGTTCCGCTTTTAAAGCAAAGTGGTGGCCTAATCTAATCTGGAAATGTATCAAGAACTATTTCATTATTTTTTTTCAGACAAGATAATTCAGCATATTAATTATTAAGATCTGACCTTGAGAAAAAGAAAGCCAGAGGGCCTCGAGCTGAAAACCCCACAAAATGAATAAAGAAGAGAAGTTTGGAAAAAGATATTAAAAGCCAAAGCATAATCATTTACACTGAAGTTATTGTCAGAATTTAAAAATGCGTCCGTTTGAGTCCGTTTATTTCATTTTATTTTATTTTCATAGGGCTGGGCGATTTATCAGAATTTTATAGCTGAATGACGATTCCCCATTTATGTCTTCCTATTTTTCTGTGTCACAGTAAGATTAATTTAATGCAAAACAAACTACAATAATTAAAAAAAAACCCCCATATATCTCATTTGTAAATATTGCTGCATCCTCAACTTAATTAGAAAACTACTCAGAGGCGTTTTATGTCATATAAGGTATTAAAAAGGATAGATTTAGTGAACTGAGTTTAATTTAAAGACATCATTCATGCTCTGGTTGTGATTTTATGTTTTACTTGTCATTGATTTTTGCAGCATTATGAAGGTATTTTGTATTTCCTACTTTGTTCTGAAGTTCTGAATGTGATCTGACCTGTAATTTAAAGTATTATTTAAAAAACAAGACATGAAAGACTTACAGCATTGAGCCAAAATTTCCACAAAAAGCGCATAAAAGATCATGTCTAGGGCTGGAAAACATGTCAAATTTAAGTGAACATGGGTATGTTTTCACTATTACTCACATCAGATTCACTTCGGTGTTGAAATGTAGCTTTAACTGATTAGAAAAATGCTGCAGAGCTGAATGCTCAGTAGAGAAATGCTCATAATTATGAATCAAATTTAGAGGTTATTTGCATGATCTGTAAAAATCAAATGAAATAGATTTTATTATGATACAAAAGAGGATCTAAAAACCCAATATCTGATTGTTTATTGTTCCCATTAAACAAAATTGCAGGCAGACTAACACTGCTTATTAAATGTAGACATTTCTCCCTTGTTTGGCCAAAATATGATTGATCATTAATTTTGTAATTTCTAATACTACTGATAGTTAAAATAATGAAGATTTGATCATTTTTAAACACACAATATTCAAGAGTGTAGAATAGTTTGGAGAACCTTGGCGTACAGATATTTTGCCAAAATTATTTTTAGATTTTAGATGATAAGTAGGAGTCATCTGCAATATTATATAATAGATTTAAAAAAGTTTAGAAATGGGTGTTTCATACCTCTATTTTTGTTGCTGTGGTATCAAACAGTGTCGTAAAAATCTTATTTGATTGAAATTCTTGTGTCATGACGACCATTTGCTCATGGTTTTACCACAAACATAATAAATGTTAGTTTTAACATCTCCATCAAAGTTGATACCATCAAGATATGTTTTTTTGTGCACATCCCCCAATCCTGGTTAGTCAAATTAGGAATTATTTTACTTCAAGAAAATATTGGAGAATTGACTTTAGTTTAGTTATCATTTAATGGATAATAAGTATTAATAAGTAGTTTGTGTGTCAAATTACAGCTTCCAGAAGTTAGAGAAGCAACATGCATTTATGCAAAATCACTTTTCAAATTTTGCATAAATTGCACTAAATTTGAGTTTCAACAAACAACAAATTCTTTCAAGGAAGGGTCTTATTTGTTAAGTCTGCTTTGCAAGAAAAAAATGAAAATTTGGTTTGTATCTATTAAAGAAGACCAGTGTTTTATTTGAAGAAAAGCATAAATGTATCTGCTGAGACCGAATAATCAAGGGTAAAACCATGCCCTCTGTGCAGAAATAAATTACAGTAGTTTGTCTCCATGTGGAAACAGAAAAGATGAATTTCCTCCATTATTCAGTTTGTTAAATCTGGTTTAATCTCCAATCAGAGGAGGAGAAAGTTGGGGCAGTCTCTCCGGTTAAAGCTTCTGTCCTGAAGTGTGATGGTGTTTGGATCGGAGTTTCCGAGCTGCAGAAAAGGAAGGAAGCGGTGCGGCTGTAGAGATAGAGAGCAGGGGCGTGTCGAGTTTCAGGAGCAGGTGTCATTACAGATCGGAGCGGCGATTAGGGCGGGTTTATTGGCATTTTTGGCTGGCTGAGCATAAACTGTCTATTGGAGGCTGAGAAGTATTCAGAGGGGCAGACAAAGGAGGGATCATTTAAAGACTGGGGCAAACTTTTATTACTCCTGCTGCAGAGACAAGTTTATCAACTCTGATGATCATTTTTACTGAGCAGAGGGGCTAAAATCAGGAGGACGTTCTCCAAACTGCAGCAAAACAAACATTAAAAATCAAAGTTCAGTCATAGTCTGTAAATGCAAAAGTTATTCTCCAAAACACAATCAATATATGATAAGAATAAGAATAAAAATATAGGGTCAGGGGAAATAAAATACATGTATAAAAATAGGTCAGAAAAAGTGTAAATTTGCCTTGGGAAGTCATGAGTTCTGAAGTTTGTTATGACTCAAATGAAAACCAAATTAAAGAGATTATTTTTTGATAGCACAACAACAACACTGAGTATTTAGGCAGAGAATATTATGTATTTTTATCTTTGTTTATCAAAACATGTATTAAAACTCCAAGATGTCTAAATTGTTACTGTTAAACACCATCTGATTGAAAATAATCAAATCTACATTATTTTAATGATCAGTAGAATCATATATGAAGAAACTTAATGGGCCATTTTTCAACCAGAAGAGAGACAACGCTGTCTAAATTGCAGAAATACATAGGCAACATTACCTAGTGGGAGAACAAATCCCCTAAAAATGTAGGAAGATATTATAAAATGACTTAAAAAAAAAGCACAAAATTGCAATATTTAAATTCTCCCAACTGTCCAAGTTGCATAAATACGTTGCCAATATTGGACATTTCTTCTCGTCAGGTGCCTCATACATAGAGGATTGAGTCCTAATCTGTATGGGCTTGGATTATAATCTGTCTTGGGGTCTCCTTCCTGAAGTCAAAGCCCTACATTCAATACCTACACACCCTCCTAACCTGTCCAGATATAGATATAAAAAGCCAAAAATCAAATATATAGAAAGAACACTCATCTAAAGTCATTTTAGGCATGCCCCTCACATCTGATGCTCACCATAATGACTACATCTTGGAGCCAAAGTCTTTCTAAAATCATATCTAAGTGCAAATAAACCATAGAAATCTAAACTATATTGTCTCATCTCGTATCTAATTTGAAAATATATGGACATGTCTTAAAACTCAGTGTATTGCCCACCCCTGGATGTCACTGTTGGATCATCTCAGTGTCACCAGAGACGAGTTTTAAAAGAGAATAATAATAATAACAAATATAAATAATAAGTAATAAAGCGGGTCGGCCTCCCACCTTAACGAGGGGGGAGGGTCTGTTTTGGAGGGTGTCGGGGAGAGAGAGAGAGAGAGAGAGAGAGAAGTTTCCCATGACTCTTTGTGTCGGGTTAACATCATTTTAGTGAGCGGGCGTTTGTATTGGCTGCAGAAGCAGCGGCGGCGGCGTTCATGTTCAGCTTCAGTTATTCGACTTTAAAGTCTGATCATAAAAACAGGGACAGAGCGGGGGGCACAGACTCAGACTGGAGCTACAAAATGATGAGGGATTGATCTTATGCTTTGATTATTTTAGTCTTTGGGCTGCAGCTTCTGCATGCAGTGAATGTGAGACCAGGGTCACCGGCATCAATGTCCCAGGACCTTTTGTTAGGGGGCTGGACTTTAAAATAATGTGAACAATATCAATAATGTGGTCTGATTAAAGATTTGTGAGTCACATACATTGTTAGTATTCCTCAGCCCATACTGCTGCAAGCTACAAGGGGAAACAGAGATACTCTGGCTACATCTGTCATGTTTCCAGCTCCATATTTGACTCCGGTGTTTGTTTTCTGGTTAAATATTGGATCACAGGTTTATTTTAAGTCACGCCTGATAAAACAGTTTCAATCAAAGATGTCTTCAAGAAACTCATCAGTCGATTTAGGGATTTAACAACAGAAAGATACCTTAAAACCACAACAACATTTTTGCCCTGGACATTTTTCTGAAATTGGGATGCAAAACATGATGGACAGTTTCAGCTAAAATGATATCATTAGGAGGGACATATTAAAAGAGTTTTATAGCTCAAGCTTGTGGAAACAACAGGCAGAACTAAAGTGCTTTGACAGTAGTGCCGTCTCAGCTGATTAATATGCTCCAGCAGGCGTGTTCAATATATTTCAAGGTAGGTGGACCACAACAAATATGGAGGGCTTACTGCTCCATGGCTTCGATAACCAGACGTCTGTGTTTGCCGTTTCTGTATGTTAAAGCCTCTTTGCTGAGCACGAACATGCGTTAGGACAAAGCTATCACTGCAAACCACTGGCCTGGTGTGAACACTACGTCCTTCTCGATTGTGATTGGCGGTTGTGAACATGGTGTCCCCTTAATGTGGAACTTTTTTGACTATGAAAATGAAGAACTGTTCAGTTCCTGGTTGGTTGCTGTCGTAGAAACAAGCCTAAATGTTAAATCTCACGTAGTCTGGTCAAATTGGTCCTGAGAACCAACACCACAGTTTTTCCACAAAAAAATCAGTTTTCTTAAAGATATGTTTTTCCTTTTTAATGAAAAGAAACTCCAAATCACACAAAAATTGATCATATTATATTAACTTCTGGGGAAAAATACCACAGGGCCACAAAAGTCCATACAAACAACACCAGAATTGCATCAAATGGACTAAAAACAGGACACAAGCTGATTAGTTAAAATCATTTGAAGATATGACAACTATAAAGACGACAAAGTGTAGAAAAACAAACAATAATGAAGAGATAAAGGTCCAAAATAAACACTGTAAACTACAACCCCATCATTTAACCCTTGTACTTCGAAGTTGTCACTGAATACAGAAAAAGACATTCATGATTCAAATTACCGTAACTCCTCGAGTATCCACGCTCTCCATATGGTTCTAACGGACTATGAAAGCTGAGGAGCGGAGCTTTCCACTGATATATGGTACATTACGGTAAAGGCTGGATTGCCTGAGGGGGAGGGACGGAAAGTGAGCTAAACTGCCCTAGAGCAGAGAGAGGATTCAGAGACAAACTTGTGAGTGATTTATCGATGATTTATCAGTATTTTACATTTAAACAATGTAAAAATATTATATCATAGCATCAGTATCATTCTGGAGTGTTTTTTTGCCGTATTTCTGCCGTACTGTTTTAAGCATTTGTAACATAATCATGACAAACACATGCTAGACTTGTTTACTATTATTTCTCATGATTAAAGGGTGACAAAATTTACTCAAATTACATTTCCTGACACATTTATTGACAAAAAAGACCTGTGGGGCCTGTTATATTTATAGTAATGAAAGGGTTAAAATGAGAATTAAACATTCAATATATAAGTCTAACATTACACACATTTTTGGGTTTATTTTCAACCCGTTTGTCTGCAGGAGCAAAGGTTTTATCTTCTTGGAGGTGTTTTTTCTCCATTGCCATATGCTCAACTTTTACCAGTCTGAATCTTGTTTTTGCTCTCAAACATCAGTTTAATATCCATAAAAATGCATTCATGCTTTCTTTGTGTTGCAAAACCCTCACATCTGGATCGCTCTGCTCTCGTTAAATAAATTAATGCAGGATAATGTCTGACCACGACCCGTAATCATTAATGTTAAAGAATGAAAGAGAAACACGGACGGACATATGGTGACACTCGAGGCTTCGCTCTCAGGCAGCTGCTTCATATTCTCGGCGTGTTTCGCCGTGGCGTTGACCCTTGACGCTCCTCTCCGGCCTGACTGATGGGCTGTGAAGGGAACTGTGGGAAAACTCCGTCTGCCAAGTGGATTTTGAGGCAGGTTGAAAACGGTCGCCTCAGTTACTCATACGTGTAATTTAGCTCTTTGGTAAATTTTGTTTTTGCTGTCGTCCTGCCATCCAGAGATCGGCCTTAAGAAATAAATCTGAAACAATCGTGTTTTTTAGCTTTTATTTGATTTTAGAGTAAATTTTCAACTCTGCATGCCTGATATGGTCTTTGTCATGCTTAAAATCATCCAGAAATCAACCTAATACTATTCTTTCTGCTCTGCTTAAGTATTTTGGCTCTGATAGCTGTACCACAGAGACATTATGAGGGAGATTGGTCTTGATTGCCACCCACAGGTTCTCTGAGTTATGATCTGATTGTATCCATGACGTCTGGCCTTTCTCCCAGTCTGCAGAAAACACTGCAGCTCCATCCAACTGAGCTAAAAATAGGGGAGGGAACATGCTTTTTCAAGGAGCCAGCTGGTTTCATGATTAATATAGCTGGAGAGATTACAGGGCAAAAACTGAAGGTGCCATATGTGGAAATTAAAGTGTCTAAATTTACCAGAAAATGTCCAAACTTATGTTGAGTAATCACATCACCTTTAATGTCAATGTTACCAGAAGTTTTAACGCCAGAAGTCCTCAGATATCAGAGCTGTGTGAGCGCTGTCTGATCTGCCATGACAGGAACGACATATTTATCTTTACCATAAAGATCTGCTCTTCTGTTGTCAGCTCAGTTTGTTTTCACGAGTGGAGCAGCAGGGAATCACTCCCATGCTTTCCTGCTACCCATAACATCATCTGTTCTTTCTGTTTTTAATGTCAGCCTCCTGTGTGTTAAATATGAAGTCAAGTGAGGCACACACCACAAGGTAATCAGCCTGATTTCTGGCCATAATCCCCCCCGGCAAAGGTCCCATGATCCCCATATTGGAGAACACAGCTGAGAGCACTCTTGGTTTGTCATGAATTAGAACAAGAGCCAATCAGGTAGAAAACAGACGGATGGTTGTCAAAAATGGAGGACCAACCTCCTAATATGCTGACGCCCTTGGAAACTAACAGCTAACTAACCTTGCTCGGCAGCGAGATCCGTCTGATTCAGTGTCTGTCAAATTAGATCCATCGTGCCAAGCATCCCAAAGCAGCACAGTCCAATCAGAGCCCTTTAGAGCAGGAAGAGGTGGAGCTACGAGTGAGATGACCACAGGGAGTCACTGCTGTATAGGGTGACCATATGCTGAAAACCCAAAAAGAGGACCCTCTGCAGCATGTGTTGAGGCATGCACGCTCAATATCTTGACAGGTAGGTACACTGGATCAATGCCAGTGGTCCAGCGCAGTGCTTTATTAAAATATTAACCCTTTTACTAGTATAAATATAAGTGGCTGCCTGGTCTTTTTTGCCTTTTTTGTCAAAAAAAAAAAAAAAATGAAGAAAATGTCCTTTGAGTAAACCTGCAACCTGCAACCTTTTTCAGGTGAAAACTAAACATTCTAGCAAGTTTTTGTCATAATTAACTTGTATATGTTTACAACAGTGTGTAGCTACAAGAAAAGAAAAAAAAAATTAGAGAGAGAGAGAGAGTAAATAAGCACGTACAACATTTTTGAGAAGATAAAACCGAAAGTCAATCTATTTTATATTATTTATAATAACTATTATTCAAGATTATTTATATTATTTAACTATTTATGAAATCCATAAAACACAAACTATGACGAAAAAGATGAACAAAAATACGACAAAAGAACTGAAAGAAAACACTCCAGAATGATACTAATGTCATTATTTACAATATGTTTGCATTATTTTCACAGAAAACACCGATAAACCACTGATAAGTGACTCACATGTCTGTCTCTGAATCCTCTCTCTGGCTCAGTCAGCTCACTTCCCGTCCCTCCCCCTCAGACAATCCAGCCTTTACCGTAATGTACCATAAATCAGTGGAAAGCTCCACTTCTCAGCTTTCAGAGTCCGTTGGAACTGTATGGATAGCGTGGATCCTCGATATTATCGGTTTGATATCGGTATCGGCCGATATCAGCCTAAAAAGTTAACTATTGGTATCGGCCAATATTGAGATTTTTGCAGATATTTAGAGCCGATATATCTGCCACACATATCGGCCATATGTTGGCTGGAATATCAACAGATTAAATAAATGTACAATATTGATGCACCTTCTCATCACTGCATGAGTACATTTAAAAATCAAGGGTTTAAATTGTAAGAGTTAAATGCTATTTTTCTTGTTCTACATCTGTTGCTCACAAAAATATACTGTAACACTGAAAGAAACAAGTCCATTTTCGTCAAGTACAGAGCTTGAGCTCTTGACCAGAAATATTGGTGTCGGTATCGGCGATAATGAATTAAAAAACATCAGCCAATCGGATATTTGCAAAAATCCAATATCGTGCGTCCTTTAAACAAATAATGCCCTCACCTGGTTTCTTCACCCCGGGGTGCTCCAGTTTCCTCCCACCGACCAAACTCATGCTCTTTTGGTTAGTTGGTGGCTCTGATTTGCCCTAAATTGTGAGCATGTGTGTGCCTGGTTGTTTGCCTCTACATATCAGCTAGGTGATTTGCTGGCAATGAGTCCAGGGTACTCCTTAACAGACAGTTAGACAGACATCTTGACCAGAGGATGGCAGGGATGTGCAGTCTTGGATGATTGGGTCTGTTTGTTGTCCATGTGCAGATTTGAACCCCTGACTTTCTCTCTGCTGTCACATTGGACGAGTCAGAGCCTGTTAACCATCTGGCTCTCATTTCAGCTCCACGGAGAAACCATGTGGTGAACGAGAGCGAGAGGAATCTGACTGCGGAGTGATGTCATAGATACTCTCGCTCTGCCAGCACTGAGGGACCGTCACATTTTATTTCTAAGCAGAAACATAGTTGAGGGTTTTATTTTTCCACCAGTTTACACAACAATCCCCGGAGGAGGGGAGACTATTGCTGGGCTCCTTTTCGGTTAGTTGGCTTTTGTTTTGGTCGCTCTCTTATTTGAATTTCCTCCACATATTGTACAATACACTGATTAGGAAAGGCGGCAGTGTGTCGCAACCCACGGTTAAACAGGCAGAGAGCAATTCCCTCGACTGTGGCGCTAAAATCAAGAGTTAAAGGGGTTTACCGTGGAAGACAAATTACACTAAAAGACTGGCAGCGATCATGTTTGGAAACTTTGCCAGTCTTTTGCACACTTTTTGACAGTGTGCAGGAATGCCCTGATTTTTAAAAACCTAGAAAACAAACCAAAAATTTTGTTTTCTACACTTTTTCATCTTTAAAGTTGTCATATTTTCAAATGATTTTAACTAACCAGTTTGTGCCCTTTTTTAGTCCATTTGATGCGATTCTTTAACGATCCTTAACATCAATAATTACTGGTCGTGGTCAGACATTATCCTGCATTTATTTATTTAACAAGAGCACAGCAATCCAGATGTGAGGATTTTGAAAGAAAGCATAAATGTAAAGTTTATGGATATTAAACTGATATTTGGGAGCAAACAAAGGGGTTCAGAGAGGTAAAAAATGAAAATATGACAGTGGGGAAAAAAAAAAAGCTCCAAGAGGATAAAAACTTTGCTCCTGCAGACAAACATATTGTAAATAAACCCAAATATTTGTATAATGTTAGACTTATATCTTGAATGTTGAATTTTCTCATATCTTAAATGATTGGGTTGTAGATTACAGTGATTATTTTGGACCTTTATCTCTTCATTATTGTTCTTACTGTTGTTTGTTTCCTACACTTTATCATCTTTATAGTTGCCATATATTCAAATGATTTTAACAAATCACTATGTGTGCTGTTTTTAGTCCATTTGATGCAATTTTGGTGTTTTTTGTATGGACTTTTGTGGCCCTGTGGTATTTTCCCCAAAAATTGATATGACATGATCAATATCTGTCATTTAGAGTTTCTTTTCATTGGTAAGGAAAAATACAACTTTAAGAAAACTGGGTTATTTGTGGAAAAACTGGGGTGTTTGTCTTCAGGCCTAATTTGACCAGAAAACAGTGTGAGATTTAACATTTAGGCTTGTCTCTACGAAAGCAACCAGGAACTGAACAGTTCTTCATTTTCATAGTCAAAAAAGTTCTACATTAAGGGGACACTATGTTCGCAACCACTGCGCACAATCGAGAAGGATGTAGTGTTCACACCAGGCCAGTGGTTTGCAGTGATAGCTTTGTCCTAACGCATGTTCATGCTCAGCAAAGACTGGATGTCGGCCTTAGTTTATTAATGATCTAATTTGTATAATACATAAAGCAGCAGAGGATCAACCTGAGCATGAAAATCAAGAATTTAAAGCAGTATTTGGTCCTGGAAGTAAATAAACATTTCTGAAACAAGTTAAATAAAAACAAATTGCAGTGATTGCAGACGTCTTGTTCTTGTTCTGGGTTTGTTTGTTTGTATTCTCATTATTGATAACAGGAAACAGCTCGAGGTCGACAAGAACTTAAAACGGCACGACAACCTGCAGATGTGCCTCACAAAGAGCTTAAACAACATGACAAATCTGTCTTTAAAAAGATTTTAAGGAACATGGAGAAAATAAAAGCAAACACACGTCTGTGAAAAAATCTTTCTGGATAAAATAAAAGTCTAAATAAACAATCAGAGTCTTTAAAGTAAACAGATGTGCCCCCTAAAAACATGGAGGACATGCCAAGTGAAGGGGAGTGAAGACTGTTTCCAGTAGAAGGCATAACCTTTGAACCCTGTAAACAGCGAAGACAAAACCAAACTCTGCATCTGAAAACAATGGTTAGCTTTGAAATGCCCATACATATAAAATAACACAGTATTTTGGGCTTGTTTCTTAACGTGCAGTTGTTCATTTGGGCTTGTTGTGCTCCCAAACTCAGAGGGGATCTGATGCTCACTCCACTACCAATATAAACTCAACTCAGAAGTTACACAACTTCGTCCCACTCTAAACACAAATGTAAATTTTACTGTAAAAAGAGGCAAAAATGATGTTTCCACCAAAAAGAAATCCTTATAGCCAGAATTAAATTTATTTCTAAAGTAGCTGTTACTGTTTTCTCCATAATAAAGCTGTAGAGGATCAACATAAAACTTAGATAAAAGCCTGACTATGTCTGTTTAGTTACAAAAATCAAGGTTAGACAGACTGTTTATGATCACAGAGTTATAAATAACAGGAGCCCCTGCCTTCACTTCTGTATAAAGAAAAGGATGGTCCACCTCCAAACAAAAGGATGTTGAAGAAGTAAATTAAGAAACAAACAGTGAGAAAAGGCACTGCAAAACTGAAACACGCTTTATGTAGATTTCTCTTAAAAAAAAAAAAAAGTAATATATCTCATTAGAAAAGAAATAGCTGGAGGTTGCTTGTTTTGGGCTTGTTTTTATCAACCTGGTTGCTTATTTCAGTCAGAAAGTCTGGCAACCCTGCTTCAGACCTCCAGGTAAACAGCTACGGCACACTGGCATCATCAGATAAAAAGCATCAGTGTTTTGGATGATTGGTTGATAGATGGGTGATAGACAGAGGGACGGATTGATGGAAAATTGATGGATGGATATTTTATAAATTGATGATAAATAAATGGATGGATGTCTCTATTGATGATCAATAAATGGTAGATGATAGATGGATGATGGATCAAACAGATGGATAAATCAGATGGGCGACTGGTGGACTGAAGAACTGGTGGACTGATGAGTAAATTAATGGCAGATTGATGATGGATGGATGATAGTAGAGCGGGGCAATTAATCAAGTTTCAATTTCAATGACAAAAACTGCCTTCCACAGTAAAAAACTACATCATCCAGATTAATTAATTATTTTAAGGACATCTTGAGTCCCCATCTGTAGGCCAAGCCTTGGTGCCCGTTCTTTAATGTTGATAATAACGCCGTTAACAGTGTTCAATGAATGCATGTTTTACAATCAGGGACTAATTGTGTTTTTTCTTAATTGTAATTAATCTCATTATTTATCAAAATATTCATGAATAAGATGTTAGCTACAATCAAGCTACCATAGATATTAGATGGATAAATGGATATATCAGTGGTTCAATTGAAAATGCATAAATGAAAGATTAATTAGACAATTTGAAGAAGTTGATGATGGATTAAAAATGATGACTACATTGTTTAAATGAAAATTGGTGATTAATTTGTTTGCTTTTCACACCCTCTTACAATATTGAATATCATCATTTACTTATGTCATGTCACTGTCATTCAAGTTGACATCATTTAACATAAATTCATACTTTTGGACCAGTTAAACCCATTTTAATGGTAGTTCAGCTAGACACTGCTATATTAATCAACATCATTCCATGTTAATATTAGATTGATCTCTCTGTCCATGGTTGTACTGATTACACATCCATAGTAATCCATAAGTCCACATCTCAAGGGGCTTATCTTTAATAAATTTATATTGAACAAATATGGTGCAAATAAAGATTGATTTATTGAATCTATATTCAGCAGAGACAAATGTGATGAGAGCAGATTTATGATCTAGGCGTACATGGGTTTGTCTCTGTCATAAATTCTTATTTTTAGTCCCTTTGTCTCTGCCTGGATGGATTCATCTCTGGATGTATGTACGTGTATATACAAATATATTTATTTATACATGTATATATGCACATATGTGCATGTATAAAATGAAGAGTATGTCTTCAGTCTGCTCTATTGTAAAGTGTCTTGAGATAACACTTGTTATGAACTGCAGCTATACAGATAAAGACAAACTGATTAATAAATTATGTTTAGTTTCTGTGTATATTCTCAAAACTATCGAATAAAAAGGTATTAAAAAAAGGAAAATTTAAAAATTGGTATCTATGAGTATATAATATGACTGTTTAAAATGTTTAAGCGGGGATAAAAACAAACTTTACAGTGGTAAAGTTTCCACGCTGAATCTGCCAGTCGTCTGTAACAGTATTTTAAAGTTTATATTTTATTTTCTGACTGAATCAGCCTCATTCTCGTGCCTGCTCCTGAATCCCTCTCGCTCTGCCCTGATCACACAGACGAGAATTCCTCAGAAACTGTCCCCTCAGGTCTTTATTGCAACATAAGCCGAAGTGACTTTGGTAAGAGCTTTCTGTATACAAACCAAACCATAAAACAAAGAGAGCTGCAGAAGAAATGCAGGCTCAGCTCCGATCCCTTGTCCTCTGGGTAAAGTCTGCATGTTTGGATCGTTTTGTTTTGTTGAGCTCATAATTTAAGACAGGCACGACGGTCAGAGCCAGGGAGGTTTCACTCTGGATTTAAAGGCTCGAGTGAAGATTCATGTTGCGTGTTTGGTGGACGGTGGTTTGGAGAGGTGAGTGAGTGTTAAAGGAGAGTGTTAACTGTGATTTAAAGTCTGTGTCTGTCAGGTCTGAGCAGGACAGTGACTGAACAATAACTCCATCAGCTCGCTTTATGAACGGCTTAGAGCGGCACTGATGCAGACGTCACCACATATCTGACTGAAAACAAAAGCATTACCCATTACTCAGACATCAGACACTAATGGAGTCTTTTTATAAGACCTGCCACAGCAACACTATCTCCCATGATGCCCTTTTTCCAGAATACAAACAGACTTCTGCTCGAGGAACAGAGAGGTGTTGGAGTTGACAAACACGACACTAGGGCTGGGTATTTCCTGCAACCTCACGATACACATATCTCGGTCCTGAGGCTATGATACAATATGTATCCCATTATGCGTAAATTATGAACATTTATTATGCCTTTATCAGAATTCCTGACAACTTTAAATTTGTTTTTTAATTACAAAAAGAAAAAGATCATTCAACAACTCAAGACACTTAAATTTAGGTCCTCAAAGATTTTAGACCCAAGTAAAAACTTTGAACATGTGCTACATGTGTGTAGTTTGGCTTCGACTTTGAACTGTGCCATTGATAACGTCACCCAATGTGTATCGACGACAGTTGAGGCCGTATCGATTCTGTACAATCAGCATCGATACACACATCGGCGAAGAGTGCATGACGATATTTTGCTGTATTGATATTTTTAGAGTCAGAATCAGAAATACTTTATCAAATAATCCCCAAGGGAAAATTCAGTTGTTTCAGTTGCTCTTATACACAGTACAGTAGTAGGAAATATCAAATAAAGACATTAAAATAGATAAGAGCATAAAATTTATATAAAATAAAAATGAAAATAAATGAAAATAAATGAAATGAAAATTAAGTAGGCAGGTTGCAATACGCAGAATCTTTAAGCAATATAAACTTCCTTATGAAGGAAAATAAGTAAATTAAGTAGAAGTGAGACTATAAATGAGGAATTCACAATAATAACATTAACAATATTTACAATATGAATCTAAATATGACAGTGCTGTTTGTCCGAAAGGCACAGTTTGACAGTAAGGTTATTTCACTGGGTATTACGTTTGAGTATTTACTTATTAACAAATAAAAACTGTGAAAAAATTAGCACAGGCCTGCATGACACCACATCTTCGTCTGAGCCCAACACCCAGGGACCAAGAGACAAGATGACGCAGGTGCTAGCTTGATTAAGACTCGTCCTTAATCCTTTTGGTCACATATTTGGACAAAAACTGAAGTGAGTATGATCCACCTCTCTCATGGTCCCCTCTTGAGGACACAGTAAAGATGAAGCACTTGAAAGAAGAACCATTTCTCAAAAATTCAGACCACGACGAGGTTCACACAGCGAGTCTCCGGGCATTTTTAACTCCACCAAGAAGGTTATGTTTTTACCGGCGTTTGTTTGTTTGCAACTTTACGGGAAAACTACTGGTAGATTTACATGAAAATTTTAGCTGAGGTGTAGTTTGGTCCAAGGAAGAAGCAACTGGGTCAAGTTACTGTTGAGATATATGTGGAAATTGAGGGTAATACCAACCAATTATCAACTGTTGCTGTACCGAGCATGTGTGTTCGGGAGTGGCAGAGTATTAAACTAATAATGTTGTGGTTATGTGATCCCAAAATATTTGGCCTATTTATCAGACTGTAAATCTCAGTAAAAATTTCAATATCCGCTGATACCCATATTCAACTTTTCAGGTTAATATCTGCAATGTCAATAATGAACTCATAATATCATGAAACCCTAATATGCATCCCCATCATGATCTTATATTCTGAGTTTAGTTCATTACATTTAGCATTTTGAGTCATGTCAGGCTCAAAAATATACATTTGGCTTAATTAGCGCAAAAAAGCGATGCATATTTCTCCCTTTTGTTAAACTATGAGCGAGGTCACTTAGAGAGTAGCCTATAATTTGTAACAATCTGCCCCTAGGCATTGAGTGTGAAATTATCATGGCCTTTGAGAAAACCAAAGTTGACCATCCCTCATTTTCAACATTGATGGAAAAACCATGTCAGCTTCATTCACCTCAAACATCTCACCTCCAAGTCAGTAGATAGATGCTTGATTTACATCTAGACCTAGAAAACATTTTGGCGCTTGTTAGATTATTTATTTGGTTGAAATGTTTTGCTGATTTAAATAGATGATAATAGAGGGGCAGACGTGTCAGTGATTTGCCTGTGTATGTATTTGCCATTAAAAACCCAAAGGTTCACACTGTCATCCATTAAACACTTGAAAACAACAAACTCCAAATGAAAGCAGACACAACAGAGCTGAGTCAGACGAGGGCACTGGGTTACTATGATGAATATTAAACTGTTTTTTAATCAGCTACACAAAGTGCTTTTTGTTATATGAGGGAGCAGACCTTTCTGTAAGCAGATCACATTTACTTCCTTAATATGAATGAGATTGAAAAACACAGACAGAGAGCCTTTGGGACATTTTCAGCTGCATGTACATTCACTTCTAATTGATTTTTCAGAGATAATAACCTTCTGTGACCTTTTGACTTTTGATAGTATTATTCTGACCTCCTCTCTATTTGTCTAAACTCACCAGAAACCATGAAACTCTGCAGTGAGTGGATGCTGAGTGGCGGGGGCAGATCAGATTGTTTGTTTTCCTGCGTGTTTATTTGAGTTTGTTGATGGGGTGCCGTATTGTTCGCTGATCCACGGGGAAATGCATGCACATGTTGGTGCGTCTGTGTGGATGTTTGCCTCCTCGCCTCTTTGTGTCCACCGTCTGTCTACACTGAGCCCACTGCGGGGCTCTGAGGGTGGCATCGGGACCACCTAGCGTGTGCGTATCCAGCCCCTTTGAGCTGCTGGAGCAGTGCATGCTGGGAATGATTAATGGGCCAGCGAAGTGACACGCTCCGCGGCTCGGCTTCAGACCTCCGGGCGGCCTCCCCCCGGCCGGCTCGGTGACAGCCTGGTGTGAACGCCCACACACCAACACCCGCTCAGTCACTTCCCTCAGCTCACCCCCGGGACCCCCACCTCCTTTAAGAAGTATTAGGAAACTCAGCAGAGGAGGAATAAGCTCTTTTGGCCGGTGGCTTCCTCCCCGCTGAGCCGTCCTCATGGGGGTCTTTTTACTGTGGGACAAAACCAACAAATAAATCAGAACACCATAATTAAGTCCTGATTTTGTAAAAATGCCACTTCGAACATCTTTACGCAAGAATTCCTCATAATTCCAGGAAAATACTGAGGCAGACCGCCCCTGAAATCTTACGTAGCTGCTGCTTCACACATGGATCTCAGGATTGGAGAAGTTCAGGAGAAAAAACAAACTTTTAACGACAGTTTTTTCTTTATATCCGAGTTCATCAGTGCTGTGTTTGTCTGACATCTTAGTGGTTAATATTAGATTGACCCTCAGCAGCATGTGCTGCATCATGAGGCATGCTCCATAAATAGATTATTGTTTTTCATCTGGATGCATCAACCAATGAGGAGACAAGCCTGAGCTATACTTCTATATAAATGTCACCTCTAAGAGGCGTTATTGTGCTCCTCTGCTCATCAAAAACAGGTCAAAATTTTCTTTTGTTCCACAAATGATCAAATTTTTACATGAAACAGTTAGGGTCAATCCCAATTGTACCCCTTAGCCCTTGGTTTTGCATGGTCAGGTGTAGTGAAGGGGTATCCTTCTCTGATAGGTTAAGGGGCAGGGCTACACAGCCCTTGAAACCAAGACAAACCAGGACCTCACTGGAAAGGAAGCAGGGTTGGGTATTTCCAGCAACCTCACAATATGATATGTATCCCACACGTAAATTGTGAACATTGACTATGCTTTTAACAGAATTCCTGACAGGTTTTCTTTTTTATTACAAGAAGGAAAGAACAAGAATGAGTTTTATATGATTCTAAAACTTAAGAAACTTAAATTCAGGTCCTCAAAGATTGCAGACCTGAGATCAAATCTGGAGCATGTGCTTCATCATGTAGCTTGGCTTCTGCTTTGAACTGTGTCATTGTCAACATTACCCAAAGAGTATTGACAACAACTGTCAAACACTGAGGCCGTATTGATTCGGTAGAATCTCCATCATCGATACATGTATCCCCAAGGAGTGAGTGACGATACTTTGCTGTATTTATATTTTGATCACAGGCCTAAAAGGAAGGGGTATGAGAAATTACCCATAATACATAATACACCCGCTGACAAGAAGGCAGAGCGGAAACCGAAAAAAATGCATATTTGTAAGTAATTATTATTAAATCATCAGGTAAATATTAATCATGTTTTGAATTGTTGGTCATATTTTAAAATTTCTTGTTCTAATGAGTCCATCCAGTCCTTTGCTTTTCTCCTCTGTGTGGAGCATTGTTTGACTCTCCAGTGATGATTATAGACACTTTAATCCAGACTTAAAATCCACATCATTACAGTATAAAAGTACAAATACTGGTAATAAAAAAAAAATGATTAAAATACAAAGAGACATTTGCTCCAGTGTTTCCAGTAACATGAGAAATATCGAGTATCACTTAATGAGGGTTGAGTCAGTGACATCAAAATGTCATTTTCTGAAGCGGTTAATCGGCACATAAATCGGTACATTACATTTCTGACCACAGCATCAAAAGTGGGGACATAACAAGTGACAAACAACTCACTCGCACTTGTCCATCTTGGCAATTTGAGAACTATTCTGAAAGCATCATTGTATTCCACCTGCAACCTCTTCATTCTGGCTTTGCTGTATTTAGTCCACGGATGAACAGTATACAGGGGGGTACAATAAGCTCTGAAGAGCCCTATTTTAACATTGTCTGTGCACATTGAACATTTTCATGCTAGCATATTAGCTTGTGCATACAGTTCGCAGCACTGACGCTGTATATCATCGTCATCACTCAAATCACTCCTGATAATACTTAACGTTGTTCACAACATTGAGAGCTTATTCCCATACTCAAGTCAGTAGTAGATTCTCCTGTTCCGTAAAAATCATTGTGAACAGAATTAAGTTTATGAAGGTCCTGCATAGTTAGAAATGTCTCTTGGATGCACAAAATGTCAACAGTCTCCAAGAGCTTATCAACAACGATGCGTCTGGCTTTATCTCCCGTGTTCTGTCCAGGTGTTTTTATTTGTCTATTTTCAACACTGGATCAGTGTTAACGTCGTATTTTGTTGCCAAATGACTGTGATTCCTGCCACACCCCAGTTTCCCTACAGGGACAAATACACTAACAAAATCAGACATACACGTGTTTATTTGTATTTACTGCCTCTGGCCTCGGCTCTCATCAGTGCAGCAGTATAACAGTTATCTGAACATCCCTCCATCAGAAAGACAGAGCAGCTGTCTGTGAATCTTTCCATCCGTCTGTCAGTCTGTTCCCACCCTCGTCTCATCTCAGGTCACAGCAGCGACGGCGGAGCTCAAAGTTCTTCACACGCTCGTGGAGAACAGTAGAAAGTCACTTCCTTCCTGTGGCGATGGTTCTGAGACTGAGATCAGGCCGTTTCCTCCGGCTCGGCTCAGAGGAAAACTTTGTGAATGTCTGTGTGTGAAAATGTGCCGTGTGGTTTATTTACACTGATAGCGAGGCTCACTTTCTCATGACAAAGGTTTGGAGATAACGGCGGTATCTGGTTCTCACTCAGGAGGGGACAGAATGACCTCAGAGCGTCATGTGGTCCATTACTGCAGGTTTACGTGATGCCGGGTACGGCCGGAAAAAGCCTTGACAACAGCTTTAGTGAATAAAAAGGAGAAGCTGGGGCATCCTGGCTGGCTGAAAACACACGTGGGTTAGTGGCTACAATATGAGGAAAGGGCTTAAATATTAAACCTGATTTCACTGGTATCAGAACATGAGCCCTCGCAGTAAACACATCACACTAATCTGGAGTTATCGTAATAAATTAAAGCAATTTCAACATGGAAAGCCAAAGTTTGTGGCATAATGAGCCTGCTTTTACACCTTTGGTGCAGGCAGATGAGGCTAAAGCTGAGAATTACCTTTACATTTATAAGTCCAAGTTTAGAGCAGGAAAAATGTGCTGATTTTTGGAAAATATTGCAATTCATGTTGAACACTTATCCAAGGCTGATGTCAGTTTAAAACGACAGCTACTGACTGCTTACTCCGACAGAGGGGCATCGCTACACCTGTTAGTAGAAACCAGTAATTGCCAAATATGGTTTTCCTCAAATCAGATGAAATTATAAGCAGTTTTTAATGTGCAGAAGTAAAAATCTGTGGTCTGCCTTACAGCTTAGTGCTATATTCTTCTCACACTTACTCCATCTCTTGGATTTCAGGTTGGTAAAATTATATTTATGTAAATATTTTATAAATTCTTTAAAGGTCTTTTGCAAGAAACACATGCTTAGGCTTGTTCTTTGAAAACAAAACATTATTCAAAACTAAATATATATATTTGAGATGCACAATTTAACCAGTAAGATATCAGTATCAGCAGATAATTACTTTCAAAGCTTAATATCAGAATCTGCAGATATGAACATTTCTGCCAATACTTATTGCCAATATGTAAGCCATATATTTTAGCATTATCTTGTATAATTGTTTGTATGTGCTTATATGCTCCCAAAAATGGGCTGATTTCATGTCAGCAGATGGTAAATCAGTGTTTATTGCTCTAAATATGGCAGATAAACCAGGACTTTCTTTCTGAAAATAATAAAAAAAAAAACATTCATTCATTTCTATATATAAATATCCAGATGTATGTAGGTCATTATAAGTTTGATTTCAGCATATCTGATATCAGCAAAATCCATTAACTTGCATCCCTAAAAAATAAACACTTCAGAATGAGGTGGTTCTGATCTAGGTGCCCTGAAAACTAATTATTTGTTGCTGTTTGAAATATATATATTATCAAAAATTACTAATGCTTTAAAATACATGTAGCAACATTTGTTTTTTTTATCTCAAGACAGGTGTGAAGGGACAGAATAAATCCATCAACACTTGCAGGGAAACTTGGGCACACTGTCAAAAACACAGATAACATTATTTAACTATTGACTTAAATTTTGTCTGTTCAAAACCATTATTTACCAAAAGTTGCATTCATGGGGCTTCTGTTTTTGCTGCTCTGGTGCTTAAGTTAGGTTTTAATATCATTTATTTAATTGAATCATATCAAAATGTAAAACTTCCATATGGTGGCAACCCCGAATAAAAGAAGTAAGATAGAGGGTAAATACAATCTGTGTATTTGTCAGAAATTTCAATATAAGAAACTTATTTTAACAGTAAAGGATTGTAAATTTAGGGTTCTTACACCTCTGTATTACTGCGTCTTATACGCTGAGGAACTTAAAATCACAGTTAAAGTATAAGAGTTTGGATAAACTACACCATCTCCATGAGGCCATAAAAGTGTATTTCCCCTTTAAACCACATATTTTGTCATAAATATGTAAAACGGCTCTGATAAAACAGTCCAAACAGCAGTCTTGTGTATCAGAGGGAAAATTTGCTCTCTTTCTTCCATAAATAAGTTATTATTTCTGTGAGATCACCGTCTGCAGGTGGATCTCGTCCAGGAAGAAGAGCCACACCTCTTCCTCTTTAGCTCAGCGCTGTTTCCTTAGAGCCACCTAACAACAGAACAAACTTGAGTTTGAAATAAAGAGAAAAGCTTTTTAATGAGCCTCGAGCGTTTCTATTTAAACAATCATTAAGCTTCAATCCTTTCACTGCCTCCTTCCTCTGACGAGGAAATGAGCCGCAGCATGAAGGTGTGTCTGTTTCCTGACCGGCGAAATGCTCACTCCTAAAACTTTTGTTTGGATTTTTTTTTTTATTTAATGGGAGTTTGCAATTTAGAAAAGTAAGCAGCCAAAACAGAAGTCTGAAGTTTAAAATCTACTTAGTTTTAGCCTGTTTCAGTGAAAAATAGATTACAATAATAGTCACCATGATGAAAGTCAATTACACTTATTTTTAAAGAGTGATAACAAATCATTTAAAGTAATGAAGTGACACAAAATACAAAATTTAATTCAATTCTTACTTGAATAACTGACCAAAGTGCTGAGCAATACTAAATGCAGCCTCATTCTGCACTCCTTCAGAGTCAGTGAGCGGCACATTAGCTTACCTACTGTTATGATATTCTGACAAATTAAAGGTACATTTCACTGCTTTTTGGTTCCCTTGCTTGGTTCAGATGGTTTTCACAGCCAGAGCTCATGTGAGCTTTCACACCGCCCTTAAGCAGCTGAACTTGCACAATGTATGTCAAAGGAAAGTAGGGCTGGGAAATATAACAATTAAATCGATTAATTTGAATTATTTTCTGCAGAAGATTTAAAAATCAAAAATCAACTGTGAGTTGTCGCAATTTTTGAGAATATAAAAACTGAAAATTTATCGTTTTTTCAGGTAGGTCTGTCAGGTTTTGAACAAGCACTTTTATTGGCTTTATTTGTTTTTTAAATGAGATTAAATATTGATCATATACTGTGAAAATCGCTCAGCTTTTAGTGTTTATGTAGACAAACCTGCCTACGTTTGAACTACATAATTCACATTTTATGGCACACACTTTAACTTTAAGAGTGAAATTCTGTTTGGTTTGGGAATAGAGTTTGACAACATAAAGGCAACACTTGATTCTATGGATGCACAATATTATCGGTTTGATATTGGTATCAGCCGATATTGAAATTTTTGCAGATATTTACAGCTGATATATCGACCACACATATCAGCCATATATCGGCTGGAATATCAGCAAATAACACAAATGTTTCATTTAAATGAGTGAGTTAAATGCTGTTTATCCTGTTTTAGAGCTTGTGCTCTTGACCAGAAATATTGGATTCAGCAATAATGAATTAAAAAATATTGGCATATATTCCGCTTTGGCGGGAAGCGTCAAAAATCCAATATCCTGCCTACTTCATTCATGTCATTTTTGTGTCACTTAGAGGATTTTTTTTTTTTTTTTTTTGAGAGAGAGTAAAAAATCTATTAAAATCGTAAATTGAGTGTTGTGGAAAAAATAATCTGGAATTTACTTTTAGGCCATATCGCCCAGCCCTAATGGAAAGAAATAACATACCTGGAAAATTAAATTACAGGTTTATGGACAAATATCATGAGCCCTTGATGCATGAAATCTATCAAATCAGTGTCTGAAAGTTTTGCCTCATCGTTTCTGAGAAGTCCATGAAGTTTTCTGTCCTGAAATCCTCTGCACGTGTAAAACAGCACACATGAGAGTGAGACACAGTGAGATGAAGGGTTAAGTGTTTTGATTAATCTAAAAACACTCAGGAGGGATGTATGGGGATGTGGTCTGCCATAAACCGGTCCTTGGAGAATAAAAGAAAAACCACAATGAACAGCCTCAGGAGCGCTGGACTGTCCCCTCAGCTCCATGATTTACAGCCCACTCCTTCCTGCCTCCATGTCCCAGAATCCCCCCTCACAGCGGAGAGGGCGCGTGCCCCAGTGTTAAAATAACCTCCAGCTCTGCCAGGACGATCTGATCAGGTCAGGTCAGCAGAGTCCCAGAGAAACTGTTTGGAAACTTCATTCAGGTTTAGTCTGGAGAACAAAACCCAAAGACCAGAAGCTCAATTATGCTGCGTTCAGGTTTTCTTTAAGTACAAGCTCCAAGCTCTGACCGAATGATTCAGGTCGACCTCTGGTCCGTGATTATAGAAAGAGGAGGAGAGCGGTTTACTGAAGTCTCCTCGCTGGATCAACTATGAAACCAAAACCTCTTCAGTCCAAATTACTCTTCAGACTAAAGGAGTTTTATGATGACTGAGACGATTTCAAGTGGAGAAGTAAAGCAGAAACATCCTGGTGCCACTGGAGACCTCAGTACTCATGAGCTTTATGATATTCTTCATCCGTTAAACCACTTTCCTAAACAAATTTAAGATGTGAGGGATGTTGTGAAGGTGACAGGAGCTTCAAGAATCCTGGGAATGAAGCTCTCAAAGGAGGCTTCAGATGTCATTTTTCTCCCTGTGTGCTGCATAGTTTTAGGTTCCTAAAGTTGAACATATGTACGCTGTAAAAAGGTTGTTGTACATTTCACAGTAACTTACTGGCAACAAAATGCCAGCAAGTAAAAACAAAGCTCTCAGAAATGTCTCGCCGTCTCAGCCACTTCACTGACAAGTACAAGTATGAAGCCATACTTCAAAAATACCGAAATATCCCTTTAACGTGACATCCCAAGAATGCTTCTGGGGAACAATCTACTAAGCTTTAATCAAAAGTTTACTATTATTCAAGGATGAATTGATAAGTTGAAAGTAAAGGATTTCTGTCAAATTTTGCACCGTTGAGGAGCGTGATAGCACAAGGCATATGCCTTAAGAGTCAAACACTTAAAACATTAAATAGGCACAAAGAAATCATCTTTTAAAGTCACCGCTATAACAAAGACTTCAACCAGCCTTAAAATGTAATCAAAATAACTAAAATTATTAGGGCAACAATATTACTGGTTTGCTATCAGCCTAAAAGGTTAAGTATCGTTATCGGCCGATATTGAAGTTTTTGCAGATATTTACAGCCACACATAATGGCCACATATTGGCTGGAATATCAGCAAATTACACAAATGTACAATATTGATGCACCTTCTCATCACTGCATGGGTACTTTGAAAAATCAAGGGTTTCATTTTTGCAAGAGTAAAATGCTGTTTTTCTTGTTTTATGTCTGTTCCTGGTAAAAACATACTGTAACACTGAAAGACACAAGTCCATTTTTGTTACGTACAGAGCTTGAGCTCTTGATCAGAAATATAAGTATCGATGATAATGAATTAAAAAATATCAGCATATCAGATATCGGCAAAAATCCACTATCATGCATCCCTAAAAATTAGAGCTTAAAGCTTTGTTTAGTCAAATTAAAACTCTAAAATAGTAACTCTGAATGAAGAATGAGGTGAATTAAAATCTTGGAGTTAAAATAAAGTAAGAAACATTGAACTCTGGTATTTTGACTCTTCAATTTTGCTGTGTTCAGTTTAAATCAAGAGTATGTCAGTGTCTTCCATCCTAAAATAACATTACTTTACTAAAATATGTAGTATAAACTAAAAGCCTTTATTACATTATGATACATTCTGCTGCAGGTTAAAATAAAGATGCTGGTAAGAAATATGAATGTCTGCTTGATTCCTTGATCCACCAGCCACTGTAGTTCTAGTTGTAGAGCAGATATTATTTCCACTGTGAAGAAAGTTGTGTTTTGTTGGTGTTTGTTAGATTGTGAACAGGATAAATTAAAAAAAATTAAGACCAGATTTGGACGACATTTTCATGAAATGTTGGTCATGGCATAAGGGGGAAGTGATTGGATTATGGTGGTGATATGAATCCGGATGTGAACCTGGGAAGTTTTGCAAGGATTTGTGTGAGATTGGACAGTTTCCACATTTCTACTTGACTATGTTCGAAATGCCTTGGCGAAGGTTTTTGCTCTTTGAATTCTTCTAGTTGTTGCTGTGATCTGGCTGGTTGTGCAGATAAGGTCATAGCCCTGGTAGGGGAAGTTATACCATTGTGTGCCTATTATTTACCATAATTATATCCAGTTAGACAGAAACTTCTGTTTCCACTATAATGACAAACATGTTTAATCGGTGTTACCTAAAAAGACCCATCTGCAGTGAAACAACACTAAAGTATTTATGTCTGCAGTCACTCCTTTATGAAGGGTGGGGTGTATTTGTTAAAAACAAGTGAGAAAACCACAGTTATGACCCTTCTTGCTCGCTGCAGTGCACCTCACTACACAGAGATTTCCTTTACAAACAAAACATTAGAGCAGATTTTGCTTATCAAGCGTAATGACTCGGGACGTTTTCATCACCTCTCCCATAAAGTTGAGGAAATAAACCGGAGGAAGGAAAGGAGCAGCTCGCCAGGCGCTCCATTTCTACATCTACACCCCCGTCTGTTAGTGAAAATATACTGAGAATCAAACCAAAACACACGGACAAATGAAGTATTAATAAAATGTTATTAGATGATACTCAGGGGGATACTCCAACAACGGACACAGAGGCAAGTGGGAGCACTGACGTGACCTAATAGACAAAAACTAGGGTTGGGGGTTATAGCCAAAAAACAAAACCACTGATTTTCCCATTAAAACTTAATTTTCTACATTAATCATCTTTTCCTTCACAAAGAAAAAAAGTACAAATGACATAAAAGATTCTTGGCTTATTTTACTTCGAATAGAATAGAGTAGAATAGAATAAAATGCCATTTAATGTCATTATACTGAACATAACAGGAGATTGGAGTTTCTCCTTTTTCAGTGCAAACAGATAGTTATAAATAAAGTATAAGGTACAAAATATATACCAGATAAAATCCTACAGGACAGTGCACTTGACTCTACATACAAATATAAGATAAGAAAAAAGGATAAATATTAAGAATATAAAAATATAGAAATGTATTGCACAGAATGGTTGAATATTTACAGAATAATTATAGTGCACAGGGTGATTAACACTCAGAGAGGATTGTACTGCACAGGATGAATGAATACTGAGGTAGTATTTAGAGCAGAGTAGCAGCAGTGACAGTGAAGATATACTGATGCCCAAAGCTGTGATATTTCCACAAAACATCGTCATGAAGCTCTCTTATCATTACTGTTTATTTTATTTTTTGTGTTCTTTGCTGCCACAGACGATGCCAAACTATGTTTCACTGTACAAATTCTGGTGCCTGACAAGTGTGTTTTTTATGTGACAATAAAGAGCTTTTCTATTCTATTCTAAAAATGTGCATGTAAAGATATTGTCTGGGCTTACTTTCATAAAAACAGCAAATATGAAGTATTTGAAGTGTTTCTTCAAACAATGGCACTACTTAAAGTTGCTGTTGGAAGGAAACTTGTGGAAGAGTTTTAACAACGGGAGCCCAGGAGACGCAAAATGAGCAAAGGAGTAAGATTTTTATATTTTAAATCGTCTAAAAAGTTCTATTAGTTGATTAAACTGATATATCGCCCATCTCTGACAAGTACAAACAAAAGCAGAAATATTCCCACATCTTTGCTCCCAAACTCCTGCCAACCAGCTATAATAATCTATTTTAGTTAAAGCTTTAATGGGACATTTTAATTCTTCTTTCTCCCAAATCTTGTGATTTATATGGCAAAAAGATTCAAGGTTTGACTCGTTCAAATACGGAAGCACAAGCTGCAAAAACACATACTTACCATCTAATATCTTGTTTCTCTTAAAAGCCGAATAAACCCAACAAGTCTAAATCAACATCTAATTCAAAGAAAAAGCTAAATATGAAGCCTGATTGCCTCTAAACAGTATTAATATCTACCATTATGATTATAATCTACTTGCAGACTCTCTTTAAATGAGATCTTCATCTTAGTGCTCAAACTTTCACCTTTTTGGACGGCTCCCAGCCTCGACACAGGATAAACGAGCTGAGATACGCCGACCATTATGACTTATTTTTCATAAAGTGGAAGTGTTATCATTGGCAGCTCCGAGCAGCAGCTGCTTTAAACCCTGAATAAAGAGCAGGGGACGTGAGTGATTGTGTGATTAAACAATGTCAGGATTTATGTATGATTTAAAGGGTCATGGCTCAGATTAATCTAAAACTCTCCTTACAGCTATGATATGTTTCATGGTTCTTTTACAGATGTAACAAACTGCAAGTGTTTTGTAGTGCATTGTTTACTCAGCTTTGATTGGTCAATAAGAGCATATTTAGGAGCCAATAGCATGCTTTTTCAAGTTTTATATGCCATTCTGTATGTTCAACACATTTCCTCAGAGATAGAGTACTTTTATGCACAAGGCAAAAAGTCTGCATCATCAGGACTTCTCCCTTCCCCCTTCTTACAATGCAATTTCTTATTAAAGGGAATCATAAGTCAGGATAAAGCAAAGGCATTTCCTTCACTGTCTGTGGAAAACTGCTCTGTCCTGCAATGTTTACAAGTCCTTAAAAAATTCCCTGGATCCACATCGGTGCTCCTATCACCACTCAAAGTAAAACACTTCTTCCATTGCCATCACCAACATATCCAGAAAGTTGCATCAATATCTGTTCATAACTTTGTAAGTTAACCAGCTAAGAAACAAAGAAACAAACAAAAGTCTTAAGCCACACTGTGTAGTTTGTTCTCCCATCTAGTGGTAAAACTGTATTTTCATTCAAACAAATATTGTCTCTAGTGCCTCGCTTTTCAAATGTGTGTTACAACCGCTGAACTCTACGGCAGCCGCTATGTGCCTAGAAGCTACGTCAACATGTCATCCAACACTTCATTGAGTTTTCTTTCTGGTGAACTGGTATTTTATTTCAAACAAACTGCACTGAATCAGTACTGTTAGCATGTATAAGTAATAGTGAATACAATAGTGACAGTGATTATGTTCGCTTTTAGCCTCAGCCAGCAGTACTACGTAGTGCTTTATGTCCCTCTCGACTGTTCATTGTTTTTATAGACCGGCAGGACATTGAAGCCTCTGTAGGACTCACCTGTTCTACGTAAGAAACCTTCACTCAGGAAGACAAATGAGATTGTTGGCAGAAGCAATTTGACACAAGTGAGGACATATTTATGAATGTAGACGTTTTTAGCTCATAAATTACTTAAACGCTTCACATTGTTCCTTTAACATTGAAGATTAAAATGCAATTCAAAGGGGAGCATGGCCCAACCTGCCTTCACTTAATCATGCAGTAAGCCACAAATGTCGACATAGAAATATAAAGATATAATGGCACTAGTTCACACACCAGCCCTGGCCACAAAGAAGCCAGTTAGCCTGTCATAGTGCTGTTTTATTTAGTATGAGTCATTTAGATGAAAGAGGATGGTGATGAGTAAAGGATAGACTCAATACTACCTGTTAAAGGTTTTGTACTCTGAGATCCACTGTATAATGGTATTTTAAGGTAAAAAGTGACATACTGTTGCTTCAGATCGGTTGCTCACTGCAAAAACTCAAATACAAGGAAGTTTACTCATCCTATTTCAATTCTAAAAATCTCACAACACTTATTGTAAGCCAAAATTCCCTCACATGTCCAGCTACACCTCTTATTTCAGAGATTTTGTTTAAAAACAAAAAATAAACCCTGGATTGCTTGGAATGAGTTAAAATCTCTGCCAATGTGGCAAGACAAATTTTACTTGTATGATGTCTTGGGAGTAAGGTGTGCTATCTTAAGTAGTTTCTATACCTGATTTTAAGACTCACAAGGAGTAAAATTTAGCTTGTTTCATTGGCAGATTTTTTTTGGATAATTACAAGTTATTCAGTGCTTTAGTCTCTTTTTTTATTCCTCGTAATGAGATATCCATCTGGAGTTGTCAAATGAAAATTAAATTTAAGTGTTGTGGATATTTTTGACTTGAAATTAGACAAATAAACTTACTAAGATCTGAGTTTTTGCAGTGCTCTCCTTGACTAGACGCTCCCTTGCTGTATATTTTTCCTCCCTGTAATTAGCATAATCAGTCGGTAAGGTCAGCGTGGATTAACCTGGCATCTTCAGAGAGGACTACTGTTCTCAGAGTCACCACTAACAGCTCATTACCAAACTCACACACACATTATTACAGCTAATCCGTAATGACTTGGCAGAGGCTCCATTGTGTGGGATGATGTCATGTTGCGTTAAATAACGCCTCACACTTTGCAGCCCGTGGCGTCCCGGCTCTTTTTGGAGGGCTGTTTATGTTGAGGCGGGGAATTCTCAGCTCGCCGGGCAACCAAACGGTTTACGAGCTGTTGCTCACACAAAGCGCGGGGCGGGCTGATTGCTCCGCTAATTGATCTCCATCGGAGATCACAGGGCCACGCTCATAAAAGGAAAGGGAACGCCCCCCCATGACATCACTGCGTGCTGCACGGCGAGACAAGGCGAGGGAGTCGGAGGAGGGCTCATTCCCACACTCTCTGCAGACAAACTAACAACACATTTACAGACACACAACTTTTCATCAGCAGAAGAAGAGCCTGCCTCTGGTCTGAGGGGTTTAACCCTTTGACTTCCACTAAAAAACAGCCATGAAAATGTCTTTTTTGACAAATTGGAGCACTCATGCAACAACTGATTTTTTTTTTACGCCCTAAATATGTATAAATCATTGACGTCTGCTAAATGGTTGAGCTGGGAGTTTATAGTCAAAGAAGTAATTCCATTGTAAAAGTGAAAAGAGAACAAATCAGGTAAAATGTCCTTTTTTGAGACACACTTTGAACTTTTTCGTTGTCATAGTCATTTGATATATGCCATTTTTGTTTATTTATGACTGGTTTTATTATAATGCTAGGTTTACCTATCTGAGAAATTCCCCTCTTTAATAAGACATTAATAATGTGTTTTTCTAGCATTATGTTTAACCCCACAAAATGTAGATGGCCTAATCAGGTTTAAGAAGTTTGATGCATTTATGAAGACGATACAGTTACTCAAAGTTTGGTCTACAAGGCAGTTGATCTGGGAGTTAAAGGGTTAAAGAAAACTGCACCATGATGCCCAGAGGGCAGGGAAAATTATTCATGATTTTCTTTTCATTTGTGGTTGAAACACTGAATTAGGCCAATATGAGCAGAACAATCAATTACATTTTATAACCCATAATGCAAAGAAACAGCAAACTCATCTTGGTCTGCTTTTTTTTTAACTTCAGCTTCAGTTAATTTCAGTGACGGTGAAAGTTTTGTGCCACATTCACATCTGCACTTCAAGTTAAAGGAAAGATTCTGGTTTCATTTAAATGTTAAAGCTTATGTTGTATCAAATATTAAAACACTTGACGTGATTTACCCTCAAACTTAGGCTCAGGACACTATGATTTTCTGTCTAGCAACAACAAGAGGAGCTTGGAGAGCGACGCCAAGGCATTTATTAGCCAAGTCATTGACAAAAACTGCTCTGGCTCACATTATTGAATCAAATCCTCTTGTCAATTGGGGAAGAAAACAAAGCAGCAGAGGCGGGCAGAGCTGACAGCATGTCTCTTCTTGGAAAAGTCTAGTTTGGCCCCAACATGACAGAAGTCAAAGATGGGGGTTTGGGTAAAAACTGCTGATGCACATTGATCTACAGTGAGCTAGAGTCAGAGAACATGATCCTCTTTAGTAATATAATATGAATTGAAGTGACTTCACTATAAACAGCGTTGTTAGAAGCTTAATTAAATTTTCCAGTAGCTTTTTGATAGCGTCCTTGTTTTCTGAGTCAAATAGCTTTTCAGTAGCTCAGTTACTTTATTAATGATGATGAGTGCAGAACATCAGCATTGGTTTGTAAATAACTGTTTGGAAAAGGAGTGGAAATTAAGTTTTTTTTTTACTTCCCTTCACTCATTTTTGAGTATGTTGACTAGATTTGTCTTGTTTTGTTTTTTCTTCTATCTTTGACAGTGGTTTTATTTTAACTTCATATTCTAAATAAATATCCAGAAGTTGTTTATGATGAGAGACAGTCAATACAATCTTAGAGGAACATTTATTTTTCAAAAACAAGGATACGCACAAATGTCAAATCTCATTGTCTGTCAGTTACAGGGGTAAATATGTGTAATTCTTCTTCTGAAAATATAAAAACATGCACAACATTGGTAAGGCTCAAAAGACTCTATAAGAATCAGTTGGTTTTGAAGTACACCATGAATTATGTAAGTTAATATGTCTATGTTATTATGTATATATTTCTAATAAAGGTTAACAACAACAATGTATCAGCATTGTTCTAACTGTAATCTTTTTTCTGTGATAGTTAATTTTTTGTAGAAGGGGTGGGCTTAAATGAGGTTTGACTTCAGCCTAAATCCTTTCGGTCAGCTTGAAAACTTTGAATTTTTAATCTTCTAAGTTGTTTTATTGAAAGTGAAATTAAATAAATTTCTTTCTTTCTTTAAAATAAATGACAAAAAAAGGAGAATTAATCAAGTAGGTTTCTGCTCTGTGGGAGGAAGCCAGAGTGCCTGCAGAGCATCCATGCATGCACAGGACATGCAGACTCCACACAGAAAGGCTGACACGGGGATCTAACCAGCAACCTTTATACTACCTGCTACGCCACCGTGTGGCCTTTACTCAACATGTCTGCCATCTAACTGTGCGATCTGTCCCTGGATTTTCAGTTGTTACTAAAGAAAAAGAAGCTTCAGAGGTCGACTATCATCTGTCCACCTTTAACTCAAACCAAAGATCACAGCAGATGATTTTGATAATTACCTGCAGCCCAAGGAAGTTGTTTTAAATATTTTAAGGTCGTCGTGTCTCCGTCTTTTGGGGACAATATTTAAAGTCTGACATGGACAAAGAAAGGATGTGACAGAAACAAATTTCTTCCATCAGCCGTGCTCAGCATGAAGACAGATGCCTCATGCTCTCATTTTTAAACATCCTCCGTCCTGTTATATGTGTCTGATTGAAGCCACCCCACTTTCTATGACACTACAGTCCCTGAAGGATGTTTGCAGAAAGCCTTCGTCTCTCCTTTCATAGCAGAGCATCTTTAAAACAGTTTCATACCGGCTCTCGTGTCCTGATGCTCTGTTTGTTTATGAGGCACCAAGGTGATCAAACGCTCCGTGAAGGTGATTCCAATTATTTTCTTTACTTTTTAGTTTTTTTGCTTTGACTGGGAACATCAAAAGGGCTCCAGATATTCGTGAGAGGGTCTCTAACTTAGAGAGAAATCATTAGCCGGGGTCTTTAAAGGCTGCTGCAGTGATCTGTGATCAGAATATTGATTTTAGGGAAACGCTCTGGTTGATTGAGGACTTGAAGCAGCTGATAGTGACGTGTTTGTGTCTTTAACACTGAGCACTAATCACAGAGTCAAACTTCCCTGGTCTTTCATGATCCATACATGCCCCAACAGAAACACCTGCTTGTTTCAGTTTTCTTTTTTTAACATATATAAAACAAAACAGAACAATATAAAACAATCAGGTCATCAGGGGTAGTACAATACAGTTCATTTTCCAGTAAGGTTAAGTTGGGATGTTTCCTCCAGTATCGTTATCATTAGGCCATCAGATATTCCAAATGAATGTGTATCTGTGGTAGGACCTTTCAAAACAGAGGCTTGTGAAGCAGAACAACGTGACACCTTTTACTAAACTCTCAGTTCACAGAGAAATGCTCTATCCCTATTTACAAAAAATACGCTTTAAAATGCTGTTTTTACTTCCTGGGGTTTATGATGTCAATGCTATACAGGCTCCACCTACATGTGTTTTCTGCCCGTCCCAGGCATGTCTGTATGAAAGTCTGCTCTTAAATCAAAGTCTTGATTCATTGACATGATGTAAACCGTCAAACACACCAGGACATGTGACTCTGAGTGCTTTTTAACGGCACTCGACCAGCGGCCATTTATACCAGTTTTCTATAATGTCAACTATTGCTGCAATGTGATTGGTTGATGTTAATATTTGCAAGTGTGATTACTTTCAGCACAATCAGGGAGTCCACTTTTAAAAGCTTTCAGAAGGGCTAGACCATGCATTGCTTTTTTTTTTACTGCGATGTGATTGATTTAATAAAGGGCAAAAATGTTGACTCCACCAGAAGGAAAGCCTTTCTAAGGATAGTTACGGCTTATCTACCAGTTATAATATTGTTGCTTGTATTCTTAGACCATAATAAAGCACGGTGAAGATCAATGATTTATGTTTCTGCTTGATAATAACTTAAGAAAAAATATCAGATTTGACTTAGTCTATCTGGCAACAAAACTAAATGCTCACATCTTCCTGAAACTCGCATTGATTTGACATTGTTTAGTTACGGTTAGACTGGGCTCTTCAGAAAACAATCAGAGCTTTATCCCTTAATATCGCCTCCCCTGCTCCACACAATGAGCTTATTAAGAGTAGAAACACAATTTAACTTCGAGCCTTAAAAGTAAGTTTGACGTAAATGGCAACTTTTTGTTATTTTTAGTCTGATAAACAGAATTTAGGTCACAGTTGTATTAAATGCTTCTGCCCAGCTTAGTTTCTGATTTTGAGAATTGTTTTATGCTTTAAGGGGATGAAAGGTACCATGAGACTGTTTTCAGACTCACAAAGTCTGTTCAAGAAGAATCTGAAGGCTGAAATCTATGAAAATGGACAGAGGAGCTGGTAGATAGCCTCGAGTTATGGTCGTATGAGGGTTTTGGTGGGACTCAGATAACTGCAGGTTTTAAAATGGCCTGTGGAGTACTTAAGGTTGGGGAAAGCTGGTTTGAAGAATCTGGAACCTTGAACAATTAAGTTTCAGGACTTCAGGGATCTTAAAACTAATCGACCAAATTGTTGTAGCACATGCCTGGTTGCAGTCCTGAGATTTCAGTCTTTTTCCTCTTAAATTCAGCAAAATAAAGAGAGCACATGGATGATAATAAACTCTGTGACTCTGCTGATCATCCCCCACCTACAGTCCAGGTGTTATACAAGCATTGTGTAATCTCTGAACGCTCCGAGGGCTTTTAGACTCGAGTGTTTGATGGAACTCTGAGAGAACGTGACTCAGACTAACTCCTGGAAACAAATCACACTTTGTTCCTGTGTGTGTTTGAGTTACCCTTCCTCTAAACCAACTGTTGTCACTGAATATGTCAGCGTGATCCGTTACTGAGCTGATTGTTGTCTTTTCACGGATGCTTCGGTCTCTGTTTGATCTGAAAACCTGGTCTGCTCCTGATGTGACAGACTGAGAGGATTACACTCACTGAGAGAAGAACTGATCCTGAACAAACACCAAACAAGCCGGGATCCCGTCTTTCTGCGACTCAGAGAGAGCCGTGCATTCTTCCAAACACACATCACACACTCCTCCCACCGTCAGTCACGACTCTGACACGTTAGGATTCATATATTTCTGATCCTGCAGCGCTGAATCCCTCCGACCCTCCAGGACCGAACTTCATCAGTGATCAGACGTTTGATTGTTTCTGAAGTGTGCTCTCCTCTGAGTGAGAAAACGCCTCCATCAACATGTGGGATTGTAGATTATTCCCTGTCCATACACTCAACAGCAGCTCTTCCTTCACTCCGCCTGATGGAGGCTCTCAAACAGAAATAGATTGAACAGCGGAGCGTTGAGTACGTCCTCCAAACTGAATGGAAACAGCCTGAAATGAGGCTGATCACATCATGTAAACACAGTTTTAAAAACTTCCTTTGCATGAAGAATTTCTTTGTGGTTTTACAATAAAATAAGGTAAATGCAATCAATGGGGGTATTTTTCATGTATTTCTAATGCATTAGTTACTGGGAAATCTTTCTTTTCAGCCTGAGAACATGAATTGAATTTTTAAGAATTTTATTAGAATATAAAAGCTTCACATTTGAGAGAGTAAAACAGATTTAAGTTTTAAAAACCTTTTTCTAAAACAGTTTATTTTACTATTGTTTATAGATATTTATTAGTTTCCGAGCATGCCCAAAAACTCAACTGCTGATGGTTAAAAACTCATGCAAAGATCAGTGCTAAGATTTTTGGATAGTTGATAGTGTGTATGTGTGGTCATAAATATCCTATTAAGAAAGTTTTTGTTGATTTTTGTGTACACATAAAGATTATCCGGCTGTTTTTGTCCCGACACTTCCCTTCCTGACCAAGGATGGCAAACGCCAGATTATCTTACGTTTAATAAGATTATCCTTTGGTCTGAGGTGTGTTAAGAGTGAATTGTCCAGATAATGGGCCTGACAATTGTAGATATTAAACTTGTTCAATGTTTATGACCAAAAATCTTCATGTGTGGGGAAAGCCGACAACTCCTGAGTCATCAAGAGAAGGCCTTTACACAAAAAGCTCAGCTACTGTAAAAACTAAAGAGAGAAGAGCATCATCCTGGAACACCTGCTTGAATGTAGACAGTTATATCAGTTAAAATCATGTATAAGATCAATTAAAAAAGGTCATATTATTTGGTAAATGTTGATACTGGATATGAAGTTAGGGTCGTCCATCCATCAAATATAACGATGATCCTGATGATGAGGGTCGCGGCGGGGTGGAGCCAATCCCAGCTGAACCCTGAATCAGCCGCCAGCCAATCACAGGGCCACATTAGGGGACAAGATACAAGATAAAAGATACAAGACAGTTTATTTGTTAAATTGTGAAATTTGTGAAATTAAATTGTGGCTCCAAGACAAAAACAAAAAACCAAACAGATGATCATTCATGCTCATCCCCGTACCAATCCAGTGTTAATTTTGTTGGCTAATTATTTTCGTCATAGTTTTTGTCAACAACCTTTTTTCCCCTGACGAAAACTACACAGTGACTAATAAAAACAAGTGCACATGGACAAAAACTCAAACTAAATTACAAATAAAAACTAGACTCAAATGTCTGACGGAGACTTAATCCAATCAGACCTAATTTGGTCATGTAGAAAGTAGGGACAAGTTAGGAATATATCCAATCACAGCTGCTTTGGTTGTGTGGAAAGGTTGGATGAGTTAAGAGGGACATCCAATCACAGCTGTCTGAGCAAAAGTTCAATTTGTTTCTGTTCATTTATACATTCAGACTTTACTAGCATTCAATAAAGGGTTATTTGATGTTTCATTTTATCCAAGTGTAAAACATGACTTCAGAAATTCAAGGAAACATAAACAATGCCTTACCCTTTACACTTCAGATTTTAGTCGACTAAATCTACAGTACATTTCATCGACTAAAACTAAAATTAAAACAATTTAGATGACTAAATTATGACTAAAACTAAAAGATATTTTAGGTGAAAGACTAAAACTAAAACTAAATTTAAAAATGCTGTCAAAATTAACACCGCACCAATCAACCCAATGAGCATGTTTTTGATCTGTGGGAGGAAACTGGAGAGCTCGTAAGAAACCCATGCATGCACAAAGAGACTATGCAAACTCCACACAGAAGGACTCTGGTCAACACGGGGGTGCAAACCACCAATCGTCTTTCTGTGAGGCACATGCATGTTGCTCTTAAACAAATCTTATCTGCGTTTTGAGTTTTAGTCCTGCAGAGAGTGAGGAGTGTGTATGAGAAATAACAGCTCTAATAAGAAGAGCCTGCAGACAGCTGAGAAGATTTCACCGATACTTTCACTCCAGAAGATAAAGAGCATTTTTATCTTCCAACAGCAGCTTCAGCCCAGTCTGCCTCTGTGGTTTTATTGTTCTAACGGTTAAATTGACGGCTGCTGCGTTACAGTAAACACCTCGGATTGAATATTTATGAAGACAAAACTCAAGTGTCATTATTGGGGAGCGTTCCACTTCCTATTCATGAGAAAACACGGCTCACATTTTCCGTCACGCTGCTCTTAAGTGGAGATAACACCTGGGCGAGGAGAGCAGCCAGAGTGTGTTCGATGCTCTCTGGAGAGGGCGGCATGGTAGATAAGCCCCTGACAGCTGCCAAACACCTCTATATGTGTGTGTTAGTTTGTGGCCCCCCATGAGCCATGTGTGTGTTTCTGAATCCTCTCCACCTGCAGGCTCGGTCCCTGTCGGCAGGTGTGTTTGTACGTGATGTGGGCTGTTGATGAAGGTGAAACGTGAGAGTTTTACGCCCTTCATTTCTGTGATAACACAAGGACGGACAGATACACACAGAGTTTAAGGAAATGTGAGGAGGTGTGAGGGACGCTCACGTACAATATGTGGAATTTTGGCACAGGCTGGACCCCCTTTTGCCTTCAGAGCTCCTTAATTCTTGATGTCATAGATTGAACAAGGCGCTGAAACATCCCTCAGAGATGATAGCAGATGAACATCCATGATGAGAATCTCCTACTGCGGGGTCCCCAAACCTTTTCAAACCTGAGAGCTTAAATATCTTTAAGTTTTAGTCATAATTTAGTCAACTAAATTGTTTTAATTTTAGTTTTCGTTGATGAAATTTCACAACATTTCAGTCGATGAAACCTACTGTAAATTTAGTCGACTAAAATATGAAGTGTAAAGGGTAAGGCATTTTTTATGTTTCCTTGAATTTCTGAAGTCATGTTTTACACTTGGATAAAATCAAACATCTAATAACCCTTTTTTGAATGCTAGTAAAGTCCGAATGTATAAATGAACAGAAACAAATTGAACTTTTGTGTGAAATGCAGTCACCTTTATTTAGGCTACCTGGCAGAGCATCTCAGTTACAATATCAGAACTGACAACAAACAGTGAACCTGCTCTACATGAATATATCAATTCATAAAGAGAGGAGCTCTGATTGGATCGCTCCACAACTTATCCCACCACCACCAAGCTAAGGCAGCTGTGATTGGATGTCCCTCTTAACTCATCCAACCTTTCCACACAACCAAAGCAGCTGTGATTGGATATATTCCTAACTTGTCTCTACTTTCTACATGACCAAATTAGGTCTGATTGGATTAAGTCTCTGTCAACCATTTTAGTCTAGTTTTTATTCGTTGATGAAAATGTTAGTTAATTTAGTTTGAGTTTTTGTCCATGTGCACTTGTTTTTATTAGTTACTGTCTAGTTTTCATCAGGGGTGGGATAGGGCTACTTGTTTGATTTTATGTTCTTAAGTTAGATAAATTTTGTTGTTTAAAATAATGAATACAATGCACTTGATAGGCTACATAGCACACTGTACGTTTACATTTACTCTTGTAATTTCCTTCTTTTTTTTTTTATTGTTTTTTGGGCATTTTTATGCCTTTACTGACAGGAGAGAGGAGGACAGTGGACAGGCTTGTTAAAGAGGGGCAAGAGAGAGTCCGGGAGGACACTCTGCAAACAGGCCACAGGCTGGGCCCGGCCGGGCCGGCAGAAGCATATATAAGGGTCGTGCCTGGTTGCTTACCACTCCACCAAACCAGCACCCCTACTTTTAACTATCTCTAACAATAGTTATTACAACAGATTATGAAACAATATGAGAATATTATACTGACAAGCATCTTGAATTATTTATTACTCCTAAACCTTAATGATGGCATTGTGTACTTATTATAAACCACCGCTGCTGACAAAATTCCCCTGAAATGACTAATTTAAGTGCAATCCATTCATTGTGCTTGTTTACATCTAGGCAGTAGAGCTAAAAAAAAAAAAAAAAAAAAGGTTCATTGACTGGAGTGGAAGCTACACTTCCTACAAAGGGTGGATTACTGCATTGCGGTTTAAGCATTACATTGTTTGGTCTACTGATCATGCACACCCTTAATCTTCATTTTTGTATGTTATAGATCAGGGATGAGCAACTGGTGGCCCAGGGGCATCCTGCAGTCCCCAAGCTCACTCAATGTGGCCCAAAGGCACTTTCAATTATGTTCAAAAAAGCAAACATGAGGGTGTAGAAGACGTAGGAGTCTGTAGTTTTAAATATTTTAATGGAGTTCCCATAACCATATACATAAAAAACAATCACTAAAACAATGTTGCTGCCCAGCCAAAACCTCCTACCTCCATTTTTAATGATTTTCTTTTTCAAAAAGTCAGTGCTAATGGTCTCTTTACAGGTTAGGAAGTGGCTCAAAATATGCGGGATATGTTCCTGTAAAATTATTTTATGAAGAATTTGTGTATGCTTGTGAAGAATAGAAATAAAATATAACTAAATCACATTCAATTACAGGCAAGTCTTCTCTACATTGCTCAAAAAAATGACTTTAGAACAGGATTTATTTCTGTATTAAGCTTAAGTCTGACATTAGAACTAGCAAATACATATTTATATATTGTGTCCTATAAAAGCCATATATTTTCACTTCTTTGTTCAACACTTTAAAAAGTTTTGTTGATTGTTTCCTACAGTTTTAAACACTTCGCCCTTTGGCAAAGAGATAAGTATTTATGTGACCACCTTGTCACATAGATCATAAAATAACAAGATTTGATCATTAAAAAGTGGTTTTAAAATTTATAAATATTCTGAATTTTACCAAAGGAAACACATGATTTAAAGCAGAAATAACAACGGTAAATTGAATATACTTTTTTATTTCACTCAGATTAAAGTCAAACTACTACTACTACAACATTTCTAACACATTCACACACTGAAGCAGAGGCTGCAGGGTGACCATCCATATTGTTCCTTATCTATCAACATGTTTGACAGAATATTTAAGGAGACTGTTGCTGAATGAAACTTAAATACATTATTGAGGACAAATTTTTGGCTCGAGTACAGAAAAAAAATAAAATCTTGGCAGAGTGTTGGAGTGCGTGAGAAATGAGGAGCTGGGGTCAGAATAAAGGAGTGAAAATAGTAATAACAATAAATCAACAGACGCTCAGATGTGTGGGAGAGCGGAAGAAAGTTTTCCTGCCTGACATCACTAGAGGTCAAAGGTTAAATTCACAAGCAGGTGGCCAAAAGAGAGAGAGAGAGAGGCTGAGCTGGAGCTCCTTTCTTCTTAAACCAGACCACAGCAGAGCGATCAGAGCATCTGTTTCTGTCGTATCAGTTCACTCTGTGATGTCTGTCAGATAAATGTGTTTTCTCAGGACGATCACATTTGGCCTTGTTCGAATAAAAAGATAAAAAGGCTTTCAAAGTGCAGCATTAACACTGTTTTCTATCTGAAGGATCCGGTTTATGAGTATGAGAAAAATAAATGTAACTAGGACATCATGACATTTCTGCAGTCACTTAACAAGAACCAACTTCACCTAAACAAGCTTTTGTACAAAACAAATCAAACGAACACAGATTTTAATGTATTTATGTTCAGCTAAAATGTTCTTTTGGGTCTAAATACTTCTGTTCAGGGCCTCACAGGGCCAGAGAAACCTCTGCTTTGTATTCCAAGGTTCATCTGCAGCCAATGCTCCGAAAATTAGATAGATAGATAGATAGATAGATAGATAGATAGATAGAAATAGATAGATAGATAAACTTTATTGTCCCTTGCAGGAAGTTTGTAGACAGCAGTGCTACTGGCTAAGGGCACGATATACATAAAAACAACTTGATGACATAAAAATGTTAGCAAGAGGGCGGCGACAAGCATGGTCTGTAGTTATTGCACAAGATTAAAGTGCAGTGCTCGTTACAATAAGTAGTGAAAATAAGTAGAGACAAGTTCAAATGGTTGTAAAGCGATAAGAATAATAAAAAAATAGATAACAGCAGGATAGTGATAACAGATAAGACACTGGTAGTAAAATAAGTTGAAAAAATATACATATAAATATTATATCACAATTGCAGGAGAAGAATTACTCAGACTGTTTGTTGAGAAGAGAGAATTGACAATCGGAATATTTAAACCTGATGTCTCAGTCAATCTCTCTAAAGCAGGGCAAATTTCTCTGTGGTGTGTTGTCTCATGCAGTGGTCCGGCATGGTCCTATCCCACCATCACCCCTGAATGTAAAAAAATCTTTAGCTTCTCAGATTTGTTTCTATAAAAAGGATGCTGCACTTTAAACCTGAGATTGTCCAGAAAATCTCTGTATGCCAAGACAAAAATAAGTTTAATGATGAACCAAAATGACCTGCAGGTGGCGATACTAGAGAGGGCAATATTCATTTTTACATTTAATAAGCTGCATTTTAATTGAAACGTAAAAGTGCGTCTCAGGGACACAAGATTTCAAAATGATAAATGTCACTGTAGCTGTGATAACCGTGCATCAGTACATGCATAAAGAACAGATATGTATTAATATTTAATCAGTAGCACTAAATAAGACATTGATAATGAGGCTGTTACATAAATCCTTCAGTAACTCAGAGCTTTCAGGCACAAACATGAAACTCAGAGAGCGCAAACCATCGCCAAGGTAGCTCGCATATGTCTATTACATCTATCAGCAATAGTCCCATGATAAAGTTACCATCATAATATGATTCATGATCCTGAAAACCCACACCTAGCACTCAAAATCGTGTTGATATCATTGTTAGACAGTTATTGAGCAAAAACGACTGTACACTAATGGCGGTTATCTGGATCACCACCAAAATCAAATAATTTTTAAGTTAAGGCGTTACCAACATCTGCTGAAAATTTCAGCAAAATCCGTCCAGTAGTGTTTGCGTAATCTTGTTAACAAACAAACTAACAAACAAAATGACAAACAATTTGACAATTAGACAAACAAACAATTTGACAAACAGACAAACAGAAAAACAATTAGACAAACAAACAAACAGACAGACACTAATAAAAACATATCCTCTCTGCTGGAGGTGATAAAAAAGTCCAGCTACAGGGAAGCAGTTCCAAAAAATCTTACAAATATTTGGCTTTAGCTGAGAACCTACTCGTTGAATATATAACAAACAATGTTCTTGTACAGGATTTCTGTTCCTAACATTTTTTTCCCGAGCAAAGACTCGTGACCCACTGAAAAGGGTCCGCGACCCACTTTTGGGTCACGACCCACCAATTGAGAATCACTGGTCTAATGTGTGGATTGATTTTAGGATTATTTGTTTGCTGTTGTTTCTGTTTGGTGTGGATGTTGGCATCAAAGAAGTTAAAAACAAACTGTTAATCCCTATACAGAACTATTTCTTATCGTTTTCCTAATAGTAGAACTGTGCACTATAGAAATTTATATATGCTTGAGGACACAGACAGCAGGTCCTACATAAATCTGTCTCTTTCTCTCCCCCTTATTTACCCAGCATGCCACTGCAACCTGCACGCCCGCCGCTGCCGTTTCAACATGGAGCTGTACAAACTGTCGGGCCGGAGGAGCGGCGGCGTCTGCCTCAACTGTCGCCACAACACGGCGGGACGCCACTGTCACTACTGTAAGGAGGGGTACTACAGAGACATGACCAAGTCCATCTCACACCGCAGGGCGTGCAAAGGTAAAATACAACAGGATGGACAAGGTCACTGCATTTTTATTTCCAATTTTATTCACCAGATTAGAGAGAAAAATTTTTAAACTGGATTTAAAAACATTTTCTCCTTCATGTTAAATAAGAGTTTAATCAAGAAGGGGTATTTGTTCGGTCCTGTTCTTTGTTCTTGCCTTAAAGCACAGACTTTTCGGATGTTAGTCGTCTATTGTTGTTGGTTTTTTAACCTCTGGTATTGAAGGAGCTCCTCTGAAGGTCTCGTAGTAACACACCCACCTGTCTGCGAGTCTCTGCTCCGACCCGTGAAGCTCCCGATCTGTTTTGGTTTCTCGTGGATCCCTGAGGAGACAAACAGAACAAACAGATCAGAGGTGTGAGCAGAGAGAGGAACAACTGGATCATTATGCACAGACACACACAGATCTGTGAGCACATACGTCAGGTCTTAGACTGAGCCGAGGAGGATTAATGTGTGAGGAGACAAAAGCTGAGCTCCGTCTGTTTTCCACACCTCTGAGGAGAGAGAGGCTCGGGGCAAACAAACTTCTGTCACTGCGACACTTTCATCACACCTGAAATATCCCAGGGAAAATACACCTTCATATTTAAGCCTGTTTATAGACAAGATGTGTCTCCGTTTAGGAGTAGAAGTTGGAGTGACCCTTAAATAATGAAAACCGATCATTTATCATCAGTATTAGGTGATGAATAATGTGTGATGTGCTTTTGGTCATTGATTTCCTTACTGTTGTCTGTACTGTAAACACAGTGAATATTGTACTGAAGCTTGATTTGAAGAAAATCGTTAATCGAATTGAAATATCTGCCAGAAAAACCACAATTAGATCTTTTCCTAAAATCGTTCAGTCCTATGTGACATGTGTAGCATAATCTTGACTAAAACAATCAGATTTAATGCAGGTATACTTGATGCTATTCCTCATCCACATGCACACAGCACACTGCTTACTGCAGAGGTATTACTCCCTACGTGCACTGTGCATTCCTCCATCACGTGCACAGATTATTTCTACAACCCTAGACTATTGAGGATACACATTACAGCCCGCAGACATAAATTTAAGTTGAAACTGATTGTTCGATAAAACAATTAAAACTGATAAAGCTCTCCTTAGAAATAAATCTGCTGAAATGTAATTTTTATTAAATGTATTATTTTGCATGAATGTCTGCCAGTGACAAAACAAAATGTTTATATTTGTGTTTGGATATAATACAGATCCTTTAAATTACCCCCAATTTCTAGTCAATGCCCAACTTTCCCATAATTACCATGAAAAGTTCCCAATTTAGAATATTTACAAATTTACAAAGATTAACTCTCCTTGGAAAGTTTCTGGAAATTTTAGCCCCTTTGCAAACCTAGCCTTTAACTGTGCTGCACTTTAGTTAAAATGAAATCTTAAAACTTATTCGGTGACAAATTATTTAGCCAACATGAATACACATCACTGCTAACACAGTGCCTCTCTCTCTCAGAGTATTTACCACAGAGGATCCATGTTGTGATTGCAAACACAAATCTGCTTAATGACTTCCTCTTGATTTAAAATCTAAATCATAAAAAGCAGTCATGCCGTCATACAGTTTATTTCACATGCATTTTGATTGAAGGCATTGAGCTTGTGCAGCCAGTCTGCAGGGGGAGCTCTAATGTTTTGGCTTCACTTTTGGGCAGCTGTCTTGTTGACCATCTTTTTACCCAGAGTAATGCCATTGGCTGCTCTAATCCATACATGATCGTGATGAAGTACATCTTAGAGCACAAGAGCTTTTGGTTTTCTTGGTGCTGTGGGATCAAACCCAAACAGTCTGGTTGCTGCTTCTCTCCTCAGGTGACAAAACCATGGAGACGTGACATCAGTTAGGAACTCTGTATTTATTGTTCGAATCGCCCGACCATCGCTCTCTGCTGTTGGACAGGAAATACAGCTCTGTGCCAACGCAGCCAGGAGGAAACCTGCTTTCATTCCTTCGGCGCCCCCTTTAAATCCTAACATGTCCTCTGAACGATTAGCTAATAAAAGTTTGAGCTTTAGTAAAATAAATGCCTCCCTACATCTGCAGTGGCAGTGGTGAATGCCTCGTGTTTTATTTCCCAGATTAACAACTTCACCCCTCATCGAGCGCAGTGTAAACACGGCTCTCAGAGAACCGCAGTTTGTTTTCTTTCCCCGTCCTCTCCAACGTTTGGCAGCCTGAGCCTTTAACCAGGCACAGAGTCTGCAGAGATGAAGCAGGTACACGCCTCAGTGCTCCCAACACCCCCCTGCAGACCCCCCACTGCTGCTGTAAATTAATTAATGTGTCCAGGTCACGTCTCCTGCAGGGACACTGAGGCTGTGCTTAAACATAGGAGAACATGCAGTGGTATGGTACCTGCATGAAATTCCACCGACATAAAAAGTTAATCTAGAACTTAACTTTTGACTTTACTGTCATTGGACTAACTGATATCACTGAGGTTTGGTTTAAGGCTGGGGGCATTGTTCTGGGTGTAGTTGCAGTTCCTGAATCACAAGATGCTGACAAACTACTATTTCAAGGTGCTCTGCTTGTGGCCCTGTTACATGCATGGGTGCAATAAGTAGGGCACAGAGGCAGAACAGTGGGGCTGGTTTGTCCCACTGTTCTGCCTCTGTCCAAGCTTTATGTATAGCTTTAATATTGTCACCTTTCAATTATGTTTTTTTTTTTTTCATGATGTGTACTGCTGACCTCTTGGTCAGATCACCCTTGTGGAAGAGATCTTGGTCTAAATGGGTTTTTATCTGGTCAAATAAAGGTTAAATAAATACAAAATAGAGGATCTAATCAATATGGTGATTATCAAAACATGTGGAGATCACACGCCATTTTACCATGACGGAGACGAATCCTCTGTGAACTAAAAATAGCTAAACGTCTGATCTGATTCATCGATGAATCTAAAAAATAATCAGTTTATGATTTGATCATTGAACTTCCATTTCCAGCCCTACCTGATTGCGCCTTGGATTTAACTATCTGGGTCTCAACTTAACCTGTGATAACATGTCCATTTTGGTTGTTTCCTGAAGATCTTGAGACATAATAAACATTACTGTAGGAAAACAAACTTTATTTCCTCTCACAAATTAGATAAATTCAGTTAGATGTTGAGAAAAAACAACCAAAATTTACTTTTATCAAAACAAAACCGAGAAAAGAAGGCGCACGAATGAATGTCTTGGGGCTCCTGTTCATCAAAGACTCTTTAGCCACATTTTTATCTCGACCATCACAGTTTGGTTCCAGCCCACCACAGCTTACGAGAGCAGAAAAGTGCAACACAAGTGCAGCCATTTACCATTTAGACAGTTAAAACTGAGGCTCAGTTACAGCTGGTTTAACCAACAGATCTGGTACTTTCCCCGTGTGTTGAGCCCTTTTGGATTCAAGCCTGAATCTCATTTGTCTGGGAAAAGATTCAAATTTAAAGGTATTAAATTATTTTGATGCATTATGTAAGGATACCATACTGTTTTATGGTAATTAGGAGGAAAAGTCAGAAGGAGGGCAGGCAAACTGTGGTAAATATTCCACAAATAAAACTGTCTCTTGATTTGAGGTTTCTGGCTTCGCCCTTCAGTCCAAAGATATGCTGCTCGAGTTAATTGATGACAATTAATTGACATTATAGGCTTTAAAATGAGTGTGTGTGGTCATCCGTCTCTCTACGTTTGTAGATAATGGCTGAAATCTTTTTGTCATGTCATTGGTTATTTTCACCGTCTCAAACCTACACAGATTTATGTGATGACTTTACTGCGTTAAGATTTTCCATTTAGTCGCCCTCTTTACATACTTGTGTTAAATTCTCAGAGGAAACGATGTGGATCCTTCAAACTTCCACTACTTGATTACATTTGGGCATGCTTGGAGGACTCTTTCATGACACAAAAGGATGTGGAATAAAAACAAAGGATTCAGAGCTGATTTAAAAGAATAACATCATAATAAGCATCTTGTTATGTTCACCGAGCTCCATAAATTCCATCTGAGAGCAGCTCCAACCTCCGCTGGACCACTTCAAGCAAAAATTCAAATGGCTCTGCTCGGCGTATAACACATGCGGGCTAATGGGGAGGCTGGGCGAGCACTTCAAACGCCCGCTTTATGGCGAACGATTGGCACCACGCACACACCGACATGCACACGGATTTCTCACATTTAACTTGAAATCTCCAAACAGCTTAAACAGACTTTGAAGTGCGCTCCACTCGTCCATTAATGGGGAGCATTATTCAGGCCGTTATTTGCAGGAAGTCTTTGCCAAAAAGCTTTACATTAGCTGCTCAAATCTGGAGAGCACACACACAGCGAGGCCGAGGGCGTGAGGGGAGCTCTGGAGGCTGCAGACATCAAGTGTTGACTGATTCGTGCAGAGAAATATGAACAGACTCACCGCCCCTTTATTGTTCCTTCCAGATCCTCCCTAATGAAGAGTCCGGTGCCTGTTTTGGGTGGAGGGTGCAGAGTAATTGTTTGAGGTTTTCGTGCTGGTTTAGGGCCCAGTTCTCCAGCTGTGATGGCCTGGAGCACAGAGCACGCGGTGATGTGAATGATTTCTCGTCGGGTTTGGATGCTCAGATTAGTTTTCATTTTAAAGAATGTTTAGAGTCAGCAGAGGACGAACTGCGGTCATTTGAAGGATGAGGTTGATTATTCAGTGGTGCAGACTTATTGGACTTATTCAACATTTATTCAGTCAGATTTATTTAATATTAGACTACTACCTCAATATTTGACTACTACAAGGAATGCACGATAGTAACGGTTTCATATTGGTATCAGCCGATATTGAATTTTTTGCAGATATTTACAGCCAATATATCGGCCACACATATCAGCTGGAATATCGGCAAATTACACAAATGTACAATATTGATGCACCCTCTCATCGCTGCATGGGTACATTTAAATATCAAGGGTTTCATTTTTGCAAGAGCTAAATGCTGTTTTTCTTGTTTTACATCTGTTCCTCGTAAAAATACACTGTAACACTGAAGAAACAAGTCCATTTATGTTAAGTACAAAGCTTAAGCTCTTGACCAGAAATATTGGTATTGGCGATAATGAATTAAAAAATAGATTTTGCCAATATATTGGCAACATCCAATATTGTGCATCCCTAAGTACTGCCTCAGTGTACCTTACTTTACTGATCTGTTGAGCCACTTTACTTGTTGATCTTTCTTGCACGACAAAGCCTCTTTGCACTCCGCTCACTCTGCTGCTCTGTACTCCTCTTTAGGTTAATGCTATAAATATTATCGTTATATTTTATGTAGATTTCACTAGCCTTAGATTATGTTAGTGTTGTAAATACTGTTATTTTTATTAACATTCTATTTTTAGGTTAATGCTGTAAATATTATCCTGATTGTTTTTGTTCTATTTTATTTAGATCTTACTAGTCTTCCATTATGGTAGTGTTGTAAATATCCTTATTTTACTGTCTATTTATTTCCTTTATATTTCTTTATGGTTGATACCGGGACCTCAGTAACTAGTTTTGTTCTTTTCTCATGTTTGTGCAGTCTGGAATGACAAATAAAACTCCTTTGAATCCTTTCAGTCCTTTATGTAAGGAGTCTTAATTTACAAGTTAATCAGGACTTTTCATGGAAATAGCATGAAGCATCAACCCAGTGGGGGAAAGCCAAAAGTCTGGAGATCAGATATTGAGAAAAGGATCAAGTTTTGATTTTTAGCTGATGGTAAGTTGTTTTTACCTCCGCCAAGGATGTTGTGTTTTTGGCCCCATTTGTTTGTTTGTTAGCAAGATTACTCAAAAACTACTGGACGGATTTTGCTGAAATCTTCAGGAGATGTTGATAAACTTAAAAAAAAAAATGATTAGATTTTGGTTGTCATATGTGCATTTGTTTGGATGCAAAAAATTCCTAAAGTTTCAAAAAATCCCATATGTTAACATTGAGCTGAATTACAAAAAAAAACATATCTTTGACATCACTTGATGGATTCAAAATTAACAGGATAATATCATAACATGTCTCTATCATCACTGTAAAGTTCAAGTTTTTAAGCAAAGCATTTTGTGCTATTTATGTTGTATGAAAAGTGCTCACAAATAAAGTTTGATTGATTGATTGATAATTTCTTAAAGCTGAAACCAGATCTGAGGACGTGAACGATTGACAAATACTTGTGTGTTCATTGGGGCAAAAACCTTAGCTACACTGCTGCTTCCGTACTTCTTTGTCACATTTCTCTCTCTCCTCGTCCCTCCCTGCAGCGTGTGATTGCCATCCAGTCGGAGCAGCGGGGAAGACGTGTAACCAGACAACAGGACAATGTCCCTGCAAGGACGGAGTGACGGGAATCACCTGCAACCGCTGTGCCAAAGGCTACCAGCAGAGCCGCTCCCCCATCGCCCCCTGCATCAGTAAGGACAGATTTAATGATCTTAAAAACAGAAGTGAATTTATATGCTCCTAAACTTGGTTGTTTATGTCTCTGTTTTGATATGAGACTCCACGACTCCCTGCTAGTTATTCATAAAGCCATGCTTCCAGTCATCTTGTGTTGTTTAAAGATATTTAACACGGATAACGCTCTGTTTAAACAAATCCAGGATAAACAAACCATTAGAGCTTGAACACGGCCCAGTGTTCCTCTGCTAACAGTTTGTTTTACTATAAATCCACAGAGCTGCTCCGGCAGAGCGATGGCTGATATGTTTATTGGCTGTGTATCTGTTGCGTGCAGATTCCAGGCACTCTGTAATAAATGCCAACGTTTCACACAAACAGAGGAGCTGATTTAACGGAGAATCAAGGTGCTGGCTGCCATCAGCAGATAAGATAAGAATAATGTCTGCACACCAACAATTGTCCTCTTTGGTGCTGAGGTGCTGATAGAGACGTGGAGAATCGGAGTGATGTGTTTGGATGGAGAAGACGTTGATAATTCAAACCTGCAGACCTGCTGGACGAGGGTTGCTGATCTAATGTGGTGTAAAAGTTGGAGGGAACTGTGATGGAGGCATGTTTTATTTTATCTGAAGTGTTTTTCTGTTTTATTGTCTGATATAAAACTTTTGTTGGATGTAACTTCCTGCCAGTTTTGGCTTTGGCCTGCTTGACCTCCAACAAACCAAAATCATTAAAAGGAAACTCAGAGTCATGATGAACACTTTCTCAGCACATCTGGGCGTCTGAGTTGAGTTTCATTTACGGGAAAACTCATTCACCAAATTCACTCAGTTTTTCTCTGGCGTCACATTCACGGTGGGAAGTTTAGGAGTCTAGAAGACGTAGAAGTAAGATGGAGATTTAGGCCGACACTTTAGGTGGTACAGCTGGTTTATTTATTTAGTTTTTTTTTTTTATGTTTTGGCATTTTTGTACCTGTATTGATAGAGGAGAGAGATTGTGGATAGGCTTGTAAAAAGGGGCCAGAGAGAGTAGAGGAGGACACTCTGCAAACTGGCCACAGGCTGGACTCGAACTAGCAACCCGGCTAGTTTATTTTTAGTTGGGCTAGTTTTGGCCTTTGTTTTAGGGCTGAACGATTTTAGGAAAAGATCTAATTGCGATGTTTGTGGCAGATATTTCAATTCGATTCACGAGTTTCTTCAAATCAAGCTTCAGTGCAATATTCACTATGTTTAGAGTTTAGACAACAGTAAGGAAATCAGTGATCAGAAGCACATAACACATTATTTATCATCTAATATTGATGGTAAGTAATCTGTTTTCATTATTTAAGGGATACTCCAACTTCTACTCCTAAATGGAGGCTTTGTGTTGTTGACCTGTTTACCAGCACTTCTGTAAATGCAAATTGCTGCAAATGTGTAAAACAGTTGACAAAACAGCTCCTGGGTCAGTCAGGAGCGCTGCAAAAATATTGCAGCTTTGGCGATCACACGATTGCATTGTCTGAAACTGCGATTTCAATCTGAAAAATAATAAATCTTTCAGCCCTACTTTGTTCCCAACCAGTTAGTGTAGTTTTCTAAACTGCATTCACTCAGGCAACAGCAGGCGTGCCTGTATGATGTGACCGACTCTCTAATCAGGAATTACCTGAGCATGTTTCAGCTGATTATTGTGCTTGTTAGAAACACTGTGTGCCACAGCGAGAGGGTTTTTGCCGCTGTGTGAATCTGAGCCAAAAACAAAACAGTGGGGATGTGACTTCAACCTCTGTTTGTGGGAGTTTTTAAATGAAACTTTATTCACATTTGTCAACACAACATCCTGATTCCACTGAAGCACAATTGGAGTCCACAGCTTGGGCACATAAATCACCATCATCTATCGTAAACTGTCCAGTCTCAGTGGGCAAACACCCCACCAAGCTCTAGTCTTTCTGCCCACTCTAAATGTTTTTATACTGCAGATTATGACACAGTGCTTTACAATTAAAGAATAAGATAATATGCAAAATGCTTTGAAACAATGAACTATGACTGTACAGTATGAGGATAAGATTTACCATGACTTTTCCATGGCATTATCAGACCAACTTGTTTCACCTTTTCATGGGTTATTCACGGTTATGATATACTACAGGTTTGCCAGATGATATTTCCTCTCACATGAATCCAATTTTCAGCCTGTCTTCTAATAAACCAAAAACATAAACACACATATTCAGAATGCTGCCCAGCTTGTTACTTATCGGACATAAATGCTGAATTAAAAAGCATTGTCCCCATTGTAAACTTTAATCTACATTTGAAACCATAGAATTTTCAACAAAGCTTCAAATGTCTGTATTAGGCTCCTGCTAAGGCTGGGCGAGTTGGCCTGAAAAATAAAATCTACTTTTAAATGGATTTTTTGCCCTTCTCAAAGTAAAAACAAACAAACAAATGGCAGATAAATTACTTTAAACAAGTTTCTCTTTTATTTAAATCAAAAATACATCCCAAAAATAAATTGAATTGCCCCCTTAGGCTACGTTCACACTGCAGGTCTTAAAGCTCAGCTCTGATTTTGTGTTGAAATCGGATGTTTTTGTGTGGTTGTTCCCAGTATAATTTAAATGTGAAGTAAATACGTTTGCTACACATGTCAGTGAGGGTGCATCAGTTTAAAAAAATTATGTTTCAGTCACAAGTGATTGAAAAACAGGCAGAATAACAAAGTCTAGGAGAATAAGTTACAGATTTATGGACTCCATGTTTTGTTAAAATGAGGACTTGAAGCAGCTGATGATCACGTTTATGTCTTTTATATCTGTGCATTACTAACGGTCTCAAACTTTCTTAGATTTGCTGCATTTTCAGATCATACCTACTGAAAACAATAAAACTGATTTTTGTTGGAAAAATTATGTTGATTTGACTCTCAACACAGAAAACAGCAGCATGTGAACGAGCTGTTGTGACTTTACCTTTAAATGTAATCTCATTCATTTCCTAAAGAAGAGTGACACAAAACCTGTATTTGTATTTTTCCTAAACTATTCCTTTAATTCTCTATCGTCTTTTTTACACAGAAATCCCAGTTGCATCCCCGACAGCGACGTACAACAGCTATGAGGAGCCTTCAGGTGAGTAAATCAAACACACTTCCAGGTCACCCTTGTCAAAGAGATCTTGATCTCAATGGGCTTTTATCTGGTTAAATAAAGGTTAAATAAAAAAAAACTGCACTCATTTTAAATAATAAACTAAAGTAGAGGTCCCTGGGATAGGGTAATACTTCTTTCCGCTCTCTTAAATTTTAAAAAGCTATTTCATTAAAGATGTTTTGAAGTAGAGGCCCTCAAAGCTGCGTCCTGAGGCTGTAAATATGGCGGTTTTATGTGCATATTTAGCACATGCACACTTTTCCATGCCCTCATCCTCTGACTCCTCGGTGAGGTCGGGCTGCAGCTGATGTAAACTCCAGATTTCTCTCCACTGCTCCCTGCGGCCTGGTTGTCGGTATCCCCAGCCTGCCAAACGGCCTCCCCGGGGTTTCGTCCCTAATCTGATTACATGCTTCATTTGCACCAGTTTGTATTTCAATCAAGGCCCGCTGGGCCGACAGTGGAGCCCCATTGTTCCTGTGCTCTGAGAAGGGTGTCCGTGTTGGACCGCTGACATTACACCGTGTGCTACAAAAATATTTACTCACGTTTTATGGTGATGATCTTTGCATGTAGAGGAGATTACTTTCAGTTTGGGTTTATTTGGAGGTTTAAAAGTACGATAGGAATGATGATAAAACAAATCTGGTGATGTAATGAAGTGCTAAAATCATGATATGTCATTATTAGATTGTTTTACTGAAGTATAACAGGGTGCTAAATGTTAATCAAATAGCAGGATATCGAGTCACATTGCCCTCCAAAGAGAAGGCAAGATAGATTTCATAAAGATGGCCTCTGTGAAAGTTATCCCAAAATTCAAAGCTTCTACATCATGCAAAACAGACTTTTTATGATTTAAATTTAAAAAATGTGTCCGTGGCATGTCTACAAACTAGTGATACACCAATTGTAAAAATCAGGACTGATGCTGATACAGATGTTATAATAATATAACAATAAATCAGCCATTACTAATGTCCACACAGATATGTTTCTTTTTTGTGTATTTTCTCCCATAAAAGGGAAATATTTCTCTCATGTTTGACCATGAAAGTAGATTACTGCCCAAAAAAAAAAATTCTGAATCAGCAGGTAGGTGTAGGGATGCATTATATTGGATTATTTTCTTTATTGACATTTCTTGTCAAGACCACTGAGTCTTAACATTACGAAAATGGACTTATTGCTTGTGATGTGAGAGCCAATATGTGTTAGGAACAGATGTGAAATAAGAAAAACAACATTTAACTCTTAAAAAAATGAGCATCTTGCTTTTTAAATGTACCCATGCACTGATGATTGCATATTTTTTGCATTTTGACAATAAAACTGCTGATATATGGGATATATATGGCCGATATATCAGCTGTTAATATCAAAAAAGCAAAAAGTGCAATCACGGCCAATACCAATATCAAACTGATAATACTGTGCATCCCAGTTAAGTGTACTGGATGTTAGCAAGAAATTAGAATGACACAACAAATAATCATCTATTGCAGATGATAGACAGTTGATATCAACGTTAAAGCATGCCTTTGCAGCTGCAGTAAACATTAGAGCACAGCGCTGGGAAGGTGATTTTGAAAGATTTACACTAAAACAGCCTGATCTGAGCAGGTCTGGAACAAAGGGATTTATGAGCACTCTAAAATAAAAAAATGGGACCTTTAAGATGCTTACAGGCAAAAATAAAAGACTTTTGGCAGCTTTTATGGCCTTAAATGCAAAAAAAAATCTGATTTTTGAAGACTTTCTGGATCTGGAAGGCTTGTGTCTTCCATGGCTGGCTGGGACAAGACAGTGGCAAAAAAAAGTAAGACAAAGATGGATGAATTGCCAAAAAGTTGGGTAATGATGCTCTTCTCCACGTATGGCAGATTTTGGTTGAATATATGACCAGAAAGTTAAAATCTTCTTGCCTGCATTCAGAGGACAGACTAGGCCAAAGTTAAGGACTGGTTGTTTGCTACTTCAGGGCCATTTGCAAGAACGCCATCAGGATTTTCCATCAAACTTGTCACAAATATATACTCTACACAGCAAAAACTCTGATCTTAGTAGTTTATTTGTCTAATTTTGAAATCAAAAATGTCCACAATACTTAGTAAAATTTTATTTTAATTTGGGGAGTCCAGATGGATATCTTATTACAAGGAATAAAAACGAAAATAAAGCACTGAACAAGCAAAATTTTACTCCTTCATGGTCTTAAAATCAGGTATAGAGACTTCTTAAGAAACCACATCTTACTTCCAAGACATCGCACAAGTAAAATTTGTCTTGCCACATTGGTAGATATTTTCACTCATTCCAAGCAATCCAGGGTTTATTTTTTGTTTTTAAATGCTGAAATAAGGTGTGTAGCTGGACATGCCAGGCAATTTGGCTCACACTGGATGAGTAAACTTTCTTAGATTTTAGGTTTTTAGTGGATAGATTTTAGGTCAGAGGTCAAGGTCTTTGGGTTCCTGCTGATCACTTGCTTTAGATTTTTCTCTTGTAACAGTTGGTAGCAAAATCTCCTAGAATACACCATCTAGAATTTTTAAAAATGTAAGTAGAATACAAAACCAACAGTTTTAGTCTCCTGATTGGAATCACTGTAAGCTTTACTTTAACCCAGGGGTGTCCAAACTATGGCCCGGGGGCCAACTGTGGCCCTCAGACCACGTTAATTTGGCCCGCAGCTGGGGCACACTTAATTGCTTCTCTCTCCGCTTCATCTCAAGTTATGATTGCTCCTGAATTGTGTCTGAATTTGTAGATCAGCCATTAGCTTACTCCCTTTTAAAGTCATTATCATCCTTACCGAGGGTAGATCTGGTGTATCCAGGGCCAACCAAAATATGATTGTCCTTCCAAAATCCCGAAAAGATTGACTAATTGTCATGTCAAGCCATTAAGGGATAGCTTTACTGCTGGCTAATTATTTATTTGAGAACATTAATTATAAAGCATAATTGGGTTGGTTTCATTAACTACATACATTAAAGGCAGGCATGTAAAAGTGGCCCCGTCTTCCTGAAAACTTGTGGATGTATAAGGTTTGGACATCCCTGCTTTTCTGTTGCTTTGGCCCTATTTATATGATTTAATCCCAGGATATCAGTGTGTTTTGATCCAGGTCTGCTTGAACAGGCTGACTCACTCCTCTCCATCGATCAGTGTCTGTAGAAAGTGGCGCCACTGACTTCATTCGGCTTTGTTGTGGGTCCCACTTCCTACTATAGTGTCCGCTGAGGCTGTGTGGAGTTTGGATTCCTGTCAGCGTCTCCACACAGTCACCACCCTCCAAATTAGGAGCAGTGTGTTCCCCAGGGACCCCGCAGGACGAACGTGGCACTGCCGCGGGGACGCACAAAGGGGGCGTTTGTCCTCGCGGCGGGGGATTGGACCTTAATGAGAGCCGAGGGTGTGATGGCCCACTGCGGCGATCGCGCTAAGGGGGCTAATGGGACACGTCAGCTATCAAAGGATGTATGATACAGGCCCCCAGGGGACAGCCGCAGATAAAGAGGCCCCCCCGCCCTCGACTTCATTTACATGGAAATCAGGCGTGCTTGATATGGACTCGTCAAATTCATTTACTTTGGGATTTCCTCTTTTCTTATTTCCCGCCCCGGCATTCCTGCAGAAATGCTTTCTCCACATACATGAATTCAACCCTCATCCCACGTCCTAAAAACCCTTTTTTTTTTTTTTGAGAGGGAGGAGAGGGGCGTTTTTTTCTTCCTCGATCATTACCCAGGCAACCTCATTCACACTGAGTATAATGGGGAAGAAAGGGGAAGACTGGACAGAGGGTTGGAAGAAATAATGAAGTTTGTCCATATTCAGGCAAGCTGAAAGGTCCCCTCTCTCTCTCCGCTGCCCCCTCCTTTCTCTTCACACTGCTCGGCTTTCCCACCCCCCAGAAAAAAAAAAAGCACAAGGCTTATTGCTCTGGGAGAGGCGATGGGGGGGCGACACTCGGAGATGATCTGGTTCCAATTTGTGTCCGTCAGAGGGAAGTGTAACAAACAAATGATTCTGATTTTTCAGTTTGCCCTCTGGTCGCACCACGAGCTCACCGGTTACAAAACATACCGGGCAGGGAGTCAGCGGTGGCCGCCGCCATCTATAAAGCATTATGGCGTCCAACCTCAGGTGTTAAACTGACAAAAGTCTGTGAGGTCATTGCTCTGGGGGTCACAAAGTATGACAGAGGATTAGGGCCATGTCAAAAAAAAAAAAAAAAGTATGTTAAAAAAAATAAAAATAAAAAAAGAGAATAAAGTCAAAAAATTACGAGAATAAAGTTAAAAAGTTATGAGAATTAAGTTAAAAAGTTACGCGAATAAACTGAAAGTTACGAGAATAAAGTCGAAAAGTTTAAAGAATAATCTCATAAAGTTACGAGAACAAAGTCAAAAAGTTACGAGAATAAAGTCGAAAAGTGTAAAGATTAAGAGTCTGTCAAACATTTTGGTCTAGATTTTATTTGTTGATAAAAATGTCCGTTAATTTAGTTTTAATTTTTGTCCATGTGCACTTGTTTTTGTTAGTTACTGTCTAGTTTTCGTCAGGGGAAAAAGGTTGTTGACAAAAACTATGACGGAAATAATTAGTCAACAAAATGAACACTGGTCCTCAGTTCCCAGTCGTTGTTGAGTGTTGTTACCAGTAAAGATGATGAAACACACTGTCCCAGCTTTTTTGGAACATGTTGCAGGCATCAAACTCAAAGTGTCCCAACTTCATTGGAATTGGGGTTTGCAGTCAGACAGACCACAGCTGACACAGATCCTCCCATGTCTGTCTTGTTGTCTGTCTGTCCAGTGGCACACTCCTACGATCCTCCTCCTCGATGTTTCTACTCCCTCGTCAGTGTCCTGGTATGCATTGTGCGAGCTCAGAGGGCCGCAGAGGTCATCCGTGCACAAAAGAGGGTCACGGGGGGAATTAACCAGTGACCCGCCTGAAATTAGCGAGGACCCTGAGCGGCCTCGGAGCCTCATGAGACAAGAAAGTGAAAATCCAAACGCCAGCTGAGGCTAAATGTTCTGGAACCTCCGGTTAGAGCTCTCAGACTTTTGATTAATGTCAGAGTGGTGTTTTTTTACACCGAGGGTGGCACGCCATCGAGCTTTATCGATGGCAGCACACCTGACACATTAGCAGGTACAGTATGTGTTAGAATAGGGCTGGGAAATCTATTAAGTTTGTAAGGAAAAGGCTATTTTTTTATTCCTAAACAACTTCATGGTGCAGTTCAAGTTAGAAAAGAAGAAAAAGCATAAGAAAAAAACATTTTTAAGTTATGTTAGCCCTACGTTATGACGGAGGATTAGGGCCACGTTTTTAAAAAAAAGTAAAGTTACAAGAATAATCTCATAAAGTTACAAAGTTATGAGAATAAAGTCGAAATATTATGAGAATAATCTCATACAGTTACGAGAATAAGTCATAAAGTTACAAGAGGAAAATTAATAACACTATTTAAATTAAGCTAGAAAAAAAACTTTATTCTGAATTATTCCCATAACTTTTTGACTTTATTCTCGTAACTTTATGAGATTATTCTCGTAACTTTTTCACTTTATTCTCGTAACTTTGAGATTATTCTTGTAACTTTTCGACTTTATTCTCATGACTTTACGAGATTATTCTTGTAACTTTTCGACTTTATTCTTGTAACTTTTGACTTTGTTCTCGTAACTTTATGACTTTATTCTCGTAACTTTGAGATTATTCTTGTAACTTTTCGACTTTATTCTCGTAACTTTTGACTTTGTTCTCGTAACTTTATGACTTTATTCTCGTAACTTTGAGATTATTCACGTAACTTTTCATTTTTATTCTCGTAACTTTATGAGATTATTCTTTAAACTTTTCAACTTTATTCTCGTAACTTTGAGATTATTCTTGTAACTACTTGTAACTTTTGACTTTGTTCTCGTAACTTTTCGACTTTATTCTCATAACTTTGAGATTATCCTCGTAACTTTTCAACTTTATTCTCGTAACTTTTGACTTTGTTCTCGTAACTTTGGCTTTATTCTCGTAACTTTGATATTATTGTAACTTTTCGACTTTATTCTCGTAACTGTTTGACTTTGTTCTCGTAACTTTAGGAGATTATTCACATAACTTTTCAATTTTATTCTCGTAACTTTAGGAGATTATTCACATAACTTTTCAATTTTATTCTTGTAACTTTATGAGATTATTCTTTAAACTTTTCGACTTTACTCTCGTAACTTTATGAGATTATTCTTTAAACTTTTCGACTTTATTCTCGTAACTTTTTTACTTTGTTCTCGTAACTTTATGAGATTATCCCCTTAAAGCCTGTTGTATCATATTTGATGCATACTTTTATGATACCTCTATCTAATCAATATAATCAACAAATTACTAAAAAAAATCTGAATACAATCAGATAAATTATAAAAATGTCCTCAAGTGGATTATCAGTTGCCAAAACACCCAATGCATCAAATGAGATACAAAAAAATGTATATGTTCAATTTTATGTAAATTGATATATTTGGATTTCAGTAGAAAGTGAAATAAACATTTCAGATCCAAAAAAATAGTATATTCTCTCTGTAATTTGTGTTTTCAGGCTTTAAAGGGTTTAAAGGTTCAGTTTTTATCCAAGTGTAAAACATGACTTCAGAAATTCTGGGAAACAAAAAATGCCTTACCCTTTACACTTTATATTTCAGTCGACTAAATTTACAGTAGATTTCGTCGACTAAAATGTTGTGAAATTTCCTCAACTAAAACTAGATTAAAATTAAAACAATTTAGATGACTAAATTATGACTAAAACTTAAAGATCTATCTAGGCAAAGACTATAGCCAAAACTACATTAAAAAGTGCTGTCAAAATTAACAATGGCGAGGACACTAATTGTTGAATCTTTGTAGGCGGGATTCTTTCCTTTTGTTGCTTGTTGTACATTTTAGTCGCTCAATTGGATTTGATGTGCTTGCTACAGTTACTGTACTCAGCTTACTCCTTTTTCCATTAGGAAAAAGAGAAAAAAAACGTCACTGCATTCTATACAGGAAAATGGTTCTTGTATAACAAAAAGTGTCAGGCAAATTCCTGTACACTGTCTGCACACTTCTCATGGGGTTCACCAACTTTGACAAATGTTTCCAACATATTTTTGTAGTTTAAACTTCAGGCCTCTTCCTCCTTATGTTGAAAATATGACTGAAAATTGTGCTGTTCTGGGTTCTTTTTGACAACTCTAATCATTAAAAAATGTAGATTATATCATTCCTAAAAAACATGGTCTATAAGAGTAGCTGAAGATTATTTTGACATCACTATAAGGTAATGTCACTAATGTTTTAGTACAATGTTTAACAGTTTGTCTTCTTTTTATGAAGAAAAATGTCCTTATTTTAAGTGTCCAGGACTTCTATTCTTGTTAACATGGTATTTTACATGCATGAGTATTTTTTACTTTTACCAGAGCAATATCAAGGTCTCCGCGTCTTGTACTGTGACAACCATTTGCTGTTTCCTTCAAGAAGAGAAACCTGATATATAAATCATGTAACATGATTTAGGACTATACTGCCCAGCCTTACTCTTGGGGTTCAAATAATGTGAATCAAAAGAGACCATACTTTCGTCTGATCAGCTAATGATGCTGAAACACAGTTATCATGCTTATATTTGCTTTGACAGTGTCAAACTTTCAGACTAACTACTTCCTCTCTCTTTCCACTTTTTATCTGTAGACTGTGAATCTCACTGCAAAGCCTCCAAGGGAAAGATGAAGATCACCATGAAGAAATACTGTAAAAAAGATTACGGTGAGTGAGTCTGATGTCTGAAATTGTCTTCTGGTAGATGTCAGACAGAAGCCAAGAGGTCAAACATCTCAATTAATCTGATCCTGGAGCTGCGATGGCTTACTTAGCCTGAGGCAGCGTCTGCTAATACACAGCTACACGGAGTAACCAGACAATTTATCTTTCTCTTTATCTGCACCAAGCTGACCAGTCCTAACTTTATAAAACATGTTTTACTCTTCAGAGTTGGAGATTAAAAATGTCAGAACAGAGAAAATGACTCCTGGGCAGATAAAACCATCTGCCAGCTTCCTGTCCAGGCTAATTGCTCATTTTCTTAGCTGATACAGCGGATTGGGTCTGATTTAAAGGTGTTTTCTTCTCCTCTTTTATATTTTTTAATGCAATTAAGCAATTAAGTTTGAAAAATGAGGGCGTCAAGGATAACAAGACAGATTTTTATGTTAAAATATGAAGCCCTGTGTAACATAACTCCTCATCCATAGAGACCCCGACTTTCTTGAACATTTGAACAAGCATAGTGTCTTTTCTTTTTTATTTTATCTTTAGTCTTTAGTTATTAATATTGTGGAATTTTCCATGTGAGGCTACTTTAAGTAGAACCATGTGACAGCCTTTTGTACTGTTCTGTGTTGTGTTGTACTTTGTTTTGTTTGTTAATTGTTGTTAAATTGAAAAGTGAAAAAAATAAAGGAAAAAAAAGTGAAGCCCCATTCACACGCTGATGTTTTGGCCAACTTTTCCTTACAAATAGGGAAACGTTGAACCTTGTAGAACTAGGTTAGAACTAGAAGTAGAACTTTGTAGAGTATGTTGACAAATTTTAAGCATGCTTAAAAGTTTTCCATGTTTAATCCAACACGCTTGTAAACACAAAAGTCAACGTGTGGAATGGTCCGCCAACTTTACGCATCACTAAGATGAACCGGCATCAACTTAGCACAATGTAGATCAACACAATTCCCTCCCAGGTTCCCCTGTCCTTTTATGGAGCACTTAACAAAACTGCTATTGAATGTTTGTGGCGAGTTCACAAACACCATTAGCAGTTAATCTGAAAAACCAGAAAGACCATTCAATTATAGTCAATCTGAGAAGAAGTCCATAAAAGCATATCTGAACGATCGTTCTATCAGTCACACCCATTATGAGCCAATCAGATATTGTAATAGACGGACAATACTGCCGCAGTATAAAATACAAAATGCGATCCAATTGGTACAACAACCTCTCACCAAAACATGTCATCGTCGGAGGAGCAAAAACATCCTTACTACCAAGAAATGCTATCAGTGTTGTGAAGTTTTCATTACTCACTGTATGTGTTTCAAATTATTGGTAAATTTAAGACTGTGTTATGATTTCAGTTACGAAGTATAGTAAAATTTAAGGGGGTAGGATTGGAAAGGTTTATAATTCTTTGTACTCCTTCTCGCTCATGTAAGCTGAGAGGCTTTAGAAATTGCAGATTCAAGTTACTGTCTTATGTTTTCATTTTTTGATCATCATTTACATATATTTTTGAACTGTTTTTAAGTTGTCATTTACATGCTTGAAATAAAGATATCAAACAAGCAATCAAATAAAGAAATGCTGTTCTGATCTGATCAAACTACTGAAGCTAGCATCTATGCTAATCTCTATCAAGCAGTGACTCCCTGCTGTCATCTCTGATTGGGTTGTACCGCTTCAGGCTGCGAACAATCATTGTAGATTGGAGCTGTGCAAGATGGATCAGTCTGATGACAGACACAGAATCAGGTGGATCCAGCTGCTGCACAAGGTTAAGGTTCATTATCACCAATGAAAGTCCACAAACAATTGTGCAATGTTGATCTACGCTGCAGTAATTGGTGTAAGTTAATTTTAGTTAAGGGCGCCATGTGTATGATGTGATGAGTTCACTATATTAGGACTATGATCTGGCCGTTAGTGGGATGCTACTAGGGATGCACGATATTTTCAGTTTGCTATCAGTATCTGCTGAGAGCAGCATAAAAAGTTAAGTATCGGAAAATATTGAAATTTTGGCAGATATTTACAACCAATATATTGGCCATATATTGGAAAGTTACACAAATGTAAGAGCAATATTGATGCACCCTCTCATCGCTGCATGGGTATATTTGAAAATAAAGGGTTTCATGTTTGCAAGAGTTAAATGCTGTTTCTCCTGTTTTACATCTGTTCCTCGCAAAAATATACTGTAACACTGAAAGAAACAAGTCCATTTTTGTAAAGTACAGAGCTTGTGCTCTTGACCAGAAATATGGGTATGGATATCGGTATCAGTGATAATGAATTAAAAAATATCAGCATAGACAAAGCTATGAAATGTTGGAAATTTGTAAGCATGCTTAAAACTTGTCGATGTACCCGATGAACATCAACTGTCATTAAGACAGTTCTGCATAGCCTGACTCAACGGTCCATTTCCCTATACATCAGAGAAAGTTGGCCAAACAGTCGGTGTGTGAATGAAGCTTAATGCCTTAAACTGGTTTGCAGCCTAGTCGTAGTTTATTTCACAACATGTAAAAAAATAAAAAATAAAATAAATGACTATTGTAATCATACAATAGTGGACAAACGTAACAATACATTACAATACAAACTGAAAAAATATGAAGAAAAAAATACAAAAATGAAAACTATGATTTACAACTTGTTTAATCCCAATCTCTACCTTCACTGCAGCTTCTTAAAAAAATGGCTGCAAGAGTAATGGATGTAAAAATCCATGAACTGATGGCGAATCCAGAGGGGATTCATTAACCGGTTGTATTAAGAGCACATTATTCTTGGTTCAGTTAGAAACGTCTCAGTTTTAATGATGTTGATTTCTGTCTACGATGACTTACTGGCCCCTCAGTCAAAACCATCACTGGTGAAACTCTGTCTTTATTCTTTAAATGTCCTCCAACTGAAGATCGTCCAAATATATCTCATGCCGGCTCACAGCTGAGCAGACAGTAATGCAGGCCATTTGTTGCGTTTTGTTCGTCAGCCAAAGGCAGCAGTTCTTCATATTTCGCCTGATTTAAATCTTAATCATCCCAGCTGAGGCGGCCTTGCGTCTATAAATCAGTCAGGCTGGTCGGGGCAGAGCTCGCGGTTCCCATTTCTGTCCTCTGAAGTTTCTATAAAAAGTCTGGAAGCAGATGAACCTCCATGGCAGACGTCGCGGTGGAGCATGCTTTCCCTCCGCCTCACTTTAATTCATTTCTCAGGCCTGTCGCTCGCTACGGAGGGGTTTCTCCTCTGTTCTCCAGGGGCCCCATGTGTGAGTGCTGCTGCAGGCCCCGGGGGTCACGGGAAGGGGCCCTCTGTTTAAACACAGTTGAAGACACAGAGCATTCCTCTGCGCACAAACAGGTGCTAAATTAGTCAGATGGTGACGGATTGCCACCCCGGAGAGAAAGAAATATGTTTTGTTTATTCAATTTTTGTTTTTCATCACGGCCGTAGCTACGGAGACGGCGGACACAAAGGGATTATATTCTCGCCTGACACCCTCCTCTGCACACACGCACCCTCCCTCTCTTTGCACCCCGAGGACAATGAATCAAAGAGCCGCGTGTTTACCGACGCTCCGGGATAGCGCTCAAAGGCAGCGCCCCCCCGGCCTCCCTGAACGCCCCCTCTGTGCTCACCCGAGGGTAACAGGTCCTGATCATTCACTCAGCTGATAACCAGTGGGGACAGGGGCCTCAGCACGCTAATTAACCAAGCTCTAATTTCATTAGCCCCTGCTTGTTGGTGGCATGCCGTGTCAAGCCGCAGCACACTGCCCAAAGAAGATAAACCCAGCAGGAAGTCTGGCTGCGAGGGGGGCGCCCGGTTGGCAGCCTTTGTGCGAGAGCGGGATCATCTCACACTGTCCGTGTCCTCGCACAGCGTCAGCTCGCACTGTTTTGTAATCGATGGTTTGACCCCGTGCCCTCCGCCTCTCTCTGTTGTCTATTTAGCCCAAACTAAGTGGCAGAAGATGTGTGGACCTGTGTGTGGCTAAATACGCCGAGAACACACTTGAGAATGAAAGGGCTGGGCGCTGTAACCGAGCCTCCGCGGCCTGGAGAGGAGCGCGATATCCCCGCCGGATTCTCACGCTGCGGAGTTGGACGGGGTTCTGGGAGCAGAAACCCGGACAGCTCATGAGGTCGGAAACACATCCCGATTCTCCCTGGAACTTTTTTTTTTTCTGCGGCTGGGAAGACAAACAGTGCCCCCTCCTCCCCCCTCCTCACACACCCTTTTTGTGTCTGGATGAAGGAGAGAGCTGCGATGAATGGCAGGGCTGTGAGAGCTCGCTCTACTCAACCCAACAGACCGTCTTTCTTCTGACGCTGTTTGCTATGTGCTCACTCCATGCACTGACACACATACTCAGTCAGCCCGCTCTTCATTACTGGCAGGAATGGATGATGACTGAAGGTCACCTCAAGTGATCATCTGCTGCCAGGAGGGCAGTGTGAGGCTGTTGTGCCCGCCTAAAGATGGATCCAGGGAAAATATGTAAGATGACGGGCCGCCATATGAAAGCCAACCAAAGGGCAGAAATTTTGCATACATACTGTAATTCCTCGTTTATAACACACATTTTTTTTGCTCTTAAATAAGGTCTAATTTTCAGGCGCGTATTATACACAAGCACAAGGAAAATATGTAAAATATGTCATCTCACCAAAATCGCGTTTACCACAGATCTGATACAAAAAGCTGAAATATTCTCTCTCTCTGCAAAACATTACCGTCAAACTTTTGTAATTCTTATAAAACTGACTGTTAAACTGTTCTAATCCAGTATTTTGGGTCTTAATTTGTTTACCTTTGTGTAATGATCGAGTAACTCTCAAGTGTTACAGTACCACTCGTGCAAACACAGGGCGCTGCCATCTTGTAAGCAAGGGGACCAAAATAGCTGTGCTGTGATTGGTCGAAGATATCGGCATGTTGATAGCTGCTCTCTGATAGGTCGGTACACTACAACTGAGCATGCTCGGGCAGAAATCGAGTAGTACATGTGCAATACTGTGCACAAACATGTCTGTTTATGCACAAACTGTGCAATATAACTGGTGTGGGCAAGAGTGCATTCATAAATTAGCACTTTACAATATATCAGCATTACAGTACCTTCTGTATTGTAATTAAATTATAATCATATAATTTATATAATAATAATTGCATATTTCTACTGTTAAGAAAGTATAATCATGCATGAGCTGTGGTTTAATTAATAGCAGCTGTTTACACTTTACAGCACTTTATCACAGATATGAGGCGGATATCCACCTTATTTCTCTAAATCAGTTGTGAACAATGGCTACTATGTAGAATGTTACTGAAGTTATTACTGTCTCATCAAGCAAAGTACCTTTAATTGACATTTGGCTAATTAAATTTAGCTTTAATGTTCGGTTTTGAGCATGAAAATGTGAACATAAACTCTGATAAAGAGAAATACTTATTGCTTGGTTACATCACAAGTATTTCTGATTGTTTTATTGATAATATTATTATATTTGTGATGCAGAGGGACATAATGGATCTAATATTTACAAAGGCCACGCCATATGAAGCAAGGCAACAATATCTGCAGCCCCTTCTTTCTGTCTACATGCTGCTTTTGTCTTTTCTTACTGTGCCTATTGACGCTGTCAGCCATTGGATTATCAAATTCTAAAAATACAACAATTAATGATAAAAGTAATGCCTGGTTATTTTTGTGGGCTGCGATCATGATGCTTAGTGATGAGCTAAAAAGTTGACTGCGTTGAGGACAAGGACAGAGCTAGCTATATTTTAGACAACTCATAATATCTTCTTTATTCAAAGTTTGTGTCTGTGAGACATGTAAAGAAAATTGTTTGATGTTTTAAATCTGTCATTAATCTGCTTTTTAAAGAGTTAACATGACAAGCAACTTAGAAGTAATTTGTTACTTCACATGCACAGTAATATGTGATGTTAGTAAAACTACAAACAGTCATCGGAAACATTTTTTTATAAAGTAAGCTGTTTAAAACTGATTATTTGAAAGTTTCGAACTTTTAGTATTATGAAAACCCTGGTGTGTGACATTAAATACACACAGCACTAATTGTTCAGACATTGAATCAGATTTTGATGTAAGATAAACTTGATCCAGATTTGTTCCCATCATCCGCTCCAGTCCTCACATCCAATTACTCCTAACAATCGTCTGTGAAGCCCCCCACACACTTAAATGTTAATGGCACATTCCTGACTAAACCCAGGAGTAAAGTGCTCCACTTAGAGCACAGATTAACTCCTCTGCTGTTGAGATGTTTGCTTCTTGTTCCTCTCATGATGATGAGGTAATAGATCTCCGTCAGACCGAGGATCTGTGCAGGGGACCCTCTTCATGAGGAGCTTTAGTCATCCTGTGGTATGAAAGTCTCTATTTAAAGTGGAGCTCCAGTAGTTACCAGCTCTGCTGTGATTCAGCCTCAGGTTATTAAAGTTCTGATGTTCACGGTGAAGATAGCTCCAATTAGAAAGGACTTGTTAACAAGTTTTATTGTAGGCAGATGTGACATTTTTCTGTGAATAATCTTATTTGGCCATTTTTCTTGGGTTAAAATAACCAAACATTTATGTTTCTGTGTTCAAAGAGCCTGAAAAATGTGCTTCTCATCTACAGGGTTTAGGGCGATGGGTAAAAATATCGATTCATCAATGCACTGCAATATTTCCCCCTGCCAATTCAACATCGATTCAGCAAATCCTCTGAATCATTTCACCTCCTGGCCAGAGGGGGGCACTGAACATGTAGACCAGCTGCTTTTCCAAAACAAAAATCTACATGTGCACACGAAGTATGTAGCCAGAAATGAAGGGATGTAGCTCAGATGTGATATTGTTCCAAAAAATGTTATGTGAGGTTTATCGCAATGTCTAAGAGGAAAGAAATATTATTAAAACTTACACGCACTTTACTTTTTCAGTGTTTATACAGAACTGCAATGTTTTTTACTTTTGTACTCCACATGCACAAATAAGTTATTATTGTACAAATTTGTATTTTCAGATGTTTTATTGCTAAAACTGTGACATGGCATACCACATATGTTCACGTTGGCAAGAAAATAAATATTTAAAATTTTTGTGTATTTGTTCTCCTTACTGAATCGACTTTAAAGCATTTAAATCAATATTGAATTGAATCACAACCTAAAGAAGTGAAATCAAATTGAATTGTTCTTAACAATACCCAGCCCTAACAGGGTAGCATGCTTTAAGAGAGCCTCAAGTACGCAAAATACACTTTTTAATGTTTTTTATAATAAGCATAATGCCTCAGCCTGAGGAAAAATCCCTCCTCTCTCTTTGTTGCTCGTTCCCATTTTCTACAACTAGGAAGTCTGCTTCAAAATTCCCCTACTGATGTCATTAAGGGGTATGCCACCTGCCCTAGATGGAGACACTCCCTGGGCCTGCTGACTTAAGCGAAAATAACATGTCTTGGCATGTCTGTGCAGCCACAGTAAACATTAGAGCTCAGAGCTGAAACAACAGCCACTTCCTTGGAGGTGCGTGGTCAGACAGAGCAGCCTGCTCTGAGCAGGGCTGAAACAGAGGGCTTAAAAGGCTTGTTAAAATCTAACTTTTCAGAGGACTTGTGGGTAATAATCTTGAAAAATATGACCTGGGGAAATCCAAGACAAGATGGGACCTTTAATGATAGTGAGTCAGTTTTAATAAACACTTTTGTAAGTATTGTATTGTTATAACAGTATATTATCCATGTTAACATGTTTTATTGAACCATATATTTAAGATTTGTTTATCATTCTTACCAAACAATCTTTAATTATCTCAATCTATTCATTTATTTTAATTCCAGCGTTTTCTCATTTTGAACTCATGATGGCATTTCCACAGGTCCTCGCTCTCACACACAGTTCTGTTACATCGATCTGTTTTGCACATACTTTCTCCTGTTTGCTCGCTGTTTATGTACATTGTGCAACATGTTGTATTAAAAGTCCTATACAAGTAAAGTTTTGATTGATTGGTTGATTCATATGATTAATAACATATAATTAAGGCTTTCTCTTATTCCCCACCAGCGGTCCAGGTTCACGTCCTAAAAGGAGACAAGGCTGGCGAGTGGTGGAAGTTCACCGTCAACATCATCTCAGTCTACAAACAGGGCGAACACAGAATCCGCCGCGGGGACCAGCTGCTGTGGGTGCGTGCCAAAGACGTGGCGTGTAAATGCCCGAAGATCAAACCCGGGAGGAAGTACCTCCTCCTGGGCACGGACGACGACTCCCCCGGACAGAGCGGCGTGGTGGCGGACAAGGGAAGCCTGCTCATCCCCTGGAAGGACCTGTGGGGCCGCCGGCTGAGGAAGTTTCAGCAACGCGACAAGAGGGGGAAGTGCTAAGAGTGGCTGCAGCGGAGGGCGAGATTGACGAAGAGGTGGAGGCTGGAGTGACGTCTCCACTGGCATGAATGCACGAAACAGGAGATGATGGATGAGAAATAACTGGAGAGTATAACATAGAGAGACAAAGGAGAATTTTAGGAGAGACGGAGAAGGACTGAGTGCTGCTGCTCGGAGACGGAGCGAAGAGTTTAGTGTTTTTTAGGAACTTTGTGAAGGAGCTCATTCCACACTCGTTTTGTCTTCAAGGTTTGTTTTGTTGTTTAATTGCAGAGTTTGCACCTAATGTTACAGACATGTCAGATCCTGACTCTGTTACCCATGACGCCTTTGGTTTTGGTTTGTTTTAAGAGCAATGTGTCTACCTTTGTACCCTGTTTCATTTTAGGAGGATCAGTCCCACTATGCAGTGTTAAACATGTTAAATAAAGAAGTGCTGCACGGTGGTTCGATTAACTCACAGCAGCGCTTTTTCTCCAGTGTCGTGCTCAGGAAGGGAAGCTCAAATCTGATCATTTTATTTGAGGTTACAATTAAGACACGGTGTTGTCAGTTCATTAAATATATGGGTACACAGTCAGGCATGGATTATGTGACTTTTCTCATTGTTAGGGCTGTGCAATTAATCTCTATTTTATTGTACCACAATATGAGCCTTTGCAACAAGCTAAATTTATCACAATAATTAAAAAACAACCTATTTAAAGTGGCATAACAGCCCTGCTTCTGCACTTCTTGGTGCTTCCAGTTGTGGTAATGGAATGATAAACCTGTCAACACAATCAATATTAGCCAATTGGATGATGAAGTAGGTGGGAGCAGCTGCTGTGGAGCAAGTAAAAAAATTCAGGGCAGTTTGTGAATCAAGCTGCTGCCAAAACCTGTAGGTACAAAACAAAAAAATCTTTAAAACTGTGCATCATAATTTGATTCCAAACAACACAACACTGTGGGTTACATCCTGAGCTTTCTAAATTACTGGACATGAACGATAAAGATGATTAGTCAGATTAATATGAACTTCTGTTTCATTATTTAGAAACTAAAATAAATAAGTTATTTAAGTACAGCCAAATCGCTGAGAAATCATCTGTTCTGTACTGCCACAGCGTCTATGCATTGGGATGCATTGAAAAAGTGATTATTTAACACCTCTACAACATGAGTATGATTTTATGCAGTTAAGATTCTCCTCCTTGAGCACGACACTGAAGGAAAAGTTTGCTGTGTGAGTAAAGTGCTTTAAGAGCATCAACACACCTCAAAGTTGCTCCAAATTGTAATTTTTGCCAATTTCAGATCAAAATTTTCAACAGCTGAGAGATTTTTAAAAAATTGTATTAATACATTTTTTAAACTCTAAAGGGTGCAATTTTGTCCCAGAGCTCCAGTCTCCTATCTCAGTGTTACCTCAGATAAAGAAAGCTGCCACAGTGATCCTCAGCTCGTTCTGTATAATCTTCATCTTCATCTGTCAGTCTTTGCTCAGTAATTATTAATGTATCAACAAGATGTTGTGGTTGTGACCTCTGCAATGTAAAGTAACCATGTGTGCATACATAGACAGTATTTTTTTGTAGATAATGAGAGTAGATTAGAAACGTCAACCATGCACTTATTTTGACTGGTCTGAACTTTGAGAACATATCAGATATGTTCATGTTTCACTACAGCATCCAAAAAGAAAGGTCTCATAACCATAACATGATGCAAAAAAACCCTGTAAAGTCTGAATCATTTCTGCCTCACTGATGTCTGGTCTTTTACATTTTTACAGCTACAGATAAGTCAGAGTTTATTTTTTTAATAAAGGATTAAATAGGCCGTAGTCTGCGGCGGCCATGTTCCTGTGACGGTTAAATCCAAAACACAGTTTGAGCTGCTGTTAGCTGCCATTCGTCTTTATTCAGGCACAAGCCGTGTGTCCTGGGGTGTTTCTCAACATGTGCTTCAGCGTACTTCTGGACTTGCCGACTCGTGATACGTCATCAATCACAGCCGAAATTCTGTTCCAATTCAAAGTCCGCATTGAAACAAGTTCGGTTCACCCACGTAATTTGAGCAGACTTTTAGCAGCTATAATCCCACAATGCAATTCACCCCGTTCAGCAGGAAACTCCAACATGACGGAAAACAAAAAATTGCACAATTGTAAGTAAAACATTGCTGCATAAAATTCTGAATAAGATACTTATTTGTGATAGAGTTGTGTTTGAAACCTGAACATTGATAAATCCTAAATGGACGATGTGAGTGGTTACTGGCAAACAGTCGGGTATGACGTGTAGGTACGTGGAAGAGGACGCTAGCAGAGCTGTGGACGCTAGCGAAGTACGCTGCCATTCCAGTTGTGGTAAGATCGTCCTGCAGACTCCTGACCCATGAAGTCTGAAGTCTGGGATGAACTTACCAAGTCTGAACTTCCAGAGTTCACAAGTTCGAACTTGTGAACTCTGAATTGAGAAACACCCACGATGTGGACCACAGTTACCTCCACCAAGGAGGTCATGTTTTTGCTGCTGCTTCTTAGTTTGTTTATTAGTTTGTGAACAGGAAAACTCAAAAGGTTCTAAACAGAGCTCAGTGAAATTTTCAGGATCTAGGGGGTGCTGGTAAGCAACCAGGCATGGCCCATATACATGCTTCTGCTGGTCCAGGCTCAAATCCAGTCTGCAGAGTGTCCTCCCCTACTCTCTCTCAGCCCCTTTAAGCCTATCCACTGTCTCTCTATCCTATCAATAAAGGCCTAAAATGCCCCCCCAAAAAAATCTTAAAAAAAAAAAAGAAAAGAAAAGAAAAGTTCAGGTTCTGTCAGAAATGGGGCAAGAACCAATTGATAAGATTTTGGTGATGATCCAAATCTGATTGTGGATCCAGGACTCTTTTTTAGATGATTTGTTAACAAGATCTCGGGTACAAGAAGCTGAAATGAGTTTCCTCCTCCTCTGTCGGGCTCTCCCTTCGAGAAAAGGGGAGAAGCTTGGTCATCCTGGAGGGGCTCGGAGTAGAGCCACTGCTCCAGATGAGGAGCAGGAGATGCCTCCTGGACGCCTCCCTGGTGAGGTGTTCAGGGCACGTCCAACTGGTAGGAGACCTTGAGGAAGACCCAGGACACGCTGGAGGGACTATGTCTCTAAGCTGGCCTGGGAACGTCTCGGGATCCCATGGGAAGAGCTGGACGAAGTGGCCCGGGAGAGGGAGGTCTGGGCTTATCTGCTTGACCCCAGATAAGCGAGAGAAGATGGATGGATGGATTGTTAACATGTCAGTTTTCCATATTTTTGGTCTCCACTTAATATGTCGTCAACTGATTTCAGATGTAATTTTCAGGGAATGCTGGACATGGCACAAGGGACAACTGATGGATTTTGGTGGTGATTTTATTTTATTTTTTCTGTTTTTTTTTCTGTAAATTTAATTTAACCTTTACTTAACTCATTGAGATTAAAAATCTCTTTTTCAAGAGTGTCCTGGTGAAGACAGGCAGCAAAGGTCAAAAGGTATGGAGGGAGTAGACCTAAAATTGCCTTATAAATGAGAATATGCCAATGCTTAAGTCTACGTGTAGACAAAAAGGACCATCCTACACGTGCATAAAAGACGCAGAATCTGGATATGGATCAGATAATTTTTCAACAATGTTGGTAATGCCTTAGTGGAGTTTTGTGCTCGCTGAGTATTTCTACTTTATATTTTAAGACTTTGCAGAAAAGCCAACCTACAGAAGTCCAACCCTGTTTTAGACGGAGAATTTCACTAGGATTTCAGGCCTGAATAGGTAAAAAAAATAAGAACTTAAGATGATACGAGGGCACAAACTTCCAACTACGCTTTTACAAAATACAAAATTGTTTTGCATCTGGATCACCACCAGACCCTAACCGCTTGTCCCTTGTGCCATGACCAACATTCCCTGAAAATGACAAAATCCATCAAAATCCATTGATAACTTCCTGCACCATCTTGCTAACAGACAAATGGACAAACATACAAGTGCCAGCAAAGACATAACCTCCTTGGCGGATGTCATAATTAATTTCACTGATTGTAAATTGTTTAGTTCTTGGACTTTAAGAGTTTAGTTGGAATCTGGATCTTTATATGCCAAACAACCTGGAATATATTGGGAAGACATTTTAAACATGTTTGAGTTTTCTGTCCTGATCCAGCGCCACAGGATCATGGCTGCCGAGGGTGTCCAGTCTTCTGATGTTGGATGTCAAAGGGAGAGAACTGAAGAAACAAACCATCTCACCTCAGAGACAAAATCAACCTATCAGCAGTCCTCAAACCACTGACAGGATGCATGCTCGATACTTACTGTAGCTGACTGATAGCTAACAATGATTGTGAATTATGTACACATTTAATTTGTACACAGTATTCAGTGTTGTGGGAAGTAACCTGTGGAGTGATATAATATCACATGTTTATTGTGCAGTGCGTTCAGCACGCCACGTTAATGTTTGTCGACTTAAAGTGCCATTTTGAGGACCACGACGGAGACTTGGTACATGACAAACGGACTGATTGTCTTCATGTTATATAGCTGTATAGTATTCCTTTTTTATTTTGTTAAACATTAACTAAATCTATCTCCATGTGAACTAAACCAGAGTCTTTAAACACTAGAGGCTTTATAAACGGGAAATGAATGAATGTCAGAGAGAAAAAGAGATGACTTACACTAAATAAAACACATGAACACAAGAGTAAACCTCAGTATTCTGTGCATCACACTGTATTTCTTTAAACAACAATAAAGACTCAGATCATTTATTCTCCATCAGGTTTGGCAGGCGTTTGCATAAAGGTACTCCTGCTTTCATAAATATCAGAAACTGTTTTATACATCAGCTTGTAAATGTTGTTCAGCAGTGTCCATAGCAAATAAAAAGGTTGTGTAATGTCTTGTAATACTAATATATTATGTTTATCACAAATGAATATATTTAATGACACATGAATCAATGTGGCTTATGTGGGTTTTATTTTTGATCTTTTATTTTTTACTTTTTTTTTTTGCATTGAATTGTAGACGGCTGTAATGAAAAGTATTGATCTGTGTTTGGTTATTGAACAGTCTGATAGAACTGAAAATTAATTCATCCGAAATAAAGCTGTTTAAAAAATCCTGGATGAATGATGTGCTCCCTGAAGTTATTCCTGGGCTCCAAGGGAAGACGTCCAGGGTAAAATAAATAGTTTTACCTTGACTCTGGTTCATATATTGAGTTTTGATGACTGCGAGAGTATGTTCACAACCACTAGTGTTAAAAAAGTAGCTTCATGCTGGGTGCCCCTGATCCACCTGTATTCCAGTCTGTCTGGGATGCTGTGTTGCAGCTCCTGCCCCTATAACTCCATATTTTCAATCCACCTGCAGAGCGTCACATCCATGCAGCGGCTTTGCCCACTTGGAGCGTATTTAAAGCACAGCAGGCAGGCCTGGAGGCTTAAAACACAAGATCATAAAAATCACAAAAGAGTCACAACTTCATGACGTAACTGTGGGTGGACTTGAAGAACATGTAAGCAACAGCTTTTATTTCCTGCCTGACGTGGATTTGCTGAGGGCATTGACATTATCTCCACTATTCCACTGTACTGTGAAATGGCCCCAGAAGCTCAGAGCGATTGTTTTCCATTTGGGTCGATCTGCTTGGTGGGGGTTTACGCGAAGCTAAATTGGCTGCTGTTGTTAATAGAGTTGCTGTATATTTCCAGCAATCCGGCGAGGAAGTGTGCTGCTGGCTCGCTCTGCAGATGGATCATCTGGACATTAGGTCCTGGGTATCTGATCTGCTTGGTGGTAAGACCCTGCATTCCTTCTACCATCTCTGCTCTTCATTGGGCATGCCAGCCTGAGCTAATGAGCTTTAACGGCCTACAAACAATGGTATGACATCACTCTGGTAGGTCTTTTTGGAAGGGGCAAGGGATCAAGCCGTTTCAGTCAGCTTCTGGCACCAAAAGATGTCCTATTGCTGCAGACTTTTATTGGCTGATCATGTTTCTGCCAAAAATAAACCTTTTCATATATTTTTATCTAATGGCTCTCACACTGTCCTCATCATTCTAAGACGACAATACAGCATGTTCACGATCAATGTATTATGTTTTTGCTTCATAAAACTTAATAAAAAAGAAAATTTGACTTAGTCTATTTGGCATCATAACTAACCGTCTGGGTCTTTATAAAACTTGCATTGACTTGACATTGTTTAGTCAAGGTTAGACCATCTTAGGATGGCACAGGGTTATAATTTCATTAATAACAAGGCTTTACAAACATCAGTGGTACAAAAATTCAATGCAAGTTACTACTAAATTACTCCAACAAAGTCCATCATGCCTGATAGATACAGAGCCTCTTTTAAAAATGTTCTCCTGTGCTGCCTTCATCACTAAAGGATTTATATAATCCACATCACAGATGTTTTTGTTGAAGCTGGCAGGTTTTGGCATCAGTGCGTACCTAAACTTGCTCCCCTGAAAATTCAAAGCAAAAACAGAGAGACGTCCATCTGTCCCAGCATTAGGACGGAGGATTGATTTACTGGTCCCACAATGCAGACTCAAAACACTCCAGAGGGGTCGATCAATCATACAGAGACTGCTGAGTGTTTGAGCTGTGTTCTCCATTAATATCAGAGCATCAACACCAGAGGAGCTAGAGGAGATACCAGGGACTCAGTGTTAGGAGAGCTGAAGGAAAGGAAAAATAATAAAATCATCACTATTTTAACATTTTGAAATAAAGACAAAGATGTTAAGTCTTCAACTGTGAGAGTAACTGTTTTGTGTTGATAGCACACTATCACTTTGAATATTTTAGAGTCACTTTTATCACTTTAATGTGTATACACCTTCTCTGTGTGTATGCTCTGGACAATTCACACAAGCCACTTTCAGCACTTCTAAACCCCCTGATGTACATAAAAAATTCCCTCAGTTATCTGTGTATATTTTAATTCCATTTATAACTTGTCTATTTTTAATATGTTTACTTTTCTCTTTTATTCTGCCACAGAGGATGCCAAACTATGTTTCACTGTACAAATTCTGTTGCCTAACAGGTGTTTATATAGTGACTTAACAGAACTATTCTGTTAACTGGTGAAAATGTGGATACATTTTGAAGGCTGGATTCTGTCTTAAAAGATGAGACGCAAGCAAAGAACTGAATGATCATCAACATCTAACAAAATTATTCAAGTCTTTCATTGTTTTTGGCTTCAATTTTGACGTTTGCTTCATTTCTCAGTTCTTGTTAGAAGATTTTCAGAAGCTTACATCCTGCACTGGCAGAGCTGATATTAGAGGCTGAAAGACATGAACAGTGACTCCGGCAAAGAGGCTGATTGTTGTCAAGTTAAAAACAGGAGTTTGATTCCTCTCCTGATTTATGAGGGTGTGAGAGCTGAAAAGAGATCTGGGTGTGTGTGAATTTCCCTCTCAGTGTGTGTGAAGATGAAGCTGGAACAACAAACATGCAGACACGATACTGACGAGATTTTTGGCATTCATTCTCCACAGAGCGACCTGAATGCAGAGGTCAGGTTTCCATCTGCAGCACCAACTCGGAACTTTCCACAGGGATGAATCCCCCCTCTCAGATCGCCGCTATTGTCTGCCTGTTCGCATCCAGAGACCTCCTCGGAAAACAGAGTCAGACGGGCGGAGCGGGCGATGCGACACGCTGAGGGTGTCCTCTCTTTGGTGGCAGGGTGGCCCTCTCTAACCTTTAACGTCTGCTGTGCGACCAGCTGCCAGGAAATGGAAACAGCGAGTGGCTGAGTGACACGGCTTTAACTCCCATGACATAAATCATAAATGATGGAAACGACCCTGATGTCTTTGTCAGATTGAGCCCATAAAAACACAGAGAGGATTTGGATTTATTGCCTCTTCCTTATTGTTTCTTGCCCCCATGAAAGCTCAGCAGCGGGTGTTACGAGACCACTGTGGCTGCTGCAAATGTTGAACCAACTTCACAGGAGGTTTTTTGGGACTTCCAAGCATTTAGCTGTGTTTTATAAGTCTAAAGGGAATAATGTAGTTTACTCTGAGGTCCTTAGAAGCAAGTGGGCTCAAATCTTTAAACCAACCAGCTGATAACAGGGCTACCCTACATGCTTCTGAACATTGTGTAAAAATCTATTTACAGGGACTCTGCAGAGCTTAAAGCATATTCAAGGCACCACAAACGCATAAACTTGGGCGCAAAGCTGCCAAAAATCATCTGAGACAGCTCAGTCATTTAATATGGTTAACAAATCCTTTAGTCCTTTTCAAAGAGCCTCTCTGCCACGATACCACAATTACAGCTTCACAAATTCATATCAATTTTGCAACAGTGGAGTACTGATCCTCTTTATACACATTAGCTTGGATAGACACGTGTTTTGGTCATGCAGATAGCAAGCTGACTGTGCACATGTGGTTTGATTATATGTCCAACACTTATTGCCATAATTTTGGTTCTTCAACTTTAACTTCATGATTATCCCGTGGGAAATTTGCTTAGCAGCAGGCATCAGCACACCAGTACATGATAAAACATAAAACATACAGGCATTAGGAAAATCAGGAGAAATCAGGAAAATCCTGAGCAAAAGTGAAAAGGAATGCACTCAAACCACAAAATGCCAAAGGCTAAAGACTCAGACAAAGCTCCATGAAGTCCATTCAGTCAGTAAAGTGATGTGCAGTAGATAAATAAACAGTAATGATGAACAGTCGAGGTAAAGCAGATAAAGGAGAATCAATCTTAAAGGTATTAATATCTCGTGTTTTTGTTTTTGCCAATGTTTGTCCGATTGTCTGTCCATCCATCCCTGGGCATAATAAATCAAAAAGTGCCCAACTGATTTTGTTAAAAATTTCAGGGAGTGTTGGTCATTGCTCAAGGAAGGCGAGATTAGAGTTTGGTGATGATTTGAATTTGGATGCAAATTTTCAACCAAAAAGCACCCAGAGAGTGCAAACCTTGGCCAAGGTAGGTCACATATTGCTGTTACATCTATAAGCAATAGTTCCATGATAACATCACCATCATAATATGATTCATGACCCTGAAAACCCACACCTAGCACTCAGAATCATGTTGATATCACTATTAGTTAGACAGTTATCAAATGGCGGTTATCTGGATCACCACGAAAATCTAATCATTTTTGCCATTCCCAACATCTCCTGAAAATTTCAGCAAAATTCGTCCAGTGGTTTTGGTGTAATCTTGCAAACAAACAAACATACGCTGGCAAAACATAACCTCCTGAGCAGAGGTAAATATTTGTTAACATTGCCAGGTAGAAGAGTTTTACACATTTTAAATCATAACTCAGACAATGTCAGAAATGCTTTAGTGGAGCTATGAGCTCTTAGAGAACTTTAGCTGAACATCAAAATGATGGAAATCAAAACATTTAAAGGTCATGGTATCATAAAAGTGTCAGAGTAGGTTTGACAGCATTACTCTTCATGCTCAGCTAACTGACTTTAGCAGGGTCCTATAAAATCTGCGATCACGAAATTGTAGAATTGGACATTAAACGTGGAATTCAATATAAACGCAGAATATCATGGAAATGGTCGACATTTTACATAAAAGCTTTTTTTTCTGAATAAAAAGGAACATATTTCTGGGGAAATGCTCCGAGGGGGTCACTAAGGCTGCGGACAGTGCATGTTTCACTCCCCCTCCCCTCATTAACAACGCAAACATGTCGAAGCAGCCGCCTGAGGCCCTGTTTACACGACTCCTTTTTCAGCCGTATCCGAAGAGTTTTGCCTGGAGTGCTTGAATCTGCAAACTTTTGAAACCAGAGTCCAAGGCGGAGATTTTTCAAAACGCATCGCCACCCGGCCTCATGTAAACAGGATTCATCGTTTCAGGGGGAAACGCTGACGTCTACGCATGCACAGCACTCTTTCACACAAAGGCTGCACGCGCATACCAGGAACAACAACAGCTTCGGCCGTCAACCGAGTAACATGTGTGCTGCTTCCCGTGCTCGTTTGCTATCCAGACAAAACTATGCAGACAGATTTGTTGTCCAGACAAGAAACTCCTGCGTCTTCGTGCGTCCACTCGCCATTGTTGTTTGTGAAAAGTTTTTCTTCTTCGTACGTGTGTTGTAACAGTGTTGTTTCTCTGCAAACCTACATCGCCATCTACTGGACTGGCATGCATGCTACAGCGCTTTCAGTCGTTCTCGAGTCTCCGTCTGAACGCAGATCGTTTTTGAAGATGCAAAGGAAAAACCTTTGCGTTTCAGGTGAGAGCGTCTACGTGTAAACAGGGCCTGAGACACCGGCTAAGTTGGCATAGAAGCTATGAAACTCCCGGCTAACTCCGAAGTACAGGGCAGAGCAGTTTCCAACGATTGTTGTGTGTCAGGCGATCAAATGTTGACTGGACCCGTAAAGATACATGTGAGGACCACCTGAAGGGTGAGTGATTATATTTCATTACTTTAAGCAGTGTCCTGGGGTTAAACTTGCATAAAATACTAAAAACTAAAAATTAAAACTGAAAAAAAAAACATGGATTTTATAGGGCTCTACTTCAGAGTCACACCAAATCTAACTTTATGACAACATTCATAGAAGACACAACAGTGGAGCTGACAACATCTTTGGACATACGTGGTCATCGGACAGTCACTTGGCGCCTACAGAGTGAGACTGAAATTTGCTTCCTTGCAGATTGTTTTTCACTTTTCCTCTTTCTGACTCCAGATCTCGATCCACAGATGTCCGATCTTTACCACAGCTCTCCATCTTGGCCTCCCTTTATTCACAGTGAGACCTCAGCAGGACACGTTAATGAGGCTCCATGAAATAAAACATGAAGCACCTTCAGAGATGACGAGAGGTCCTCCATATCAGCTCAATGTGTGACCGTTCACATATACATGTGCACACACACACACACACACTACTGAAAAACATATATGTGCACACACAGGCACCCCAAATGTATTTCACTCTGCTTTTATCACTTAAGAGCCCCCGAACCCCCTCCTCTTCACTCACTCATTCACTCTCCCTCTGACTGCCTCTCACTCGCCTCTTTCTTACATCCACATGGTTCAAAAGCTGTATTTCTGGCGTACTACACCGCAGCACAAAGGCTCTTCTTGTGCATCCTGGAGAAGCCCCACTAGAGAGGCCTCCATCGGCCCAGGAGAGGAGAGTCAGTCCTCTTTCTTCTCATTAACATTTCCATACAGGCTTAAGCCACTTGGCTTTTGGATGGTAGGTACTATATTTTTCACCCACCTCCGCACCCCCCCTGCATTCAGGAGGTCTGAGTTAAATGATCAGTTAGACAATCAGCTCATCAGCGAGCTCTTTTTAATGCCCATTCACCGCTGCTGTCCAGAGAGTGGAGGGATCTCATTGGGTCTGAGCTTTGAGGAGAGTCCTTCAGCGATCTCACAGTAGCACCCTGTTTTCACCCTACAGGCCTGAATGAGGGCAGCAGACCAGGTTTAAAGAAGATCAGAGATAATTCCACCACTTAAATGATATTAAAATACAGTGTTTCTCAGAAATGATGCTTCAGAAGGCCCATCAGGTACATTCACGTCCACAGAAGCTGGGATGCACACCAGAATCGTTTCAACATCGGCCAATATCATCTATTTTTACAAGCATCTGTCATCACCAAATAAATATGCGAAGAACAGATATCAGTTTTCAGATGTTGATTTGTTGTGTCTAGTGATGTAAGGGTGATAATTTCATATCACAATTACTGTGACCTGTAATAATGTTGACAGCACTTTTTAATTTAGTTTTTAGACTTCAGTTTTAGTCTAGTTTCAGTCGATGAAATCTGCTGTAAATTTAGTCAACTGAAATATGAAGTGTAAAGGGTAAGGCATTTTTTATGTTTCCTTGAATTTCTGAAGTCATGTTTGACTCTTGGATAAAATCAAACATCTAATAACCCTTTATTGAATGCTAGTAAAGTCTGAATGTATAAATGAACAGAAACAAATTGAACTTTTGTGTGAAATGCAGTCACCTTTATTTAGGCTACCTGGCAGAGCATCTCAGTAACAATACCAGAACTGACAACAGTGAACCTGCTCTACATGAATATATCAATTCATAAAGAGAGGAGCTCTGATTGGATGCATCAAGCATAAAACAGACCTTAGTCAATTCTGGCCCCCAATGTGGGCAGAAAGGGGCTGTTGTTCAGGGACATCCAGTATTGGAAAGATCCTTGAAAAATAATTTAAGACCGTGAGAAAACTAAACAACATAGGGCTGGGCAATATACTGATAAGATCGATTAATTTGATTTATTTTCTGCAGAGGATCTAAAAATTAAAAATCAAGATGTTTTTCTCAACTTACTCCAGTTGTAAGTTGTTGCACTGGTTGAAAATATAAATACTGAAAATTTACAGTTTTCATGATGGTAGGCCTTGTCAGGTTCTGCACATGCACTTTTATAGGCTTATATTTGTTTTAAAAAGAGATATTGATCAGAGAAAATGTGAAAATACCTCAGCCTTCAGTATTTATGTAGACAAACCTGCCTTTTTTTGAACTACATGACCAACATTTTCTGACATATAAAGGCAAAACTTGATGCATCCATTTTTGTGTCACTGGGAGATTTTGCTTTTATTGAGAGGGAAAAAAATGATTTGAATTGTAAATCGAATGTTGTGGAAAAAAATTGGGGGTTTTATTTTTAGGTCATATCGCCCAGCCCTAAAACAACTATACAAAGATACACACACTATGACACCTTAAAGAGTAGTCTTTGTTGAGGGCTGCACTGGGAAACTGAAGAAAAACAGAGAAATTCATGCAGTGCAGAAAGCTTTAGAGAAATGTTACCTGCATTTTCATTTATGTTGTGTTCTTTGTGAGAAAATATGACATTATTCTCTCCTAGTTTGGTCTTGCAAGTCTCAAAAAAACTCAAATTTAACTTGAAAAGTTGTAGAAACTCTGTTCAGACATCAGCCAAATGCAGTGATAGGTCACAAACAGCTTTCAGTCACAGATGTTAATCTGTTCTGACACATGAGTTGAAAGCTGGCATCGAGTAAAACTAACTGCTAATCCAGAGAAGTTTCAGTTTGGCAGAAAAGGTAAAATGTTCACCAAACTGATCAGTATTTTTCTCTCAATGATCAAACATGACAGGAAATGTTGGCGTTGAATGAAATTACCTCATTTCTTTTTCCATTCATGTCACTCTGTAATTAACTCGTGCACATGTACATGCACATGCCTGTCATACTTTCTTTATCTGTTGCTTCTCATTTGAGAATCATTTTCAGCATTATGCTTTCTAAAGATGTTCAATCACAATTGTTTTACTCAATAAGTTAACACGTCATGTGCAAGCCTCCACAGATGCATCACACAATGTTATGTCTAGAAAAGAATTAATAGAATAGAATAGAATAGAATAGAATAGAATGGCCTGTAAATCAAATCAAACTGAGATTTATTGTCATTCTGTTAATACCAAGGCTACAACAACACGAGAAGGCATTTCTTCAGGATCACAACAAATTCATCTTCATTCATTCATACATCCCACTTTAAAATAAAACAAGTATATAACATAATAAAAGTACTAAGCACTGAATGAATCGGTTTAAACTTCTCTGGATAAAAGTAGAAATCGATAAACAGATAAAATGCAACTTTATTGTCATTATACTGAATGTACGAGATTGGAAAGCTTCTCCTTTTCAGTGCTAAAGATAGTTATATGCAAAGTATAAAATATGTAAGATAATCTACAGGACAGTGCAAATGAATCTATATACAAATAGAAATGTATTGCACAGGCTGGTTGAATATTTACAGAATATTTATACTGCACAATGGTGATTAATATTCACAGAGGAATATATATCACATGATTATTATTCATAGAATGATTGTATTTCACTGGATGAATAAATATTGAGGTAGTATTTAGAGCAGAGCAGCAGCAGCAGTGACAGTGATGTAATAATTGCTTAAATTGCATTATATACAAAGATACAAACAGAATGAAAATATGTATTTACATAGATACAAGTAAAATGTGGAGTTTTCCTCTTCACTCTGCGGCTGTTTTTCCCCCTCCTCCCCTCTCCCTCTCGCCTAAAACCAGCACATTAATATCTTAAAGTGTTGGCTCGCTCCAAAAACACTCATGGACTGAACAAAGTGCAGAGTGACTTCAGGGTCTGGGATCTTCAAATAAACCCTGCCTCGGTGTCATGGGGACCAGGAAGTGGAATTAACTGCTATATTAGCTGACCTTCATCTTGTTGTTTGTCCCAACCTGCCTGGCTGGGCCTCGGCCTGGCCCGTAACCACGGCTCTGCGGGCCCAACAAAGCTGGCATTTCCCTCGGCGAAGAAACACGGGCCTCGGAGGTTTACCGAGCAAACAAGGCGAGCCCTGCCAAACACTCCTCGTTCCCACATCTCACAATCGCTTTTTCTATCGCCATTTTTTCCTCTGTGTTCCTGCACGTCCATGGAGCTCTATAGAGCTTCTGGAAAGATCTGGGTCGAGTGTGAGACTGAAATGTACTGTAGGAAAACACAGCGCTGACCTATGTGGAGATTTAAAGTGAGAAAAAGCGTTTGAGTTTACTGTGACAGACCTATAATTCTCAGAATGGCCCACTTTAGTTTCCATAGGGGCTTCGACGTAAAGGCGACATTACTTTTCTCATAAATGACACTCTCAGAGGCCTGAGACCTGCTGTGTAATGAATTATATTTGATTGTCCCCGTTTTAAGAGCCTCTTGAAAGTTGGCTTTTAAAAGTAGGACTGCAATTATGTTATCAAAGTCGAGAGTCTTATGAGGGGTCCTCTAAAATCAGTCAACACAATCCTTTGTGACGGTTAAAAAAGCCTTTGGAAGCTCAAAAACAGTGTACTTGATGTTTTGCACCAACTGTTCAGATGATATGAGCATGGTAAATGTAATTTTTTAATTGAGGATTGCCTCTCCCTGCCAACAACAGACTTAAAACACAATCAGCATGGTGCTGCTCGATGTGTTGATGAAGATGTCAGCATTAAACTGGTATGACACAACGATAACCAACTGAAAACTGATATCTGTTCTCCCCGTACCAGTTTGCAGATGGCTAATGTGAATAAAAAGGGCCAATATCAGCCGATCCCGATGTTGAACTGATGCAGATGTGCATCTTCAACTGCATTTCTTGGACACATCCACCCACCAATGATATGATTAGTCTAACGAAGATATTCAGGGTGGTCGTATGGTGCCTACCTGACAGGTAATCCAGGGTTCCCAATCTTTTCTAGAAATCATTTTCCAGGACGTTTCCCAGACGTTTTCACCACCGCTTATTCTCTGGCATAAACATTGTCTGCCAGCTATCTTTTTAGTCGGGCTTTTAGTGTCTTACAATCATAAAACTATGGTTTATACTTTTTTTAAAATCTTTATTTACTCTGCTTTTTTATAAATATATTTTGTCGATTTACTGTTTAAGTAGACTCAATTTTATTTTGCCATTTTTAATTATTTCTTTATGTCACCATTGTTTTGAGTTTTTATATTTTAATCCTTAACTTGCATTATTTCATCTACTCATATTTTATGGCTAAGTGTGCGTTAGTTACCAGGTACATTTTTACTTCATTTCCTATGTTTGATTTTTGTTCACTAACAAGGTAGAAGGATGATTAATAATTTGCCAGGAAAATTCAAGCTTTTCAAGGACATTTTACATTTTTTCCTCATTTTCCATATGTTTTCCATGACTGGAAAATTGGTCAATAATTAAGGTGTTAAGGAGTTAAGGTGTCCCTCACGTGTTGGAAAGGCTCGTTTGTGTTTATTATTTTTTCATCCTGCTAATGCCTCTGTCATGATCCACCTTTTCAAGCAGTCCAGGTATGGTTCCTACAGTGTAGATGAGTTTGAATGACAGATTTCACGCCAGGGCAAACAAACTGCACCAAATTAAAGTCTGGTTAAAGTCTAGTTAAAGCTCCAAATGCAATAGCTTGGCAGATTGAAACTGAGAGCTCTCAGTTTCAATCTGATCTCATGAGCACAAAGACTGAAAGTGAAAGTGCAGTCAACCTGTGAAGCTCTCTACAAAAGAAACTAAATTCCTTGTTTTATCTCTGTGTTAAGGTAATTCTTATGACTTAATGCTTGATTATGTCATGCCAAAATGCTTTAAATGCTATAAAACTGACTGTATATCAGCTGCCTGGAAATGTTTCCTTTTGAATTGGATTTAATAATATGAAAGTTTAAAGTTTTTAAGTCTGCATCTTTTGTCACTTTCTGGCCAAGTCATTTGAGTGTTTCCCCATTTTCAGTCTTCTTGTTAGCCAGATGCTAAATCATCTTTAAATGAAGCCTGAATGGAGATCAATCCTTCAAGCTAAACCCACAAACACACAAAACTTTAAAGGTTTACTGTGGCCATAAATCACATTAAAAGGGAACAGAACTTTATATCAATAAAGTAAATGTTTAAGAGGCTTTGGTTCTGTTTTAGTCATCAGTCAGTGAACTGCTCTATCTTATAGAAGTTGACGTATAAGCCGGATAAATTCAAAGTGGTCCAGTGTTACCTGTAAATCAAACTTGTGGTTCGCCCAGATCGACATCAAACATCCAGGAACTACAAATGTTTAATAAAACCCACTAAATGTTTTACAAGGATATCTATGATATTAATGGAAAAGGTGACTTTTCTCCAGTTGAAAGGACTATATAATAAGGTAAATGCTCCAGCGGTTTGATTTTTATGCTCCAAACACCTCCTCTCAGGGTTTTCATGATGGATGTCGAATGGAGCAAAACAACAAAAATCGATGTTCAGAATCAAAGAGAGAAAAAGGAAATATCACCTCCTGTCCAGGTACGCCGTGTGATGGTGGTCGACAGTGTGTTTCTGTGTCACAGAGGGCGGTGGGATTCAATCTGGCTGTGGCATCAAAGTGAGGCGGCCATCAAAAGCTCAGCATCAGGACGCGGATCAAACACGCCTCAATCACAGCAATCATCCACGGGGTCATGGGAGGAGGACCGGGGTCAGAACACACGGCAGGAGGAGATACAGCCACACATACCTGCACATACAACCATCGAGACAAAGGCTCACCTTCAGCATGGTCACCTTGGGCTCTAGCTGTATTACTAATGTGATATTCTGATGGATATTCTCATTGAAATCAAATGTAACTGGAATTTAAATCAAAAAGACAAAGATTTTGTTTGTTTGTTTCTCCACATTAAGGAAGAGTTGCTGTATTGATTTTCTTGACATTTATTTGTACAGTGATATTTGAGGAAGCTGTCTCAGCAGTGGAGCCATGGAAAGAAAACGGTTAAAGAGACTGAATATTTTAAATTTGTGTGATTTTTGTTAACACAAAACCGTAACATAAAATGTTATTTCATCAGAATCAGAATCGTTTGTTATTGCCAAGTATGCAACACATACATGGAACTTGACTCCAGCAGTTGTTTTCTCTTGTACAAGGGAAGTAAAGAAATAAAAATACATATATAAATAGAGAATAAAATTAAAGTGAAATATAAATGAAAATAGCTCTTAATAAATGCATTGTATATACAAAATGTACATCACCAAAAAGGGCATTGTTGGATTTGCAAAGATCTTTGCAGAGACCAAAAACGAGCTCATCACTGACATAAATTGAATATTCATCAAGTTATTACAAAACTCCACTGGTACCAAGCTTGACCCTTTAAGCTGCCTTAATTCTTCTCACAGATTCAGCAAGGAGCTGAAAAATCCCTCAGAGATGTTCGTCCATATCTCCATTAGACCCTTAACAGTCTACTAGTACTACTAGTGAACATTTTTCAATCTACTAGTAGTACCAGTGACACATTTTCCTTCATTAGTCAGGGCTACTTGCGTACTAGTAGAGCTGAACTGCAGTTAATATCACTGATATTAATTTTTATATCCAAATGATGCTCATCCATCCTTGCATGTGTTTGCTCTATGCAGAGTGTTATTTGTTTAACAAGGAATCTTCATATTAAATTTCTGGACAACTGCTTTAGGTCGACATGTAAGACAGAGAAACACTGTCCAGCCTTTGTCATCACCTCTCCTGTATGGCCAGTAAAGGAAAACTTTGAGTCAATCTGGACCACAGCTCTTTTTTTCCCCACCGTAAAGAGGACAGGAGTGTTGTAAACCTGAAAACTCCCTGAAATATTATGAAATACAACAAGCAGTTTGTGCAACCACACGGACTCACAGCCACGTCAGTAATCAACAGGCTTGAATTTATTCTGCTCAGGAAAACAAGCTCTCCACCTCCGATTAGAGAGCTAGGCTGTCCTCACGCTGATAAACAGAGAACTCTTAATGACACGGATCAATTACCAGAGCGTGTCAGTGCATCTCAATGTGTGAACATCTCAGCGGGGGAGGGGAGGATACATCAGCAGCTTTGTAAACAATGTCTTCATGCATGTGTGCCGCAAATTACACACAATTAATACAATTACACTCAATAAAAGCTTACACAAATATTACTAAAACAAAGACAGTTAAGTGTAAATGGAGGTGTATGCAAACAAGATAAAGTCAAATCTTGGAGGCACAGTGGAGCATGCCTCACAGTCTCACACGAACAAGCAGGCCCAACCAAAAACCTAACTTCTAGTTTGAATGTGTCTGTCTCTCTATATGGCCTTTCGATCAATCCAGTGTACCCTGCTTCTTGCCCAGTGTCAGCTGGGACAGGCTCCAGCTCCTTTTGTGACAACAGAAGTGGTAAGTGGTACAGACAATGGATGGATGGATTGACAAAACAAACTTTTAATTAAGAAAACTGACTAAAAGCAATGAAACATGACAAGCAGTCTATGAAGAGGCATAAAACAGCTACACAGATACCAAAAATGAAATCCAGGAGAAGCCAAAGAGCATTGACTCAATTTCAGGCCGCATCACCCACCTTTAGTACCTCAGTTTATTTCATTTATACATTTACACTCTCTTTTTTCTGGAGTAAAATTTAGAGAAACTGCAGCCACACAATGGTAAAAGTCACACTCACCATCAGTTTCTCACCACATTAGTTTGTCACAGTTTATTTTGCAGTGACAAAAACATCTACATCACACTGATTTTTATTTAATATTAGTTTATAAACTGCTCTTGGTCTTGCTCTGTGTAAATTTAGTCTGCAAAACGTATTCATTATAGGATTAACCCAAATTTCTTCATTAACCCTCTTTTTCTTTTGAGTTACCTGGATGTTGTGGGAGGGGCACTTCCTGGTTGAGCCAAAGGTGTGGCCAAAGGTAGACAGGACTCTTATCTGGGGTGCGTTCGAAAAGTCCTTCCTAAGTCCTTTCTTATCCACTTTACCTTAACCCCGATGGAAAACGTCACAGGGTAAGCCATGACGAGCTACAATGCTCCGAAAATGAGAACTACAAGAAGCGTCTTTGTTATCTGCTTTACCTCACAGCGTTGTTTTGTGTGGGCTTCACCTGTTAACATTAACAATCCATGATCAGATGATTAACCTGTGACAGGTGTTTTGACCTTGGTCACGCAGTGTGTGTCTTCTGCTCACAGCTGTGAAGTTAGGTGAGAGCATCTATAAATGTTGACATCGTTGACAGGGCACTTCAAACCTGAAATCTGGTAATACCAGACCACCACACCAACACACATTTCACCAAGTGGGGCGAGGACAACCATCTCAGTTCCAACCAACACACCACCGAGATCTTCAAAAGGAGCCAACAAAGACAATCTGTCATCTGTAAACTTAAAGGACTTTATGTTTCACCCCATCTTCTCTTCTCTACCAAAGCATCATCCAGCCCATCCTCATGTACTCCTCCAGTGACGTTGTAGAGGATTGGATCTTGGTAATATGGATCTGGGTGATTTCAGACAATGAATCAGGCAGGTCCATCTGCTCTGCATGGTTAAACATTTATATTGAGTTGACCCCTTGTGGGCCTGTTTCTGACATTTTGGTTTGTTAAGTTCACTTGTTATTGGCTGGGTAAATAAAAAAAATTTCACTTTGTCTGTAAAATGAATTGTTGCTTGGTCCCTTACAGTCCTATTCCCTCTTTTTAAACCATATCATACTTCTTTAATCATATGTATGAGCACTCGGCTTACTTGCTAAGACAGAAATAGATCAAGATTTACATAACGGCTTTTAGGTCTCCTATCTTTAGGTCTGACTCTAATCTATAACTCAGGTTCTTCTCATCACATCAGGTATGTTGTTGAATCAACACATGAGCTAATGGCTGCTGGAGGAAGAGATGAAGTCAAAACAACGTCCAGGCCTGACATTAACAGGAACAACTCTCAGAATGGAGCAGGTGGGGGGGATGTTACAGCTGAAACACAAGCTGGGAATCATTACCCACTCAGAGTAAGACGTCAGATCAGAAAGACTAAGACGTCATCAATACCACGGAGCTCTTCAGGTACCAGAGCGTACGTGACTCACACCGGGTCAGGCTGATCATATGGAACAGACAGATGTGAGCCCTGGATCCGTTTATCGGAAGATTTCACCTCGCGTGCAGCATCAACGAGCGGAGGAGTGGAAACAATGTTCAAGAGAATCAACTACATGTATGTTTGAGTGTTAAGTACAGCTGGGTGATAAGGGTCAAATACCATATCATGTTTTCTGGCATAATGGTGTTGCACAATAACAAAAAAACTCAAGATGTCTAGCTGTGAAAAGGTTAAAAATGATAAGTCAAAAACCAAATTTTAACAGTGATCCAATATTGATGAAAACTAAAGAATACTGATCCTTTTTATATACCATAACAACACGATAAAAGCCCAAGGCATCAGATATTGGGCAAGCTACCGATGGCACTCATTACAGACTATGGGGTGTAATGGTTCAAACAGCAACTGATTTAATTCAAGACTTTGAGCTGTTTTTTTTTTCTTTCTTTAGTTCTCTTTTAACCATAACTATAATTTTAACTGTAATTATTGGATGAAGAAATGTGTCTTTAGAGAACATCTAAACTTCTGGTAAAGAATGTTTCTGCAGATACTCTACAGCACAACACAGTAAGCTTTAAGAAGTTAAGAACAGGGCACTAAAATAAAATTAACTTTAAACACATGCTACAAGTAAACCAAATGAAAGAAAACAAATTATTTGTAAACTCTAGGAAGAAACGTGTTGCCTACTCTCCCACCTCTGTTTGAAGTGTGCATCTCAGTCTGTCACTGGGCTGCAGTGTGAAATGGACGTTGGTGGGTTTATAGAAGAATAAGTCAAAGGTCCAAAAGAATTATTGTACTTAAATAAAGCATTTTTAAAAGAAAATTCAAAGCTGCAATATGAAAAAGGTGAAAAAGAAAAAATTGCAAAATTATTTTTTCACAAAATCTTTCATATATCCCTAGAAATATATTTTTAAATAAATCTGTTAAGTTAGCATTGCATTTACAAATGGTCTAATAAACAATTAGGAAATTTCTGTTATCAAAAGTAGGGGTGCATGCAGAAAGCTAACCTTGCAGAACAGGTGAACCTGCATGATTCATTGTCTGAAATCACCCAGGTCCATCTTGCCAAGCTCCAAGCTAACGGCTAACCTCCATTCTGCCTCTTTGTCTTATAATATGCTGACCCAAAGTTAGGTTAAAAAGGTGCTTCACAGTATGGCTGCGTCCACTGATTGACTCCCAAAACTTACAAGTTCCCCTTTGACAACCAAACAGCTGACGTCACTCTGGTTTTGTCAAAAATGTTTCTATAATCTATGCTTTAGACTACACGGTTTAACATGATTTGATCTTACATTTAGCTGGATTTTAAGTTATTCACCTGGGAACATCCCATATTTCAGGCAGTGTGAACTATATCTATATCAAACATATCAGCCTTGTATATTTCCTTTTGAAAAATAGTGAAACACCTTGTAAACGCATTATATTTTCCAGCCTCAGTGTAGCAGAAGGCACTCCTGTCCGTAAATGAACATGGAGTGTTTCTGCCCACTGATTTCAGTGTCTAACGTGCGTGTGAAGCCTGATCGCTCTCCTCTCTCTTCTCTCTGGGGGGGCCGTTGTGAAAGCTCGATGGACATCTCTCTTCTCAGCATCTGGCTCTCAGAAGTGTCTACGCACACATGGACCCATTAGTTCCACCTCCGGGTGGACCCCCGTCTGATCCACGCTGATGTGATCTCACAGGGGCCCCGGGCCAACCCTCCCCGGGGACCCGTAACCACCCAAGCACCAGAACAAATAGCTCAGCGCTTACGTACGCGTCTTTATGGCAGGTGATTCCTCGCCCTGTTTCCAGAGCGTGCTGGGACTTCAAAGTCTCTGGCTCACATTGTTGCTCTCACCCTTTGGCTTCTTCCTCTCCTACCTGCCACGTATTTGGATTCTTGGCCACGGACAGAAAGAGGCATTTACAGGGTAAGGTCACTGAGGTGAGAGTTTACTATGATGACAGAGGAAGGAGGAGGGTGTATGTGTTCGGATAAACTGTTACTGAGAAGGCAGGCTTCAGCTCTGCATCATTTGTAATCTTAATGCAAACTATTGGCAACCTACTACATTGGCTGCAGTTTTTCTCTTAAGTAACACTATGAGAGCTTGGACAATCACGCAGATAGATTAAACAAATCTGTTGTTCAACTGTATAGAAATTGGCAACCTCAGGATTCCTGATTAGAACAAAGCAGAACCATCAGTGATACTCTTCAAGGAGTACATTTATTCTTGTGGATCTTTCATTTTAGTTCTGGTAGTATACAAGTTAAACACAACAGTGTTAATTTTGTTGACTGATTTTTTTCATCATAGTTTTTGTCAACAACCTTTTTCCTTGACGAAAACTAGACAGTAACTAATAAAAACAAGTGCACGTAGACAAAAACTAAAATTAAATTAACTGACATTTTCATCAACAAATAAAAACTAGACTCAAATGTTTGACAGACTTAATCCATTCAGACCTAATTTGGTCATGTAGAAAGTAGAGACAAGTTAGGAATATATCCAATCACAGCTACTTTGGTTGTGTGGAAAGGTTGGATGAGTTCAGAGGGACATCCAATCACAGCTGCCTTAGCTTGGTGGTGGTGGGATAAGTTGTGGAGCGATCCAATCAGAGCTCCTCTCTTTATGAATTGATATATTCATGTAGAGCAGGTTCACTGTTTGTTGTCAGTTCTGGTATTGTAACTGAGATGCTCTGCCAGGTAGCCTAAATAAAGGTGACTGCATTTCACACAAAAGTTCAATTTGTTTCTCTTCATTTATACATTCAGACTTTACTAGCATTCAATAAAGGGTTATTAGATGTTTCATTCTATCCACGACTTCAGAAATTCAAGGAAACATAAAAAATGTCTTTCACTTTACACTTCATATTTTAGTCAACTACATTTACAGTAGATTTCATCGACCAAAATTAGAAAAACTAAAAGAAAACAATTTAGATGTCCAAATTATGACTATAGAAAAGATATTTTAGGCAAAAGACTATAACTAAAACTAAATAAAAAGTGCTGTCAAACACTGGTTAGACTATGGTGATGACTCAACTATGGGTGCAGATCCAGTTTTTTAAAAGACTCGTTAGCATTGCCAGATAGCAGAGTTTTCCACATTTTTGTTCTGATAGCTCAGCTAATAATGTCAGCAATACTTTAAATAAAAATCATGGAGATGTCATTTGGGTCCATGCAAAACCACAGTTAAGTGGCTGATGCTTGCAAAACTCCTGAAAAATCAGTTGCTTTTAAAATTTCAAATAGTCCTCCCAAAACATCTACAAGCTTTTTTCTTCAACACAAGTCTTCCTTGAAAGTTAATAAAGCACTACTTATTTTATTCTGATCCAAACACGTGGAGGAATTCAGTCCTTAATCGTCCTTTATGCAACCAGTCCTAGTTGTATAATACAACTTGGTGTTTGTTCTCTCTATAAAAAAGTACAACAAATCAAAAAAGTCTCCAGTAGCTAAAAGGAAGAGCAGTTGATGGGTTATTTTCCTTCCAGTCCATTATCTTTGATTTAGTTTGACTTGAGCTCCCTGTAAAGTCATGTCAGCTGCCCGGTCAGGTGCTGAAAGATGGGCGAGGAGGATCCAGAGCGGGGAAATGGATGGCAGAGGGAGAGATGTAGGAGGAGTGGAGGTTATCCACCAGCTGAGGAAACACAGCGACGGGCATTTCCAAGCTTTATGTGCTGAAAATCAGCTCTGGAGCCAATGAAAATGTTTGTGTAGAAAATTTTGAAACATCCACACAGGAAGTAAGAGGAGCGCTCTCCGCTGACAGGAAACATACATCCTCTTAGACACATTACACAGGCGCAGCAAAGGACAAATTCCTCCTGACACCGTGGGGAGATCTCAGAGGTAAATGAGCTGTGTTTCCACCACGAGACTAACATGACACACTGGCAGAGTTTCATGATGAAATCTCACGGTGCAATCACTGCAGGGCCAGATCATCATCGTGGAAGCCAACACTGTTTTCTTTCTTACATGCCGTGACTACAGAATTGTACTGTGCATCACTGCAGCCTTAGAGCAACACCACAGTCATGAGTGCCGTTTAAAGCATCAAAAAGAGACAAATCAATGGCCACTTTATGAGGTACACCTTGCCAGTACCAGGATGGACCCCCTTTCCCTTTCAGAGCTTCTTAATTCTTGGTGTCACAGATTCAACAAGGTGTTGGAAACATTCCTCAGAGATGCTGGTCCATATCTCCATGATAGTATCACACAGTTGCAGCAGATTTGTATACTCAGGTAGGCTGTGGGGTTTAAACCATGCTCAGGTGTGACTAAGGGCCCAAAGTGCAGCCTGAACCACTGATCCAAGGCAGGATGGATCCATGCTTTATGATGTTCACACCAAACTCTGAGCCTACATCTGAATGTGGAGGAGAAATCTGGACTTATCGACATAGGCAACATTTTTACAATCCTCTGCTGTCAAATTTTGGTGAGCCTGAGTAAATTGTAGCCTCAGTTTTCTGTGCTTTGCTGACAGGAGTGGCACCTGGTGTGGTCTTCTGCTGCTGTAGCCCATCTACTTCTAGATTGGATGCGTTGAAATGATCATCTGCATACCTTTGTCGTAATAAGTGGTAATTTTGGACATTTTTCTCTGACTTCTGGCAACAAAAGGCATTTTTGCTCCAAGAACTGCCACTTTCTAGATATTTTCCCTTCATTGGACCTTTCTCTGTAAGTTCTAAAGATGGTTGTTTGTAATAATCTCAATATGTCATTAGTTTTCAAAAATCTAAAGTCAGCATGTCTGTCAACAACAACCATGTCACGTTCAAAGTGGCTTAAATCACCTTTCTTCTCCATTCTGATACTTGGTTTGAATGTGAGAACATGTCTACATGTCTAAATGCATTTTGCTGCTGCAAAGTGATTGGTTAAGTAGTTATTAGCAGTGGGAAAATATCCCTTCCCTCGATATGACAGAGTCAAATGGCTAATGGGTAAAATAAGCCTGTACATTAACAATCATCTAATTCTCATTTGTTTTCTCTCCAGGCCTCTGCATTTAATCAGACAGCTACGCCTGCCAAGTTTGCATATAGAGGAAAGAAGATGTTACTTTTTCTGTTGGTCTAATAAAGAAAACAAATCAGAATTTCCTGAAGCATGACTGGTAACAGGAAGAGGCATCACTTCCAACAGAATTAGAAAAATGTGTCACATGCTGTTGGTGCATAACCTTTTATTTCATTATTCTCAAGCATCTTGAAAGCCTTGTAAGGCCTTTACTGGACACCAGACGAGGGAAAATGTGCCTCAGTGTAGAAACCACAAGCGATTCCGGACTGTTGAACCTTCACATATAATGGAGGTGAAACAAACAGAAACTGTGGACCTGCAGATGACATCACCGCCCGAAGCTGCGCTGCCAGACGCTCAGTGTTGGGAATATCTTTTTTCTAACTCTTGGCAAGGGATGCATGTACACTCCAATTGCCTTTTATTGCTATTTACCTCTTTGCCAAGCTTTGTTGAAAGCACATAGTTCCACAAGATGAATGTGAGACAAGAAAAGGAACCTACAGCACGGCCTCACTATCTGTCTGCTCCATAGTGGTCCAACCATAAAGGTCTAAAATGACATCATATATCGTGTTGACTCTGAAGAACATCACGTTGTTCTTTCTTTCATTTCTTTAGCGCTTCAAACATTGTTTTTTACATGTTCTTCAACAGAAATTGGCTGTTATGCAGTTATCTTCAAATGCACTAAAAATGGTGGAACAAAGCAATGATGAAGTCTGACGTCAAGTCTTTTGATTATCAAAAATGGCGTCCCACAAGGGTCCATACTGGGTCCTATTTCATTAATTCCCGTAATCAGTACTTTAAGTAGAATTGAACATTACAAATGGAAGGTTTCCTTTTCATACTGATGATTCAGTTTTATACACTTCTCTTTAGAAAGTGCAACTAATATATTGTAATCAATGTTTATTTTTTTCAGAGAAGCCTCCGTACAATTAGACCATTTCCCATTGCACACTGATGTCACAGTTTCTGTTCAGCTTTGTGTCATCCTGAGCTTTGGAGCAAGCAGATATTTACTTGGACAAGGACTATGTCGGGTGGGCTGCACAGCTTCATTTACCTACAATGTTTGCCATTTTTTTTCTGTTTATGACCAAAAAATAAGTTCCTAAATAGATAAAAAATAAAAAATGAACCCCTCTCTCTATCTACCAATTGCTACAGCCATGCAGGTAGCATCTGATACATCCTCTGTGGGTAAAAGGAGAGAAGTCCACTATTACAGCCTCCAATGTTTAGTTGTTGCCTGAGATCTAAAGTTAAGTTATTAACATAAATCAAATAAATAAGAGTTGTGAAACTGTCAAAACAGCAGCAGCTCACTCCCTACTCCCCCTTAAATCTTTGATCCCAATGCAAAAACTCCACACCAATTAATGGCTTGATAAAATAAAATAAGTAAATCCCCAACCAACGACTTGTAGATTCATCCCACCCATGAAGTGTTTTTACATGGACGATCGCTCTGGTTTTAGTGTTGTATCTCACTGAGCAGCTGGAGAAGTGGGGCAGCATCATACCCGATAGCTCAGGTGGTCTGACCCGCCACAGAACAGCACTCAGCCACCCCACACTTTTTCTAAATATGTACACAAGTGCACAGGAGAGGGCCGGTGAGCCCAGAGGGGGCCGTGCTGGTGCTCGCTGCTGCACCAGCAGATCATAAATCCACCATCGGACATGCGGGCTGAGCCGCAGCATTTAGACACTGTGGGTCAGGTGATTTATGGATCAGTGTAACCTCTGGAGTGTAAAAATAACAAGCTCAAAATCTCGCCTGGGATGGATACCTCAACAATGCAGTTATACTGTAAAACCACTTTAAAGACATTTCATCCACTCGACAGGAAAGCCTGAGATGTAAGAGTTATGTCATAAAGAGGTCGATATTTTATAAAAGCTTTTATTTTTTATATAAAACACTGAAACAGAACATTCAGGGAGCTTATGGCTTCTTTAGAGGCTGAAAACAAAATTTAACGAGAAGTCGTTAATGGAAATATCATTGGAACGCACGGTTAACGGCCTCTTTCCACACAGCCACAGCCAAAACCAGTTCCTTCAGACTGCTTCGTACATGCTGTAAGGGCTGGGCAAATATATAGAGTTTGTAACAGTAAATTATCAAACAGGATACAGGGTTTGACATTATGTGTCACTGATATTACAGTAGTTAATGTTGACTTGGTAAAAACACATTGCATTTAATGATGCAAAATGAAAATTTAATGCAAAATTAAATTGTCAGATCTTGTATACATGTGTTCGTTGTGGACCTTATTTAAGGTATCCAAAAAGCTGTTATAAAAATCCCATAGACCTTTAGCTGTGGAAACTGGAAATGCGAAACCACTAAACCCACTTCAGCATTTTTGGACTTACTCCTGCACCACTCGATTAATACAAACTTCTTTCAAGTTTTAGTTATTCTCATTTATCTCTCATAATTGTTCCACATATATACTACATTTCCCTCATCTTGCCACTCTTGATTTAGGAGCCTTGGGGACGGTTTCCTCTCCTTTTCTTCCGTCTCCATAGCATGAGTATACACAGTAGCTCCTGTTTATAGATCCTCATGTTTTAAACTAGCAATCTTCTTCTACAGCTTTAGCAGGGTTCCCATTCTTTTCTAGACCTTATTTCCAGGACGTGTCTGTCACTCAACGGAGAAGACAGAGAGAGAAGATAAAAAAAAACCCTTTCATTCGATATACAATACAGCAACACTCTTGAACTCAAAGTCCCTAGTTTTGGGCAATCTTTGGGTAAAAAAAACAAGTCCTTACTGGGGTCTGAAAAGTTGCTAAATCTAACAAAGTCATATGGAAACACTGCTCTGAGGGAACATGCAAATTTGATTGGCTGGTAGTGTCACACGGGGCTCTGTGGTGGCAAGAGGCAAAGAAACTCTGCAGCTCAAGTTTAACAGCTGAGAACAGACATGTAGGCTATGCGCACATTTTTTAACCTGTTTGTGTTCATTAACAAGGAAGAGAGAAGCAGAGGGAGGATAAATCATTTTCCAGGACAATTCAAGCTTTTCTAGGAAATTTAACTTTTTCTCTCATTTTCCAAATGTTTTCCACGACTAGAAAATTGGTCAATCATTTTCCAGGTTTTTCAGGACGCGTGGGAACCCTGTTTAGTTAAACATGCAATAGATGTGACTTTTCAGAAGACATTGCCTCCCAGCACTTCAGGAGAAAGTCAGTTTCTTGCAAGGTGAGAGCAACACATGAAATATAATAATAACAAAAAAAACAAGTGTATTTGTGTTTTGATTCTGCATCAGTTTGCATCTGTATGACCATCTGTGCAGAGAACATTATCAAGCCTTTAGACATTGAATCTTTCTGCCCTGGTATCACACAGATAACAATGGTTTTGTTTTTTTAATAGGTGCCATGGCAAAGTTTATAGCTCTGGTATTGTGACAACCATAATGTATATTATTTCTAAAAAGAAAAAAAAGAGATGCATATCATTGCCACAATTAATCCCAAAAATTCTAACATATGATTTTTGGTCCATACCACCCAGCCCTATTGCAGCACACTGTTCTGAGCCCTTTTCCACACAGTTCAGGCCAAAACCATTTCCTTCAGACTGCTTTGTACACGCCGTTTAAATCGAACATCACTCACTCCCTACAACCCCCCACCCCCTCAAAAGACCCCCGCCGGCTCCTCGCTCCACAGACCAGCACCTGCAGGAGCGAGGAGAGAGCCAGTAACTCACAGAGCGACAGATCCCCGGTCAAGCTTCTCTGCACGTCCAGGATTTACTCTGATGACAGAATCCACCACTTCCCTACTGGGCCTCTCGTTTAATGGAGTGCAAAATTCCCTTTAATATTTCTACAGGTGTCAGAGAGGACGGTACTGTAGCACCGGGGTCTTCTTTTAATGGAAATCTGTGTTTAATTTACCGTAAACGCTGCTTTTTAAGTGGCTGGAGAAATAAAATATAGATCAATGAGGATTACAGGGGCGTGAGGTTTTACAGGGTAATGTCATAGAAGCCTGAGCAGCCCGTCTGATTTATTGTAGATCTTTTGCAGAGTTGTTTAAAGAATTTCCAGTCGCTGTTTATAATTATTAAGAGTTTTATCTTGTGTTTTATTTAAAAACTGGCCACAGCCTGATTTTCTTCCTTCAAACATAAACTAAGAGAACCCGATCCTATCTGCCGTGCAGTGAAGATAACCTCTCATCACTCCACAGGACAAAGCTATCTGTCTAAATTTGCCCTCCTTAAGCCGTGCACCCTTTGAAACCACACACTGCAAATTCAACTTTATTACGAGGTGTTGCAGACAGATTGCTTGTTTCTGCGGCTCACACAAGAAACGTTCTCCCTGGTAGGTGTTGTTGTGTTTAAAGGCGCTGAGGAACACGCCAGCGTTGCATGCAGCTGTCATCGTCCGCACTCACACGGCCTGGATGAGCAGGAAAACACTAATCATGTCATCACCGTGCCTCGTATGAGCCAGAGCCCCATTTAGTGAGATAGCAGATTGTAATTACACCGTCCTTGGGGCTGCAGGACTGCGGAGGGCCCGGCCAACGCCAAGAAACGCAGTCCAGGCTCTGATTAGCTTGGACTTATGTCTTGTATTCTTTTAAAATGCCTGGCTGCACCTTGCTGCTGCTGCTGATCTAAAACTATAAATTCTAATTTTGTTCACTAAAGCTAATTAATTCCTGAAATTCTTTGCATATCCAGAGTAAACACACTGATGGAAACAACGTGCTAAAAATCAAAAAAAAAAATCTAACCGTATTAAAGGGAAAAAACAAAACAGAACAATCCAAAATCCTCTCTTCAAAATTTTATATAAAACATATAGTTAAAATTCTTGTTCATGCTTTTCAGAAGCACCTACACTCCACTACATGAAATGTAACACAGGAGAGGGTTAATATAGAGGCATGGATATGTATGTGTGTGTTGTGTAGTTTTCTAAGGGTCTAAACTACATGTGTACACAGAGCTATATATGGTAAGACACACATGCAATATTGGTTGTTGCTGCTTCTTTATTATCTCTTTTTTTTGGTCTTTTGCTCTCCCTACCTCCCAGTTGTAACTTACATCAACCAAACTATACTTTCTTGTTCGTATATATCTACATTTGGTCTGTCTGTAACTACTAATAACTCTTTTATTTTATTTTCCTCTTTCTGTTGTCTTTCTTGTATCACTATTAATGTTATATTTCAAAAATAGAAAAAGGGAAAAATGCCTGGCTGCACTTATTTGCTGCTGCTGGATCTAAAACTATAAATACTAATTTTGTTCACTGAAGCAAATCAATTCCTGAAATACTACACGCAGAGTAAACACACTGATGGAGACAAGGTGCTCAACATGAATTTTTACAAATGCATGCCCTAAAACACAAAGAAAGATAAAGAAACATAGACAGTGGTACTTACACACATCCCCTAACTGAACATGAGGGTTGCATCTAGCATTGCATCACTCAGGGTTACATGTCTGCAGTCCACGCTGCATCCATTGTAATTCTATGCCCTATGTTCCCCTTTGCAAACAACACATCAAGTGCTTTAACTGAACAGCTGCAGAAACAGGCGTGAAGCGCTCTACATTGTTGAAGGGTGATCTCAAAGGCTTATCAATACGCAGCTTCTGTTGGCCAAAAAAAACTGGCACTCTCGGTGTTGAAAGTGAAAGTAAATCATTTCACTCACTAAAACAGATGAAAGCTATCCCTGGCATGTTAAATAGATTAACGAGCTCTGCTGAGTGAGAAAAGCCAGAGAAAACCAAGACAACCCCCCCCTTTGCTCTGTCAAAATCCCTCTTTTCTTGACCCTTGTTTACATTTATATAGAAACAGAATGTGGAAGCAAAAAGGCTGCACCACATTGTGCAGCATTGCTCGCCGGCAGCTGGGACACTCACATATGATTCAGTGTAATTGGGCTGATTTTGTCACTGATGCTTGCATCCCAGTTCAGTTAGGACATGACTCAACTCCTCCCAAAATTCATGAGGTTGTAGGCAGAGTGAAGTTCTGGGTGATTAATTTCAAGTTTCAATTGTAATCACGATTCTGGCTCACTATAATGACCAATTTCACGTGTGACCCATTTCCTAAAACTGTATTATGTGTGGTAAATAAAACAAATCCCCAAACAAAGCCCCAAACAAATTAAAAACTTACAGTTTTTAATTAACTTGCTTATAAACAAACAACTCATGACAGAAGTACATTCTTTTGAGCTCACAATTCTGACTTACAGTATAGCAGCTGGTTCAGCCTCTCCTCCTTTTGTTGTAGATGTCTTCCATCTGTAGCAATGCAGTCATCATATTGACCTTTTTTACCCCTTTACTACTGGAATGATCAGTCTGTGTGCATCGTGACATCTCCCAGCTCCCCAATTGTTTCTGAAAACAGAAAGAAACTGGTCAAAAATATGCAATTCATATAGGTTTTTGCCAATATCTGCTATGCCAATGTTTCCAAACTTATCACCAATACTGACACTGATATTTTATGCCAAGAGCACAAAGTCTTTACTCAACTAAAATTGACTAATCCTTTTATCATTACAGTCTACTTGTATTAGAAACAGATATGAAAACAATATTTTCCTCTTTAACAAATATGCTTTTAAATTTATAAACCTGGACATTCAGTGATGATGAGGTTAACATCAGTATTACAGCCAATATATAGGATATTTCTGGCCAAATTTTATGGTAAAAAAATGGGCTGTAAATATCAGTGAATATCTGCTGATACCAATAATTAACTTTTTAGGGAAATACCTGCAGATACCGATGTGTTCTGACAATATGCATCACTAATGATTTTACATACATTCAGTCACATTGAAAATAAAGCAATCAAATGTCAAAATGTCCTGGATGCACTGAAGTAAACAACACACATAACAAATATTTTATTTGACTCTCATGGGATAAAATTATCGCTTTGACCCTGATAATTTTAGGATGCTTCAAGGTTCCCAGAAAATATAAAAATAAAAAAAAATACTCCAGTAAATCACAATAAAGCACCTGAGTGCATTTATTCCTTAAAAGGCTTGTTTTGTACAGCCCCTTTACATAATATCTTTTATCCTACTGAGGGTCCAAACTTTAACATTTTGACATAATAAAAGGGATGACTGGATTTTTTCTAAAATCTTGGTCTCAGTTTCTCTTAAAGAGATGGTTCAGTATTTTAAATGTAAATATCGGCCACAGGGATTTTGATCAGCTCTGCCCTTGTAAAGAAAGAGCCAGCACAGGAGTTGGGAAATATATTGCTTCAGATGGTGCCAAGAGCGTCATATTTACAGAGTTTTAGGTGAAAGCAAACTAAAAAAATCCTTTTGGGGTGATATAAAATACACTGACCATGTTTCCAGTGCTTTACTCATGCAAGTTAATCGCTTTGTTTGGGCTCTTCTTCTCTCTGGGTGGAAAGATATGCAGTGTGCTGAAGTAAAGCAAAACAAAGGGGCTTGCCAGATGAAAAGTAAAGCACTGCAAATGTGTTCAGTACCATGAACACTCAAATGCTGTTGTTTTTCTGTTTGCCTAAAAGTCAGTAAAACACATAGACCTTTTGGCCCCATCTGTAGCAATGTAAAGAGTCCATGCCAGTTCTTTCCCTTATACAACCCCACTTCAAAAATAATGAACTATCCCTCTAAGAAGATGGCGGCAGATCCTAAAGCTGGAAGAGCTGAGGATTGATGCTGTTGGTTGATCATTTTTCCACACCAACACATGAACCAGCATGTACAAGACGATACCTCAGATAATGTTGAGACCACCTAACTATTGTTTCTGGGGGAACTTGTGGGACATTTGCTGAATTACCCAGCCACAGATGAAGTAACTTGGACCTTCTTCCTGCACAGACACACTAACAAAGAACCTTGGTACCTATATGTTATATTTCCAAACATGAAAGCAATTCATTTCTGGTGTTTGAATTGAAAGAAACAGCTGAAGCATTACCAAACGGCCCATTTGTAAAGTAGGAGTATGAGGCATGTAATAACAGAACTCCCTCTGTGAACTCACTGTAGACGCAATCACAGTTCTGGTCCATGATGTTTTACATGCTTGTATTTTACTACATAAACACCTCTGTGTTCTGTCAGGGATGGACGGTGGACGCTATCACACAAAATGGAGCAAAGCCAATGAGAGGAAATGATGACGGTCTTGTTCAGTGGGTGTTCAAAACCTCCAACTCTGCTCTGATACTACATCATGTGAAAGACTTTTCAAACAGAGATGATAACGAGAGCATGCCGCTGTTTTCAACTCCTGATCTGCTTTATAGCCTGACATAATACATTTAATACTGTTATCTCCTGTATGACCCCATTAAATGTAGGGTTAGAGCTCCTGGTTTGATTTAATATTTGAGTCTGTGGTGATAAGAATGTTTGTAATAAGATTAAAGCTGTTTAACTTAGTGTGCCAGATCTTCATGATCATAGTAAACAAACGAGCGTGGACACTGGAGGGCAGCAGAGCACAGGTGGTTGTTTTTATAGAAAGTGGCCGTAAAGCTGCAATTTTTATGCGCAGTATTAACAATTCTGCATGGATGTCTGTGTTGATAATCAGTCTCCCAGGTCATGGTTATCCAGAATATCTTCTAAGCTGACAAGTGGAATTCCTTAGGTTTATTCAACTCCAGTTTACAGTTAAGAAGAAACCTTGGAGTTCTGTGTGGATATTTCGTCTACTTTAAAAGACAGTTAAGTGCCAAAAAGTATAACTATTCTTGGTGAAGTATTGTTTAAATGGTGTAAAAATTAATTATAACGTTAACAAGTATTTTTTTATTTATTCATTTATTTATAAAGTAAAGTTTGATGCATTTACCCATGTAAAAGTCTATGTGCATTTATTTTTAATTTAGCAAACTGTTTTTCTGATGTGATTCACTGTATCCCTCACCTAGGACCCAACAGTGTAGTGATGGTACGAGGACAAGCTGATTATCCAATTACAACTGCAGTAAAACCAGCTAAGCCAATCAGACACTTCCACAGTGAACACCACCAAACATCAGGGGATCCTCAGGGGAAACAGAGGATAAAATGTTTCATTAAGGGGTGTTTTCTGTCTATCAAATTGGTTTTTAACTTCGGTTTTATTAACATGAGGAAAGCTTAGATAACCGAAGCGTGGATAATGTCATTACTGCATGGATAGACCTCACACCGTGCCTGTTTGCTTCCTCATTTCTTTTGTACAGGGTCAATCCAATAAGTGTTGATATGACTTCCTGTTCAGACTAAATGTTTGGATTAAATCACATTATTGTATGCAAAGGTGAGGTCTGGTTTACTTACAAATAAAATAAAATAGTAATTAAACTTCTATTAAACTCACAAAACTAAAAGAGCTTTAAATCACAAATTAATAAATAAAAACAAACACTGCGATAGCTCTCTTAACATTTGAATTGTTTTAGTGTAACCATACAGTCATGTAGAACTAATAGCTAACTATATTTGTCAAAGAATTTAATCAAGAGTGATTAGACTTCTAAAAAGCACATTTTAATAGTATTAAACGCAGTGCTTTTGTATTTTTCTTTTACTGCCATCTTTATGCATACCTATGAGGAGAGAATGACGACCATGATCATTCTGTGAGTGAGAAAAGTACTATTGTTTTTGCATTTCTCTGAAAGAGGGAAGACCCTATGCATCACCAGCATTAAAAATCATAAACTATCTTGCTTAGGTAGCACATTTACAACCAATTCAATCATTCTTGCAGAATGAGCCTTCGCAATGAATCCATCACAACAGTATAAATTTATTAAAATTAACTGAAAAAATAACTTTTTTTTGTGGTAAAGCAAAGTTTCTGGAGGATCCGTAAAGCACCCCTGCTTCTGATAAATTCTTGGATTTCTTATAGCATTAGAAAAAACATTTTGTGACAACAATTACACTATGAAAATGTAAGAGCAGCAAAGGCTTATTATCTGTATCGCAACACTGAACGGAATTATTGCATATCATGTTTTCTCATATCACGCTCGACTACATGACATGTACATTCATTACAAAGTCATATGTCTAAACCTGGGGTTCTTAACTGGTGTTACTTTGGGAGCTTTTTACCTCCTTAATCAGAAAACAGGACCCAAAATCTTGAATATTTTAACATGATTACTATTAAATATAGGTCATGTTCAAGGGATCTCAAGCAATTAACACAACAGTATCAGAAAACTAGCTTCGCCATCCTGGGATATAAGGATAAATGAGTCAAGATCTCTAATATAACAACAAAAAGAACTTGTTATCATGGAAAAGCAGAGAATAGTAAAATATACCACTGGGTGTCCATACATAAGGTTTTTTTGCCATGGCATACAATCCCATCCCAATGAAAACAGCTCTCTAACCCGCTTTAAAATCTCAACCCACCGCTTAAAAACCGCTGATCTTGACTATTTTTTTTGATAAATCAAAAAACTAAGCAGATCACAAGAGAGGAGGTAGAAGCACATGAGAGAGGAGGCAGACAGAGCCTTGTGGGCAATGACACTGAAAGACAAATCAAGGGAGGGATGTTGAAAAATGAGAAATGCAAATACAAAGAGTGGGTTGATATAAACGACGGTCCTGCATCATTCAGATCTATAACTGTAGATTGTAAAAAGTCTACAAGATACAATCAAGAATTTGGTTTAATTATTTTTAAATTTAATGAATACATTTAGACAAGTCAACACTAAGCTTATATGAAAAACCATCTAAAATGGTCTTGAAAATCTATCTTTCCTTTCATTAAACATTAAAATAAAAAGTTAATGGGACTAAATTATACTGTAATTCTGAACATATCACTGTGCTGGACAGAGTTTGGCTATTAGCAGCCTAAATCACACTAATAAGCCTGATGTCATTGGTAATTAGAGGTAATCCGTGCCAAATCCTGACCACCTCTGAGCTGTTACCTCTGCCATCATCCTCTGATAAACACTGCCCTCTGCAGATCAGATGTGGAGTGGAAACACTCATGTGGGAACAAAAAGTCGACTTTAAAAATGATGTAGATAAAGGGAGACTGTGTGCTTTATGGCCATGCTTCCTACTCACAGATTAATGTCACATATGAGGATCTTTGAAGGCTTTTTGAAAACCTTCAGCATCTTTCATGTTTGCCATAATTCACCCTGCAGAGACGCCATCGTGGAGCTCAGCCACAGACGGAAACTGAAGCTTCTTTCAGTAAAGGTGCCGCCGGTCATCCACGTCCAAGAGAGAATTATGGCTGTTTCATCCTCGTTTGTCATCATGATGAAGCCGAGGGTACACAGTCGTGAATGTGTCACCGCCCACACAGCTGGGTGGTCCGCTGGGCTGGATGTGACCCCAATAAAGACTTTTGTGTTGGGCGGCTGTGAACAGCGTCTGCTCTCGCATGAACCTCACTTTTGTTCGAGTGTCAGAGGGCGCTGACTCATGACCCATTATGCAAAACACAAAGGGTGCAAAAGAAAGTCTGAGATGTAACGCAGACTTGGATCAAATCAAATGAAAGGTCTCTTTAAGCTATATCATTGTCCTAAAATAAAGATACGCATCATTTTAAACAAAATTCACATTCTTTTACAAAAACTTGCAAGACAAGTAAAGTAGGTTGCCATCAAACAGGCCATCTGGGGTCTGACACTGCATTTTTTTGGATGGGATGGAATTAAAGTTGGTGTAACAGCCATTTGGATTAGTCAATTACAAAACCACAAAACTCAAAACTCTTAAGTAGGATCAAAAAAGTCAATGTCCAACCCCAAAGATCCGGTTTCGTTCTGTGTTTATGTAACATAACAAGCAAACTGGCTTCCTCGCATGCTCTTGGTTTCCTGTAAAAAAAAAAAAAAAAAAAAGCATTCACCCTCCCTGGTGTCTGCCCAGACTATCTTACCTGCTCCTCTCTATCCATATCACCCAATGCCAAAACTACAAATCCTATCAAAATAACAGACTAACTTACAGACCGAAAAACTCTTTTGTCCCTCAGGCCATCAGACTGTACAACTCCTAACTGGGTGGGAGGAGGAGTAACAGGAAGACAGAGGAGTCAGTAGCCATATCTATATTTTAATTTATATCCGTAAATTGTTTTTTACTTTTTGATACCTGTATGCTTTTTTTATGTACTGCTATACAGTGCTGTTGGAATCCTAATTTCTCTGAGGGAGTCTTCCCAAGGGATTAATTAAGTTCTATCTAATCTAAACTAATCTAATAGCCTGAGTATATGTCCAAATATTCTAATAAATAACTAGATTTTAATTATTATCAGGAAAAATACAGTAGCTCCAACAGTTGGTATGGTACGTCAAAGGTTTTGTAGTCGAGATGAATAACATGATCTCGTGCTGCAAACGCTGACAGTAAACTCAGATTTCAGATTAAAAAAAAGGTAAAATCGGATTCCTCAGGAGAGAAGCTAGGCTAAGCCTTCCTGTCAGTATGAGTAGCTCTGACCTCAAAGCCACTCAACGTGTCTCCTAGTTGGGGGTCATCCAAGTACATCAAACTTGAAGGAGACCCCGGACCATGTCAAGAACTTGCTGGATGGATTATGTATCCCATCTAGACTGGGAACACCTTGGAATACCCCAAAGGAGTGGACTGACAACTTTCCAGGGTTCCTACACAGTTTCTGTAATCACATTCAAGACTTTTTAAGACTTTTTTTGCGACCTAATCTCATACGAATTAAGACAAAATTGTTGCACTGCAGAACAAGTGCAAACATCACAACTGAATTATTTAGCTTTTTCCTATAGCATGACAAAATGCTAATTTGTCAAATTAAAATTGTTATTTAACTCAGTTGATTAAACCAGGCTAAATGTTATTACTTGGGGAATATCAAGGCAATTTTTTACCCAAGTGTAGGAAAGAGATACAGACATGTAAAAGCATATGCATGTACAAAGACATAATGTTGGTGCCACAGTTTCTCTTAAAATCCAAAAATAACTTGACAAAAACAGTCTTAATTAAGTGCCATCAAATTTAAGACCTCTCTCAAAGGACTTTTTGAGACTTCCTAAGGCCTCACATCGCAAAGTTTAAATCTAAGGCTTATTAAGACTTTTTAAGGCTCTGTAGTGGCTTTAAGTCATGTAACCAGTCATTTATTAGTCTATTTAAATTTAATCTATATAAAACAACATTTAGTTAAATTTAGTGAAAATCACAGGAAAGCATATACTTTAAATAAACTCCCAAGGACTTCATATGATGCACTAAAACAACACAGTCTGCATTTTGAGAGAAAATCACGCAGAATTACGAGACAGTATGAATGCATAATAAGGTATCTATACATGGTTACATTATGCTATATAAGAAATGAGACTGACAACTTCTCTCATGAAATGCGTTAATTAATTTCCACCGGAGGCGTGTTAAGATAACTACGTTACCTCTCCTGCTGTGTTAGCTAGCGTTACGCATCAGTGACACGATACCTCTTTCAGCAAGCTTTAATTCTTCTACTGATATATAACCTGTAGCCAGAGGTGGGACCAAGTCATTGTTAGGCACGTCACAGGTAAGTCTCAAGTCATTGCCCTCAAGTCCCAAGTCAAGTCTCAGGTCAAGACAGGCAAGTCTCCAGTCAAGTCCTAAGTCCTACAGTTGGAGTTTCGAGTCCTTTTGAGTCTTTTTCAAGTCTATCTCGGCTGCTTCTCTCTGGTCTGTCATGTTGTCCATTACTGCGTTTGACTTAAAGACGTTCATTTTCCTGGTTGCATGTTGGCTAATATTGACTGACAGGTGGATTTCTGTAAAACAGACCAAATAGTTTCAGGAATTGAATTTACAGCTGTAGGGAATCAATGAAAAATAAACTTTTCAAACTACAACTAATTCCCCAGGCTCACATTTTTTTAACTTGGTAATATTCTGGGGGCCAGTTAAGAAGCTGTGGAGGGCCTGATGTGGCCTCAAGGCCACCAGTTGATGATCACTGATGTCCAGTATGATGACAGATTTGTCAAACAAGGTAAATTTTGTTGACTATGTCCTTTTGCTGGAAATGTATAAAAGGTTTTAGCATTAGCTAATTTGGGATTTGGAAGGAAACATTTATATTTTTACTTTTTAGATAAAACATAAACTGAAGGGGCCCTGCAATCGACTGCCGACCGGTTCAGGGTGTACCCTGCCTTTCGCCCAATGACAACTGGGATAGGCTCCAGCCCCCCCGCAACCTCGAAAGAAATAATAATAATAATAATAATAATAAACTTTATTTATATAGCACTTTTCAAAATAGGGTTACAAAGTACTTTACAGACAAAATTAAAAGATAACATGAGAATAAAAGAAAAATAAGAGAGAAATGTGAGGAATACGATGACAGAAAGTGTAAGACTTAAAACAGAATAGTGGAAAAGCACATAAGAGCCAGAAATGACAGAAACGGAGAGCAAAATAAATAAAGGATTAATAACAACTAAGATAAGAAGGAAGAAAAGGGAAATTAAAAAGCCTAAAACTACCGAAAGGTAAAAGGAAAAAGGAGATAAAATGAAAGTAAAAGAACCAAAGGAGGATAAAAAGTTAAAAAGATGAAAAGGTAAAAAATGAAAGAATAAAAGATACTGCCTATGAAACTGTCTAAGACTACAAATAAAAGCAGCGTCAGAGGATTAAAAGCACACTTGAATAAGGGGTATAGAAAATGAATGAATGAATGAATGAATAAACTGAAGGGATGGCTCTTACAGCTCTATCCTGAGAAACAATCACCACCGTAACAGTCATCATGATCTCAAAAAGATCCACCACTTTAATTTGTGTAATGAAAAAATGTGTCAGTTTGGACCTCAGATGGAAGAAAACATATTTTTGTGCAAAGAGACTGGAGAAAAAAAAAAGGTTAGAAACCTCAAATAATAGATAGAGCCCTGGGAGATCATACATCCATAAATCTTACAATGTTTCTCATCATAACATTTAAACATTAGTTTTCTAGATATCTCTAGTCAAAAGTATATCATAGGAAAACCCTGATGTCTATGCTAAGATGACAGGATATGTCACTATATCTGAGATAACTAAGGTTTACTTGTTACGGCACAACAGAGTAAAATAAAATGTATGAATGTTTGTCCTCTTAGGGCCTCTGAACACTGAAGACAAATTTGCCACATTTTTACCTGATTTATCCGCTGTCCACTGAAAACAGCTCTGAGACCCACTTTTGGGCCTCAACCCACAGGTTGAGAACAACTGCACTAACAGACTGCATTTGGAGCTTGATCCTTTACAGATTGCTCTTATATCATGGAGAATAAGTGATGCAGGAAACCTCAGGATGAATTCATCATTTAGAAAAGTGAAAACAAGAGCTGGACTGCTCAGGAAAATTGAGTTTTAATTAGCCAAAAGGCTGACTCGTCATTTAAATCGCTGTGTTTACTAAAACCGTGCACATGAGCCAACGAGACACCGTCTGAATTACAACAAACACACACAGAGACTGATAATCCCTCACTGTCCCCTGCGCTGTCTTTGCGCTCACCGGCTCACCGATCTTCAAGGATTTTCACCGCGCCTAAAAGCCTCTATCCAAACTAAGGACTGTCCCGCAGCCCCGCAGCCCCGCACCACCCAACGCTACATGTCATATAATTTTGAAGGAATAAACGGAGTTTAAAGTATTAATTTACCTGTTTTTGGTGGCGGCTCCCGGAAGCTTGAGCCTCAGCCGAATTTTCAAAACATGGATGCTTCACGCAACTCCTCTCTGATTGGTCTTAGCGTCACCACGTCATCATGTGTTGCATTCACTGAAGATGGGAAACCACAGCGTCTTTAGTGGCTCAGTCGATGTACGGTTCTATTATATTTTTGAAATGGAAATATCCGGGGCTACTGAAAAAAAGGCCCGGATGCCCGGGCCAGGCGACGCCAACGCTCCAACCAAATGCGTCCGATTTACCTCGTCTTTAATGTCCTCCATTTTATCCAGCCTGTAAGCCTCCAGAGTTTGAAGTATCTCGCTCTGGTCCAGAACTAAACAAACAAAGACAGCTCTTATTCTTTGAATTTACAGACTCAATTCAACAGATAATTTCTTCGCAAACCACTTTTGCCTTAACTTATATTTATATCCTCCCAAATATTCAAACTTACTTGTAATGACTAAAGGCAGCCGTTGGAATTCAAATTTTAACGGTCGTCCTCGCGTGAGCCTATGGAACGTCGTGACGTCATCTGAAAACCTAGTTTATATTTTTATTTATTCATTTAAATGTATTTCAAAGTCAAACTAAACCTGCACCTCTGAATATTATATTTATACTTTTTTATTTTAAGTGTCTTGAGAAAACCGAACCGTCGCCGCTGTTAGCTTTTTTTTTTTTTGAGCTCACCAAACATGAACATCTCGTCAGTTTTTCAGGAAAATAGGACAAACTACATGCTAACACGGGTCATTCTGGATTCTTTAAGTCACCGTGAGTATCACTGTTTGAATACTTCTACTGTTGATAGACAAAGTGTTACTGTAAGGTGAATTTCATATTCACGAGAAGAGCTAATGCTGTCACATTCCCATTCAATACTTAAATCTTAGTCCATTTTGTAAAACACCGGCTCTTTGTTTAGCTTTTCTTTCAGAAATATTTAGTGATGCCCATGACTTCAGGCTGGCGTTCTCTAGACAAACCACCCTTCATTTACAATAACAGGGTTTCCTCCTGTTGCAGGTGAATCAAGAGGACCAGTTAAACACCTGAGGACATTAGACATTATTATTAATTTGGAGCTGAAAGGTGAGACATTTTCCAGTTATCACAAAAGGACCCGATAATGTTCAGTCCAGACTCCTGTCATTGCAAGCAAACAAGAATTTGATGCATCGTAGTTAGGGATGCACGACATTATCGGTATGATTTTGTTACCGGCAGATATTGTTTTTACTGATATATTGGCCTTACATTTGGCGATATATCAGAGTTTCATTTTTGTAAGAGTTAAATGTAGTTTAACTCTACATCTGTTACTTACACAAATAGATTGTCACAGTGAATACAAGTTGGTTTTCTTAAAGTAAAGACTTTGTGCTCTTGACAAAAAATATTGAAGCATGCATAAGATTTGCAGGTTACCTACCACTACACCAATATTGCAACCCAGAGGCTCCAGTTGTCAAAACCAAAGCTCAGGACTTGGCCTGATCCTAAATCAATTGTTTTAAGCTTTGCCAGCTTAAGTTAAGTTGCGAGACCAACTTTAGATAAAACAAAAACAGTAAAGATAGTTGAGACTTTGGTTAAGTTCATAACACAACATAAACTATTTTGTTTTGTTAATTGGAAAAATGTATTTAATGCCAGTGAATTCATCTTTCATTATTACAGTGTGGGATAAGCAGATTCCAACTTCAAATGTTTAGTTGTAGTTGTAGAGTCATTTTCATCAAAACTCAAAACAAGTTAAAGGCTGCTTTTTTAGCTAAATTTTACCTCCTTTGTGAAACTTATTTCAATGCATATAGTTTTGTATGTATGTATATATTATGTTGATAATGGTAGTTATAATTGTGCATCTTGTAAATGTTTTAAGAGTTTAAACTTAATTCAGAATTTTTTTGAAGCCTAAATAGACCTTGCTTTGGGTTACGCTCTCATTTAACTTTATTTTGCATTGTTCCTACCTAAAAAATATTAATTATGTTCCAAAAAGAATTAGAAACACACAACTTTCTTTATTCTCATTTCTCTTTCTTTATTGTCATTTTAAATATACACCAAAGCTGCACACATGAATGAAATTTCATTGCAAATGGCTCAAATAGCAATGTGTAAGGCACAGTAAAATTATTTAGCTGTTGTATCCAACAATCAGTGCAAACATTTTGTATAAAAAATGTTGCTAAAGTGAGTGGTCGGAAATAGAAGATTCATGGATTTGTAACACATGGAGGGGTTATAAGTATAAATTTAGAAGATAGAAGTACACATGTAATCTTGTATTTTCCCAGTATCTTGATGGAATACAATATTTTTAAAGATTTTAAACAACTAACATGATATGATAAAAACATACCAGTAGAGGGAGCCACAATACAAGTAATATAAAGTAGCACCACCTCCTGTATGTTATTGTCAGCTCTTACAGGGTTACACCTAAAACCAAGAAGGTGTGCAACAAAAATAATAACCAACAGACTTGATTGGCCTCTTTGTGGTGTTTTTCAGTGTTGATTTTCCCGACTACAGCCCTTTACTTGCAGCTCTTTTTGCAGATCTCAGGATTGAACCATCAGCCCAACAGAAATGCACCCCTCAGTGGTTTTTATGAAGTCCATGCTGCACCGCTGCTTCCATCGTGCTGACTCATAATTACAACCCCTTCCTCAAAACAATCTCCCCTCATTCATATGCACACACTCAGTCAGTGTCCGTCTTTAGGAGGCCGTGGAAGATGGAAAACTCATGTGTTTGCCGCCGCAGCAGGAGGAGGACGCTTCCTGTTCACACTGCGCACAGCTTGGGATTGACAGCTGTTGCTGCCACCTGAGATAGCAGCAGAAAGAGGAGGGAGGGGGAGGAGAGATAAGGCCAGCAGGGAATTTAAATGAAAAATATTAATATTCATGATTGGACCACAGGCTCAGGAGACTGGGATAAAATGTGTTCGTGCTGCAGTGCTCATTTTGAGCTGGTTTTCTTTCCTGTGAGTGTGCATTTAGCTTCCGCCTGAAGCTGATGATAGTTCAGATAGAGGGAAAGTAGGCCTGGTCGTGGATGAAATAGGCCATGAGTAGAAATAGCTCTGAAGCCGAGGCTCTAAAAGTCTCAGGAGGGGGAGCTGTGTTAGTAGTCCAAAAAGGTTCATACTGTCTCCAGTAAATCTCATTTTTGTATTCTTATCAGCAGACCAGTGTATTCAGGGGGTTGACGTTTTTTTTAAGGAGATATTTTTGGCATATTGAGATACAGACTGTGGAGAGAATCATAAACTGGGCGGTGAGAGAATGGGGAATGACCACAGACTCAAGAAAATGTCAGACAAAGCTGGAACGAATGGCAGCTGTTGTAGGAAGATTTATAGTCTTACCCATGGTGCCCACTAGGGCTGAACGATTTATCGTTTTCTGATTGAAATCACAATTTCAGACAACGTGATCATGTGATCGCCAAAGCTGCAATTTTTTGTAGCAATCCTGACTGACCCATGATCTGTTGTGTCAACTATTTGCTAGTGGAAATGTTGTCACATGTCAGCGCTCATGTCCAAAACCATCAAAGGTTGACATGCTGGTTTGGCTTAGCTGCCTTTTTCCTTTATTGGAATTGCTGAACTTTGCTTTTCTTATTATTACTTATTTAACATTGGGGTTTTTTGGGGGGGATTTTCTTTTGCATTTTATATACATTTGGAAGCAATTCTTACCTTTAGTTTTCATCCTTGCCTTAGAGTGATAGCTTTTAATGTTTGATGGTATGATGTAATTTTCTGTCATGTTTGTAAACGTTACTGTACACATAGTGAATACTGCACTCAAATTGAATCAAATTGAAAATGCAATATCTGCCAAAATCGTTCAGCCCTAGTGGCCACTATGTTGAAAATGCTGTCTTAAACTAACTTTAGAGAAAAAGCGGAGTCAGAGGGAATCCTTAATACAATGAAAACAAACATTTAAAGCAAATAAAAAATGCACAATATTGGGCTTTTGCTGATATCTGATATGCCAATATTTACAAACTCATTATCACTAATACTGATATCAATACAGGTATTTTGTGTCTTGGGCACAAAGCCTCTACTTAACTAAAATAAACCTGTTTCTTGCATGATAACAGTCAATTTGAGTTAGATCAGATGTAAAGCAAGAAAAACATTTGATTCATCAGTGAATAATACTTTTAATCACATTCAGTGATGAAGAGGTAAACCATTATGGGTTACACTGGGATACATATGGGTTACATTTTGCCAGTATTACAGCCAATATGTAGGATAGTTATTGCCAATATTTAATGGTAAAAATATGTAAATATCTGCAAAAGTTTTTTTTTAAAGGTTATAAGGACACGTTCTAACCCCATTTTAAATGCTTAATTGTAAATTTGCTCTACCATGATGTGTTTATTGAAGGCTCATACTGCAGTAACAATAAAATCACGATAAATTGCAGAGTCCTGGCACCCTCTATACTCTTTGTAAAGTGCCAAAGGATCCATAGTTCTGTTCTTTGCATGAGCCAAGTATTTTATATTTGACACATATTTTGCACATTTAGACTTGTTCTTTGGGTGAATCAGTAGCTGTTGTAGTTTTGCATATGGTTTTCCTGACGTGGTTGTCAAGCGTTGTCAAAGCTCTCCAGCTGTATGTAGGCCTGTGCTCAAAATATCGATACGGCAAAATATTGTCACTCACTCCTTGGGGATACGTGCATTGATACAGATTTTACAAAATCGATACGGCTGCAGTGTTTTGACAGTTGGCGTCGATGTTAACAATGGCACAATTCAAAGTAGAAGCCAAGCTACATGAAGAAGCACATGTTCCCAAATTTGAACTTGGGTCTACCATCTTTAAGGACCTGAATTTAAGTTTCTTAAGTTGTAGAATCATTTAAACTCATCCATGTTCTTTTTATTCTAGTCAATGTTATATATATATAACATAGTCAATGTTCACAATTTACTTGTATCTGGAGAGATATCATATCGTGGCCTCAGTGTCGGGGTATGTATCGTATCGTGAGGTCGCTGGAAATACCCAGCCCTAGCTGTATGGTAGTCTGACCCTCTTTTTGTCTTCCCTTTTTGACGCATTTCTTAGCAATTTTTAAACATATTATAGCTTTGTCAGCCGTAAAGCTGCCGCCTGTTCATTCTCCGTTCAGGTGTGTATTTCTTAGTGAGTGAGGAGATCCCGCCCTGGACTCTCGATCCCCAGGAATCCATGAGAAAGCAGAAAGCTCTGCGCCAACTGCATTAAGACTAAAGGCGTTGACGGGGAGTGTGTTCCTGCCAGCTCAGATGGGGCCTGTGTAATCTGGGACCCGGTGGAAGCCAGAACTCGCCCACTCAGCCCCGTCTGCTTCTCCTCTGCTGAAACTTCTCCACATCACACGGGCGCTCGAATCAATCCTGACGCAGGCGGCCGTCTTGTTAAACCTTGTCCAACATGTTTAGTCAGCAGAGCTGTAAAAATACATGAAGAGGTATTGATTTCCTCCCAGGGCATGCTGGTCCATATCTCCGTCCAGTTGGCTTTTTTATAAAGTTTGTCCTTGTTAACATGTCCCAGGTGAAAAGGATTATGGGTGAGAGAAGATTAGAGGTGGTCTATGAGTCAGAAGAAACTTTATCTTTGTTGTAAACATATTCAGAGTAAAGATGTTGTAATCATACTGAAATAGACAAAAGAGTTTTTACGCTGTTTTGTACTCACCTACGTATTACTCAGACTTCTGCTGTGAAGTAAAATACAATCCCTCTACAGCAGGGATGGCAGCTTTGGCAGTTAGAAGGGCAACATTCATTTGTCTTTATTATTAGGAGGACACGCAGGTGCAGATATTCTTAACTTAACAGTATCTAGTCATAAATGTAATAAATAGAACAAATATGCAGCCAAGAGGTTATAAATTCAACATTTGTATGCAAAACTCATACATGCAGTTTCAGACACATTAAAAAAGTATATTTTATTAATATAATTTTTTCTAAATTTAAAAATACGTTAAGTAACTCATTAAAAATGAGTTTTACAGAAACAATCAAAGCCAGTTATGGCCCTATTTTCTTTATAGTATTACTATTTATAATGTTTTAAGGAAGATTTAGTCTCTTTTTTTCATGTTTATTGAACTTATTTTTCCATTTATTTATTTATTCCATGTTTTGAATTGAATGGTGGGCCACAATGAGGGAGTAAATGGGCTGTCAGTTGCCCAGCTCTGCTCTTTACAATTGAGCTGTTTGTTGGGATCACCTACATGAAACATTTTTTTATATCACCTCTGCCAAGGATGTATATACTGTATTTTGTTTGTTCTATTTTTTATGGTTTGTTGGTGTGTTTGTCTGTGTGAGCAAGCTAACTTAAAAAATTCTTGATGGCTGAGCATTTAATGAGGCGGGGTGGGTGGGAGGCCAACAAATGGACCTGGTGATTTGTCGTGGGTGGGGAGCAGGCCAGCTGCTTTGTACTTAGTCAACACACAGCTTGGTCTTTGTTCATTTTGCCATCAGCAGTGTGAAGCCCAAAGTGCTTCCACACATCACTCCTCAGATATTTCTATTTTCCAATCGGATCGGCTTTGCCTCTCCATCATTTTCTTGAGGTGTACTACCTGTTACTGAGGTCGAGAGCAATAGATGGTCAGGTTCACTGCTCCAGGCACTCCAATGTGTGTTTATTCTCAATTTAACTGTTTATTACCGTTCAAAAATACATTTGTACCCCCATGCTTGAACGGATATTCAAGTATCTGGTATACGATGACAGATCTGTCACAAACACACTTGCACCCAAGGGCAGTTTAACCTTTAGGGGTTATTTTTGGTCTGTGGGAGGAAACTAGAGAACCCAGGCCCTGCCTGACCAGGGAGTTAAACCAGCAACCTTCTTGTTGTGACCCTCTCCACCACCGTGCGGCTGCTCTGTAGTCATGGAGGCCGTTATTGTCGTGTCAGTTCATTGTTATTCTAGCTGATGAAAAAACCTCCATCAAACAGACTATATGACTCAGGCGACCAGATGGTCTCTGAAGTCATTTTCATCTTTTGTGGATGATATTTACTTCATAGCTGAAAGTATCATCAGGGACAAACTTTGTCTCCATTTAAAGTCGAAAAAGTAAAAGGCCACGTTGATGAAGTGATCTGCTAATGAAGGCTGCAGCTACACCTCCCTTTTGTTTGTGCAGTCGTAACTTTATCAGCACATTAACATTCAGAGGCTTGTGGTTTATATATGAGATGATTCTGCACATCAAAGACAATAAAATGAAATATAGGACACACTAAAATAAAGATTAAAATCACCCATTTGTCTTCATACAGGCACCTCCTTTTGTTTGAAATAGAGGAGGGATCGACTTCACAGAGAGATATTAAAAGCTACCTGATTTTGGAGGGAGAAAATGCAAAAATGAGTCTAAAAATAACATCAAATAACAATGAAGAGGAGGCCAAAACACAGAGGAGCTGAGTGCCAAACCTAGAGGTGATTATTGCTCAGCCATAAACGCTCAAACATGAACGCAGCCACTGTTCGGGTGATAGATGGCAGCGGCTCAGAGAAGCCCCGGGGTCGTGATCACACAAGTCAGAAAGTTTCATCTGATCCCACAGAGCAGCGATGTTTTTGTGCAGTTTCATCATACCAACTGAGAAATACATTTGGAAATGTAGAACTTTCTGGTCTGCTTTGGCTGAAAAATCAGTAAAATGTGCACTATAATAATGAAAGCTTAAAATATCTGGCATTAAATGAATTTCAGTTAACAAAACAAAATATTTTTTGTTGTGTTATGAACTCAATCAAAGGAGTTCTCTCAACTATCCTCATTAACTTTTTTATGCAATGTTGGGCTAATTTCTTGAGTCAGCAAAACTAAAAACAATTGGTGGATTTACAGGAGGGCAGATATGGTGTGCTCCATTAATCTCAGAACTCGGACTTTGGAAGTGGGAATTACGTCACATCCCAGTTCAACACATTCCAGTTAGTAAAGTCATTGTACCTGTAGTTTGTCCAACTTCACAGTGGAAAATTCCGACCTAAAGGGGGCGTTCCCAGTGACATATCTAAGTTGCAACTCAACAATCCAACTTCTGAGATTAAATGGCGCACACCATTAGGCCAAGCCCCATGTTCAGAGGTTCAAGTCCAATTTAACATAAACCTGTAACCGACATAAGATAATTTAAATTAAATTCTGAATCAGAAGAAACTGAATTTGAAAGAAGGAAAAAAAAAACAACTGATAATGTTTAATAAAATTCAGGACACTGAAACAGATTTTAAGATTTTTATAATGATTTTTATTTGTATTGAGAAATTAGCAAAAATAAATATTTTTTTTAACATTCAGAACAAAAATATTTGGTATAAGTCGTTCAGTCAGCTTATTAAAAAAAAAATTTTCAAGTTCATTGTGTTTAGGGAAAAAAGAAAATGTCCCGATCTCCTACGACACTGGTGGGCAATGATGGGTTGAAGCCTGATGAAGATGATGATGTCCGTCCTAGCTTGCCATCTTCATGGTTGAGGTCGCGGAAAAGTTTAGGCAATATTACTCGACGTGTTTTTTGAAGCTGTTTGGTGTCTCGGTCCCGGTTCTCTCTGTGTGTCAAAACAGTTTAATTTTTGACCTTGGTTACACCAAATTTAATAATTTTTCCGTCTGATCTCTTGGGTCTCCAGTCATTAATAATCTAAGTTTTGCATCTTTGTGTCCTCACAGCCCTTTAACATGAACCAGAAAGTTGGGTTGTCTAGTGTCTGCAGAGTAGGTTCCCATGAACAGCTTGTGTGTTTGTTGTGTAAGAGAGATGATGATTATTTACCGCCTCCTGTCGAAGGCAGACGATGCTGGGAACAGAATCCTTTGGCGAGGCTTTGTTTGTTTGTCTTCAGGCCGTCAGATTCAGGTTGTAGTTTTGTGTTCGCAGGCTGTTCTGTTGTGTACCCTCATGGCTCTTTCAGTCTCTGAGCTTAAAGTATCTCATGAAGCTCCTCTGTCTTACTTTAGAGTCTGCTGGTGGATTACTTCTTCCCAGCAACAACAGACCTCCAGACTAGGGCTGGGAAATATGAGCCAAAACTATTCATCAAGCTGAATGATGATACAAAACTTGGTATTTTTTTCAGTAATGAAATAAATAGTAGTCCTCACATTTTAGTGATGATCTAATTATTTTGATAACATTCTGATACCACTGCATATGTTGAGGTTTTAAAAATCATTTATGATTTAAAATACCTGTTTCTCAATAATAAATGAACATCATCTGAATGAGCAGTGATCTCAACAAGTTCAGAAACAGATTATTCAGTTTATCATCTGTTCATTTAACAAATGTTTCCAAGTGTTGCCAACTTATTTGTGAAATTTAGACAGTATGTGGAAGTATTCCCAGATTTTTTAGCAATTAAATCAAGAATAACGATAACAGACAATGTGTTCATGGTGAAGGAGTGGACCAAGTATTGAACCTTGTGGAATACCAGTTTTAAAAGGGTTGTTAAAATTTTATAATATTTGGAAACCAAGAGTTAAATAGAAACATTTTTTCATTTAAAATGGCGAGTTGTCAATGTATTTGCACAATTAAAACAGTGCAGGGATATTCTTGAAGTTTAGCATGTTTATGATGGAATGTAAAAACAATAAAAGGAACAATAAAAAACTCTTAAACACTGTGTAAATCGTGCAAAATATTGGCAACATTTCTGTATTTAAGTTGGCAAAAAACCCGTAGCTCCTGGTAACCATGTGTTTCAAAGGGATAAAATTTCTGTAATGTAATTGATCAGTGATTTCGAAAAGTACAGACCCTTAATGATCTTCAGGCATATTCAGAACAAAAACAGAGAGAGCGTTGTGTGAATTGCACTAATAAGTTGGTAATAGTTGAAAAAGTTTGTTGAACTGGCATAGGTTCTCCTTGCTCCTCACCAGCACACTAACTGCTTCTGATTGGCAGTTTTTGAAAATTTAAATACACAGAATATTGAGTACAATCACAGGCGTGATTTTAAATATTAACAAAAAAGAGTGGACCAAGTAATGAGCCTTGAGGAACACCGAATTTGATTATCTCTTTTAGTACTTGGATACTTTCTGATACAGAGTTTTGTTACTGTGACACTAAATCTTTTTATTTGATTATCAAAAATATGTTGGTGTCAATATATTTTTGCTATTTAGACAGTATGCAGGACAATTAAATACCATTTATTGGGTCTTTGGTGCTTCTGTTTTCATGGTTGTGGTATCAAAATAGGCATAAATATAATTCAATCTTTATTAAACATGTATATTGTTATTGACAGGTGTATTATTCAATTAGTGTGCATGATTTGACCTGCAATCCTTGCAAACTGAAATTAACAATTTACTCATTTCCAGACAAAATAAAGGTTAAGGTCAAAACTTTCCATTTTTGAATAGTAATTGATGCCACATGTTGAAATGATACAGTCCACATTATTTCAGTGATTAAACAAGAAGAAAGAGATATATTTGTTAATTTAACAGGTGGAGATGGCAAAGATGGAAACAGTGTCCATCCATTTTTCCGAACATTGTCTTCATGTTTATCTATTTTAAAAATATATTTCCTTGCCTTGATGTGGGTATTTACATATTTCCTGTTGTTAAAGCTCCTTCAAACCTTGTTTTCCTTTATTTTTGACCATGCCTTTTAGATCTGAACCAGCAGTTTCTTCAGGCCTCTGCCTTCAGTCATTTTTGCAGCCTGTGTATTAAGGATATTAAAGATGTGGCTGGATAGTGCACTGTTATATCATTAAACCTCAGTATCTTGCCCAGCCCTACTCCAGAGTGTACCGTGATCATCTGCTCTCTGAAGGAGGCCGAGTAGGAGGCTCCTCTTCACGCTAACACTTGGCTTTGGTCCCTCTTCAGGTTGCATTAGCAGCACTGAGGAGAGTCAGTCCTAATGCTCTCTCTTTCTGCTCCCATAAATCTGCAGATTTTAGTGCTGGTGAGACAGGCCGCTGTGATTAAACATATCTTTGTGGTGAGCTGAGGAGATAAGCCGAGCTGCTCACCTATACTTCACGGCCCGGGAACGAGGGTAATAATCCAGGACACTGTAACCTTTGATAAATGCCTCAAAAGGCTTAGCTAATGAATTTCCTCTGTGGGCTGCTGGGGTCATACACACACTCATATACAGACACACCGTCCTCTCCTAAAGCATATTTTACTCTGAATGAGCAGAAATGAGTACATTACTGCACTGATTCAGGGGTAAATGAACCGCAAGGAGGATTTTCCTCCCAGCAGGTCTGGAAAAAACCTGCAGAGTATTTAAGCTAATGCAGAAAAATGGAAATATGGTCATTTGGAGCCAATGAAAACTTGCTGGCAATGAAACAAAACACTGAAACTCTGTTTTCTGCTGCTTTGATACAAATTAGACAAAAATGAATGTTCATAATTTACTTTACAATATCCACTATGTGATAGGCTTAAGACAATATCCTCTGAATACAATAATTACTCCCTTATCTTTATGGAGGAAGAGCCAATCCCATTCAATGATGATTAAAAAACAAAGACAAAATTACTTCTGTTCTGATTTTTAGCAAAAAGTGGCCTGAAATATAACATAAGGTTATTTTGAACTTTGCTGTAATGATTCCTTATCACTGTATTACCAAAGTAGAGGTGCTCCAAAAGCACAAACCTCTGCCCAGGCATTTTCAACATTGTTATGTCAGATCAACACCAAAATCTTATCACATCTTCTTTGTGCCATAACCAACATTTCTTGAATATGTCATCAAAACCTTTCCATAACTTTTCAAGTTATCCTGCTAAGGGTCAAACAGAACGACAAATGCTGGTAAAAGAGTTAGGAAGAACATTCAGAATAACTTAAATTGCCTTTTATTAAATGCAGTTGTTGAGTAAATATAAATCAGCTTATTTGCTGAGCTCTACCCTGCCTGGGATTGTCTTTGTCTTTTAAAACTCAAAACTTTGAGTTTTGACCCTAAACTCAGAAATCTAGTGTGCATCCCAAAACATACTGTAGGCTGTGCCAAAGTATGTGCTTCACAGCAAGGCTTTGCACCAAGTTTTCCAAATGAAAACATATTTTTGCAATTTTTGGTAATCAAAATTGAAAGTATGGATGTTAAGGACTTCTGTTTCTGTTGTAGTAACAAGTAGGTAACAATATAATTTAGTTTTCAAGCCTCAAAAGAAAGTAAATACACTATAACCGATTTTTGTAAACTTAACAATATTTTACCGTAATGTCTACAGCTACTTACTGTAAAAATCTATGTGATAAATTACTGTAAATGGTAGAGGATTGTGGCAAAACATACTGATTTCTGTAAAATTAAGAGCATTTTACAATAAAATCTAAAGTTTCTTTCAGTAAAATGTCTATACAATTAATTACTGAGAAGGGCAATGGATCAGTAGAATTTTGGCCAAGAAAACTGACCAGTACCAGGCAAAGTGTCGTCTTTGAATTTGAGTAAATGTATTTTGTTGGATAAAAAATGATGTATGGGAATTTTTTTTTACAAAATTATATCTTGTTAATTAATGATCAGTAAAATAGTTAAAGATATAGTAAAATAAAAAAAAATACAGCAAGTTTACTGTCATTTAAAATGCATTTAGAAGTGGTAATATAAAATAGGGCAATGATATTGTAAATGAAAAACAGTAAGGATGCTGTTTTTCAAAATAAAGTAATTATGCAGTAAATTGAAAGACAATTGAATAAAATCAGAGTAGTTAAACAATTATAGCAAATACAGTTATAATGTTGAAAATTAAAATAGAGTTATTCTACTGTAAAGACATTTACTGTAACTTACTGGCAAGGTAGTTTCACAAACTTAAAATACAATATGTCATACAATTGGATACAGTTGTTTTTGGTTTTTTAACAAAACATAACTGCGAACTCTCATCCAACTTCCCCTAATACACCATTTATATTGATCAGTGTAATATCAAACTAAACAATCTAAAAAAAATGCAAATAAACCAAAAATAAGCAACTAAAAATACATAAAAATAAAAAATAATAATAGAAAGGAGGTGGGGGGTCTCTGATCCATGTTTTGAGGGTTGGAGGAAGTCTGTCTTTCCATTTTGGTTGTATAATTCTCCTTGCCAGCAGTGTAGAAAATGCTATTATTTTTTTGTTGTGTGAATTGACATTGAGATCTTGTGGCACTGTTCCAAGTATTGCTGTTATGGCAAGAGGTTCTATGGATAATCCTACAATGCCAGAAAAAAATCAAAGTATTTAACCATAAATCTCTGAAGTTTGGACAAAGCCGTAAACTATGATGGAGGATTAGGGCCACGTTAAAAAAAAAAAAAAAAAAAAAAGTATGTTAAATAAAAAAGTAAAGTTACAAGAAAAAGTCATTAAGTCATAAGAGTAAAGTCGAAAAGTTACAATAATAATCTCATAAAGTTACGAGAATAAAGTCATTAAGAAAGCTATTTGTCAAAACTTTAGATCAGTTTAAGTATACCTTAATCAAGAAGCGATCTCATTTCATCCTCTCTGTGTAGGCGGATGGCTGCTCTTCTGGTACAACCTTTCAGAATAAAGTTTGTTTTCTGGGTTAATTTAAATGGAGTTTTGACTTTATTCTCGTAACTTTTCGACTTTATTCTTGTAATATTTTGATTTATTCTCATAATTTCATGACTTTTGGTCTTGTAACTTTATTTTATTTTTTTATTTTATTTTATTTTTTCCGTGGCCCTAATCCTCTGTCGTAGTACACAATCTTTTTGACCTGGTGTTGCCAGTTAAAAACCACTGCACTCATCTGTCACCAAATGAAGCTGGAAAATATGTGCTAAGTTATTTGGCAGAAAAACTAGGCTCCCATCTTGATATGAATGATATTTTCTCCCCCCTGTAAGTCGTTTGAAAATATGACTACAGATGGCAGAATCTGGCCATGTCACCCAGCCCTACGTGTGCAGCCTGAGCCGTTATCTCCCGTGTGCCGGTAGTGGGAGGGGGCGGCACCAGCTGAAGTTGAACTCGGTGAAGGAGCTCTCAGTCTGCGGCTGGACGGCGGAGCGGCGCGTGTGGTACCGGGAGCGCAGCCGGTGACCGCGGCGGAGGAGGACCGGGAATGAACGGCTTCAGTAAGTGCTGCGATGGACGAGGAAGGTCATTTAGCGTGGGCTCGGAGCGGGATCACGGCGCGGTGTTGCTCCTCCGGGCTCAGAGATGGAGTCGCCTCCTGTCCGAGCGGAGGAACGGTCATCTTCAGCGTGAGGAGCGGGACCGTGTGAGGGAGTAGAGGCTCTGCTGTCATGGAGAAACCGAGCAGGACGAAGGGGGACATGCCCGCACCGAAGGAGGAGAAGCGCAGGGAGAAGAAGCCCAAATCAGGGAAGCTCTTCAGGAAGAAATCTCTGCGCTCCGTCGGGACCTTCATGAACAGAATCTTTAAAACTTTGGGCACTTTTACGCACTTTGGAGACGCTGACGCGCAGGACGCGGAGGACGACGACGGCGGGTTCCGGAATGGCGCGCCTTGCACCTTGAGCGCGAGCGCAGGGATCATGAAGGAGGACGTGCAGGTGTCGTGGGAGCGCGTGGTGAAGAACGCGTCGAGCACGTCCTCGTCGCTGTGCACGGGCAGAGAGAAACTGCTGTACCAGTTTGGAGATAAGACTCCAGGTGTGCTGGGCTTAAAGAATCACGGGAACACCTGCTTCATGAACGCCGTGGTGCAGTGTTTGAGCAACACCGACCTGCTGGCGGAGTACCTGGGTCTGCAGAGGTACAAGCTGGACCTGTGTCCCAGCAGGATGAACGGAGTGATCAAGAGTGAGGAGGTGGCCAAGTTTATGAAGGGAGAAGTGACGGAGCAGCTGGCAGCCTTAGTGAGAGCTCTGTGGACCCTGGAGTACACTCCACAGCTGTCCGTGGACTTTAAGGTACAAACTGTCACACTTACCTGTCCAGAACACACCAAGGTGCACTTCACTGTACAACAAACAGCCACTGGCACAAACTGTCACACTCACCTGTCCAAAAACAAGCTCACATGAGACCAAAGCTGCAGTTTTAGGGGCGGGAAATACAGTCATAAAATCATATATTCATACATTTCAGCTGAATGCTGGTCAGGCATGTTTATGGATCTTTTCTATGAAACAAATAACTAATGGTTATGCATGATGCCATGTCAGCAAATATCGAAGAAAAACACATCCTAAAAAAAAACATTATATTGGTTGTCCCACATAATCATGAGGTGAATATCCAGTAAGGACGGCCCTAAAAAAAAAAAAAAAATACATTTGTGTTCAACAACTTGTGCAGCATATTGCCAAACAAAACTCATGAGACTTACAGACTGGGACGGATCTACCAGCCTTGATTCACCAAAAATTGATATTTTTTTATTTTATCCGAGCCAGAAAAATCCCCTTTTCCTGTTATATTTAGGTCGTATCACTCCATGCTATCATTTTATTGCCTTTTTCATCATCATTGAGTAATTCTTTATGCTTTCTATACCTTTTGCTTTTAACAAGTATCACAGTGGAGTTAAAAGTTCTAGCTTCGTAAAAAAAAACCCACAGGTGGATGTTGACAAGTCTGAAGTGTTTTGTTCAAATAAGTATAATGCTCAAGAGTTTACTCAGTGAGCGAACACTCTGTAAACTGTACTTAACATTTGCCCCATTTTGCTGATATGCAATTTTTTGGGTTGTCCAAATTTTCAGTCACTATATCAATTGAATAACTCAAAATTACCTGACTAAAGTGATTTCCTCAGGTAGCTAGCGAGTGCTGAAAACTAGTAACAGAGGCATTGTCAGCTAAACCCTGCCGACGACTCTGAGTTAACTCTTGTAAAAGTCTTAAATGATTCTGTATGAGGACTCCATCTTTACATCCAGTTGAATATTCTGACTCATGCACAGATCGGCCTGAAGATGATGTTCAGACTGAATGACTCAGCAGCGTCATCTTGTTTGTTTTAATAACAGTGAAGCAAACTGCCCTCAGATCAGTGTATTAACAAGCATTTAAGGCTCTTTACTCCATGACCTCACCGTTTACCTGTCTGCTGATAATGATGATGCTGCTCTGAGCATGTGCAGGGTCAACAGGTGTGTGACTCAAGCAAAGACCAGACAGTGTCCACACTTCAGGTATTCATCTCTGAAAAATGATTCAAGTGTTAAATCACGTCCTGCTGTGTTCTTATGTGCAAACCTTCCTGCTGTACATATTTTTCTTCTGCTGTACATATGTAATATTTAATATTTAACATATAAATATATTCATATTCCTCTTGCAGTTGCACATTTTTGACTGTCATTTGCACTTTATTAAATGTTTCTTATATTTGCACTACACTTGAATCTATCAACTGAAGTCTAAGCAAACCAAATCTAGTTGTGTATACACCTGCTGCATACTGAATGACAGTAAAGTCTAAGTCAAATCACATAAGCTAAAGCATTTCTCAAAGAAGCAGAATTGATTCACTACATTTTAGTGGAAACTTTTTTTAGATTTAACATTTTATTACACTTTTTATGAAAGGGGCCGTTTTGGTACAGGAAGGATTTAAGTGTAAGTTTTTTGAATAAACTCTAACTGCTCCAAAAATAACAATGCATCAAAATCAATATTATCAATTATTGACCTAGTCAAGGCAATTAACCTCATCCCATCACTTTGCACCTCATTTTTTTAAAAATACTACATATTTTATGTTTTTCTCCCATTCAAATAAATCAGGGGTTCCTAAGACAAAAAGGTCTTGAAAACAGATAAAATATAAAAAATAATTAAAAAAAACATTTTATATCTATGGTTAATTCTGGAGTTGTTGAAGAGATTTGATGCAGTGAATGTAAAAAAAGACATTATTTATAGATTATGGATTATGAATTAATTTTATTATACTTTTATTAGAGGAACTGTTTTGATACACAAAGGATTTAAGTGTATGTTAATTTTTTGGGTGCCTCAAGGGTTAAAGTCGGTAAAAGCACAAAGATCAAGACATGCCTAGAAGTTTAAAGGGTTAGTTTGGGTTTTTTGAAGTGGGGTTGCAAGAGGCTCACGGCACCAGTAAATATGAGGGCCAAAAAAGGAACTTTGTTGAGGAAAAGTTAAACACTGTAAATAATCTTACTCTTGTGTACTGTCGAGCCAACAGAACCAAGCTAACCCTTTTAATATAGTAAAAGAAGAATATATTAAATACTATAGTGAGACTGCATGCTTCATCACATTCTTCTTAAATCTTTGAATTTATTGCAGTGATTTAAAAACGAACAATTAATGTGATCAAGCTTTGTTTCTTCAAGCTTTGTTTACTGGCCCTACTTTTTCAACTCTAATGCAGTTAGATTAAGCTCTCTGTTAGCTTCAGAAATCTTTATTTGTGTCGATTGAGAGTTAGAAGAGACATATAGCAATGACAAGTATTGTGTAAACATGGACTACAGCAAAGGACAGGACTCTATATACATGCTATATTAACTTTTTATATTGTTAAAGCAATACTGAATTACCTTATGGCAAGTTTTTCTCATGTCATGCAAGCATTCACTACAGCTATAATGGCTTGACAAGGCAAATACCAATGATCACGAAGGAGTTTAAGGTGGCCAGTCAGGTTTTAGAGGGTCCTGGTCCCCTGGCTTCAGGTAGATCACGTCTGGTAAAGATGAGAGCAATGGTTTCGTACAACAAAGAGGTTATGTGCTGACTCACTATCTCCTTGATTGGACATAAAACAAGAGCAACCTGCACAAAGCTGCAAAACTTAAACCAGGAGTAGCCGACGGGGTGCCCACGAGCACCTGGTAGCCCACAAAAAATGGAACAAGTTTCCACAGTACAGCTTGAAATCAATATCTACTTCTTAATTTTAAGTTTCATGTTTTGCAAATAAATTATTTCATAAATAAAACAGCAAATTTAACATGATCAAAGTTCTCACTGATGCAATGAAGCCATATGTCTATCACCACTGGAGCCCTTACAGTGCCACCTCCACAATTAAAAACAAAAGTGTGACTGTTGTACATGTCATTTAAGTTTTAAAAAATGAATTGCCAAAGATGCATGGAAGTACAATTTTCAATTTTTTTTTTTTAACTAATCATTAGATTCAAGATTCGAAGTGTTTATTGTCATTTGCACATTAAGAAACATGTTTCCCTGCACAATGAAATTTCTACTCTGCTGTCCACAAGGATTGTCACGTAAAAGGGAATAAAAAATAAAAAAGATTTAAATAGAACACAGAAAAGCAGCAAGAAATATACGGTACAAATACAAACAAAGATAAATTCCATCTATATTCATGTATAAATAGATAAATGTAGTGATGATTACTGTGAGGAATCATTCAAATTAAAAAAGTGTCATTTGTAGCCTGTTAAATGCATAGTATTGATCATTTTAAGGTAAACTATACAAATTTATTTTACTCGAACAATTAGTCCTCTATAATGCTTTTATATTTTTGGGTTGCTCTCAGGCTCAAAAAGGTTGGTAACCCCTGGCTTAAATTGTTGTTGCTTAGATGATTAGGGCGAGCTTTGTAAATCAAACCTTGAGACGGAAATTATACTTTTTTCCTTTCACATGTTTAGTGCAAGCCTCATGCTCTAGTAAAGCAATATGTCTTTCCTTTTTGGTCTTTTCTTTGGGTCTGTGAAGATGAACCGTGTGCCACAGTTGGCCTGCGAACAATAGTTTGGTCAGCTTGATTTAGAGTGGATTAACTACTCAAAAAAGTGCCAGTCCAAGAAACCCTTTGTTAGCATTAGCTGTTGTTTGATGCAGCTAATGGGTTGCAGAGAGTGTTGTTGTAGATTGCAGCGCGGCCTGATGTGAACCCTGATTAGCCCAACTATCCCTTCCTCACCGTGATGTCAGAGGAAAAACTCACCTCTTTGTGAAAACCCCTGGACTCCCTCCGCTGTCTCCGGAGACTCTTATATCTGATGGTTTTTGGTGAACAATCAGAGGGAGCAGCCTGGAAACATGTCACCAAGATTTGAGGAAAGATCATCAAGAAACACTCCCTCATGTCTGTGATCAAATGTTTCCTGTATTAGAGCAGACTGTTCCTCTCAGCTGTGGTTTGAGGAGGACGAGGGTCAGCCGAGGCTCGTTGAGTAACTTCACAGCTGCCTGGAGTGCTCGCCATTATAAAATAATCAGAAAAGTAATCAGAGAGCTCTCGGGCTCAAATTAGCTCCCATTTCCTGAAGCTCACAGAAAACATTTAATGAAGCTTTAGTCTTTATGTGATCACCAAATCATTGAGAGTTGTATGCATTAAGGAGGTTGTTCGAGAGGACTTGGTCAGGTTACTGGGATGGATTAGTTTATTTCAACCTTTTATTAAAGCTTAAACATTTGCTGTGATGCTAAACTATCCCTATTTCGCAGCACAGCGGCAGAAATAGAGGTGCCAAGGTCAGACTACACGATTGTTACCTCCACCCAAGGAGGTTATGTTTTTGCTGGCGTATGTTTGTTTGTTTGTTTGTTTGTTTGTTCGCAAAAACTGCAGTATGGATTTAGCTGAAATTTTCAGGAGATGTTGGTAGTGGCCCTACTTTGAAAAGATTAGATTTTCGTGGTGATACATATATTTGTCTGGATGCAACAAATTCCCAAAATTTCAGAAAATCCCATATGTTAACATTGGGCGGAATTTTTTTAAATCATATCTCTGCCATTTTTTAACGGTTTAACTTCCAATTTTACAGGATAATATGGAGTCCATGTCTCTATTATCAAGGTAAATTTCATCTAGATCTGGTCGAGATTGACGTCACAAAAAAGCACTGAACTTTATAATAGGAAATCCCATTAACAACATTCAATAATTCATATAAAATCCAAATATTAATTCATGTTCCCAAAGCTTGTTGTGTCCATACAGGATAACAACCTCCATGCATGTGCAGAGTTTGGTCTGGATCCAGAATAGTATCTTTTACAGAGAACTGAGCTGCTTGGCGGAGGTCTTCACTCTCTGAGAGCTTTATAGTTCCTTCTGTTACAACAGTCACTGTGTCTGATAAGGTGATCATAAAGTCATAAAATCATGCTGTGAATTGGCCGACAAGCATAACGGACTGCACTGTTGTACCTGACTACTTTACAACGTACCTCAGGGTTCACTAACCTTTCTGGACCTGAGAGTTACCCAAAGATGAGGAGTATTACAGTGGGTTCCCTGTTTGATTTGATGTTTCTGACTGATATAAATTTGCATAGTTCACCCAAAAAATTATCATACTGTGCATTTAGGTGGCTGCATGTGACACTAAACATTTACTTTTTACTTTGAATGACAATATTTATTACTCATGATTAAGAAATAAGAATATTATACTTATATGCATCATTAATTTATGTAAACTTAACTGATATGTTCAGTAGTCGCACTTTTTTTGTTTTAGAATATTTATTTTCATTTTTCCAACTGTGGATTCTCTCTTGGAGCTCTGGCTTCCTCCCACAGACCAAAAACATGCCCATTAGGTTGACTGGTGACTCCAAATTGCCCTAAGTTATAAGTTTCCCCTAAATCGGATCAGCAGTAGAGAAAATGGATGGATGGATGGATAATTGGAAAGAAAATGTCTGTGAGTGTGCAGTTGTTTGCTTAAAACAATGCACCGGTGGAAGCAATCTACTGAAGTCTTTAAAGTTGAATTTTGTTGTCTGTGTAGTTGTTTTTGTAAATCTGATTTGTGGATGCCCAGCCTCGTTTGATTAATAACAACAATCCATTATTAATAATCTAATAATGATATCCAGTTCATGTCTTTATTTTGTGGGGCTTTGACATATGTTGTATTAGAGCCCGTTTACGCAACAATGTTGTCATCCGGAAACTGAAAGGTTTTTTATTTGCATTTTCAAAAACACTCCACGTTCACAAGGAGAATGACTGAAAACACGGTAGCGTGCATGCCAGGCCAGTAGTTGACGATGGGAGTTTGTATTGTCCTTGGTGAATATAACAAATGCGTTTCCGCTGGTCAGAGTACTAGACAGTAACTAATAAAAACAAGTGCACATGGACAGAAACTCAAACTAAATTAACTGACATTTTCATCAACAAATAAAAACTAGACTAAAATGTCTGACAGAGACTTAATCCAATCAGACCTTATTTGGTCATGTAGAAAGAAGGGACAAGATAGGAATATATCCAATCACGGTACCCTCTCTTTATGATTTGATATATTCATGTAGAGCAGGTTCACTGTTTGTTGTCAGTTCTGGTATTGTAACTGAGATGCTCTGCCAGGTAGCCTAAATAAAGGTGACTGCATTTCACACAAAAGTTCAATTTGTTTCTGTTCATTTATACATTCAGACTTTACTAGCATTCAGTAAAGGGTGATTAGATAATTGATTTTATCCAAGTGTAAAACAGATTAGATGACTAAATTATGGCTAAAAGTAAAGATAATTTAGGCAAAAGACTAACACTAAATTAAAAAGTGCTGTCAAAATGAACACTGCAGCACACATGTTGCTCTGTAGTCGGCCATAGCTGCTGCTGCTGTTGTTCCTGGGTGTGCCTGCTACCTTTATCTGGAAGAGTCCTGCGCATATGCCGCGCGTCCATGTTTCCCCTGACAGCGGTGATACACAGAGCCAGATTTCCCTCTGGGCCCTGGTTTCAAAAGTTTGCAGATTCAGGCACTCAGGGCACCGTTCTCGTGTGATCTGACGGTGCAAACGCAACAAACACTCCCCGTTTTCGTCCGTTTTCATTGTCGTGTAAACAGGCCCTTAGGTGATAAAATTCTGCATACTGCACCTTTAAAGTTTATGTACTTTAGTGCTACATGTCATCAACATCCCAGAGGTTTTAGTGCTTGAAATCATGTGGTATCAAAGAAGTGTGGACACCTCTGTCATGTTGTTTTTTTGTTGTTGTAAAGTAATAATACTATTCCTGCACATTTTGAGTTTGATGCGACTTTTTAAAGCTTTTATTAGACGGTACCCTCCTCTCAGGTCAGTGAGAATAAAACCCCAAACAAAGTGCTGCTGAATACCTGGAGCTCTGCCACATACCAGACCCACCTGGTCTGTCAGACAGCAGAGAGGCAGCTTTAATAAATGTTCACTTCAGATTTAATATCACTGCTTTGTGATATTTCACATCGCCAAATCGTCCTGAGGTCCATGGCAGTCTCTGTGACGTTTTCAGCTTAACCGTGGACTATCCTCCACCTCCGAGGCAGATGTTCGTTTGATCCTGACGGAGCTGAGGAGTATTTTTATTTTTTTTTACGTCCCCCCTGAGGGCTTTGTGTTTGCACAGAGGGGCTGAATCCTGAAACTCAAACAGTTACTCAACGGCCAATTTATCGGTTTTCCACAACATGAGAGGCCTGAGAGTGAGAGGACGGAGTGACGGTGAGGAGGATTCATAACCTTCAGGAATGTCATCCTCCCTAAACTCTGGAATTTCTCTGGAAGTCTGATAAATGCGGTGACGACAAAGAGGCTTTCTCACAGCCGTGTGTCAATATTTACTGACTCATGTTGATCTGTAATGATTATCTAGAGCTGACTGCAGCAGGTCGACAGAACGAAGCAGTGATTACCAACCTGTCCACATCTACCACAGCTGATTCTGCATTAACTACAGGTCATGGATGAAGAATCCACACCTGCTAAAGTGACTTGAAAGACAAGAAAATCAACATTTGTATGCAGTGCCAATGACAGCATGAATAGTATAAGGACATTTTACACATTCAAACTCCCTACATAACATTAAAGAGCTCATATTTTGCCTTAACTCACTGACCTTTGCCCTGATAACAGTCTGGATGGTCCTTTCTCTTTAGCCATGATGTCCAAAAACAGTCTGAAATGTGGACTCAGACCACAGCAGACTTTTCCACTTTGCCTCAGTCCATCTCAGATGAGCTCGGCCCAGAGAAGCTGGCGGTAGAGTTTGACCTTGACCTTGTAGATGTAGAGATGAACTGTGTTAACTGACAATGGTTTTCTGAAGTGTTCCTGAGCCCACTTAGTGATATCCTTTACAGGATTGTGTTACTACAGTGCTGCCTGAGGGATCAGAGGTCACAGGCATTCAGTGTTGGTTTTTGGCTCAGCTGCTTACATGCAGAGATTTCTCTGAATCTTTTGATGATATTATGGGCTGTAGATAATGAAATTCCTTTCAACTATATGTTGACAAATGTTCTGAAACTGTTGGACTATTTGCTCGACCAGTTGTTCACAAAGCGGTGAACCTCCTTGTTTTTGAACGGCTGAATCTTTCAGGGATGCTCCTTTTATACCCAATCATGACACTCACCTGTTTCCAGTGAACCTGTTCACCTGTTGAATGTTCCAAACAGGTGTTTTTCAGCATTCGGCGGTCTGTTGTTGCCCCTGTCTTAGCTTTTTTGGAGTGTGTGGCAGATATCAAATTCTAAATGAGTGAATATTTGAAAAAAAACAAAAACAAAAGAAAGTTTATCAGTTTGAATATTACACATCTTGTCTTTGTAGTGTATTAAATTAAATATATGTCAAAGAGTTTTTTCAAATCATTGTACTATGTTATGTTTACGTTTTACTTAACGTCCCAACTATACAGAATGAGTTTCCTATGAATCAGTAAAATGTATGATTGAATCATTGAATGTAAGCCAAAGGTAACTAGAACTACTCTGTGAATTTGATGTCTCCTTAAAGTGTTTATGGTCAGGGCAGTGAAGGCACAGTGATGGCTCTAGAGGTGAAGGGTTGGTTTTTGTGATCCGTTACATCCTTTTTTTTTTTTTTTTTGGCATAGAAGCCATAAAACGGACTGAAGAGGTGATAATATCTATGTTAGGAGATTTATTTAAAAAGCTTGTATCCAGGTGGAATGAACAAGGACTTTTCAGTAAATTAGTTTTTGTAGTTAATCTTCTAAACTTGGTTTTAGTATCTGTGGACAGTTTCAGCTTTTTGTAGCTTTATAAGTTTTTTAGCATGATAAGACTACATTAAAAATCCATGGCACTCAGATGAAGTTAAAAATCCTTTATTTCATCAGGGATATGTCATGTCAATGTCTGATGGAGACTCTGACAAGTCGAAATGCATTGATATGACATATCCCTAATGAAATAAAGAAGCACCCAAATCTACTTTTTTGTGATCACACACCTTGACCCAGAGCAGCACTCACCCCTACATGTTTTCTCTTCATTTTTTAGCATTATATTTAAGTGCTGTTTTATAGTGAGTTCTTACAGGTGTTTTATAGTCCTTTTGACATACATGTTTTTGTGTTTATTTAAGCCTAACCTTTGAATAGGATCTGTTTTATTTAAACATCTGTATTTCCCCTTCTTATGCCTTATAGTTATAGTTATGTCATTTCTGCTGATCCTTTGGTCAACAAGCACCTTAGAATGGCTGCTGAATTTAAATACCATCCAGTGGAAACTGTCTCTCAGGCCTTTGGCCAAAAATGGCTCCACTGTTGCCTCCTTTTGGACATTACCCCTCACCCCCTGTCAGTACCTGATTGGTTTCAAACCACATGATGACCCAATTAACACACCTCTGCAGCTGATCTATTGGCTGACCCAGATGTGGTCAAATCTTGAACCTGTCTAATTTTTTCAAATGTTTTTCAATTTCAAACCTACCCTACTAAAGTGACGTTTGTAATGCATTTCTGATGATCCTGATGAAGGCCACAAGCTGAAACATGTCCGTCTAATAAAGTTGTTTCCTAAACTACAAGAGCTGCTGGAGCTGTTTTGATCTCTTCAACATTTGTAGGACTACTGGAGCTACTGGAATCTTAATTTCCCTGAAGGAGTCTTCCCAAGGGATTAATAAAATTCTGTTTAATCTAATGTAATTTAATCTATAACCGAGGGTTAATATGAGGCCCCAAGACCCTGAGCTTTGACTTATGTCTAGCGAGTTCATCCTTAAATTAGAATGAGTATATGTGCAAAGTTTTAAAAAAATCCCTCAAAGTGTTCACAGTTGGACGACCTGAAAAGATTATGCCTCAGCTGTCAGCAGAGAGGAAGAATAAAGCAAAATGTATGAATAAATGGTTAAAATCATTGACTAAAATGAGAGCTTTTACATAGTGATTAAAGCAAAATGAATGTAGACATGGTAAATAAAAGCTGTTTTTCATTAAGTCATAATCTCCAGTTAGATAATCACACACATTACAAACCGGCCAGTCGCCGTTATGACACAGAGAGCAGCCGTAAACATTTTCCACAACCCCAATTATGTCACCCAGACAATTGCCACCTTCTGAGGGCTGATGAAAATGACTGTTATTACTGAGCTCTACAACAGCTTCATGCTCGTAAACGCCGTGTTTCTCACGCTTAATGTTTCAGACACTCGTCATGTTTATGAGCATCTTCTGCAGGCTGCGTTTAAGTCTGTGAACATCAGGCTGATGTGAAAACACCTTCAGAAGGTCAAACGGTCTGTCTGCATGAGTAGATGATTGTGCTCTGAAAGGATCAGGATTAATATGCAGCAATAACAGTCATGCTCGAGTATTTAAACGGCTCGTATTTCACTCGTTTGTATCAGTCAAAACGGCAGCTCTGTTTTTATGGATCTTCTCGACTCGTCCTTAAGTTTCTGTGTCAAATGACGGTGCTCGTCACTTTATAACTCGGAGATCGACGAGGAGAAGGAAGCGGCTCTTTCACTTTCAAGATGAGATCAGAGGAGAAGATTAGAGGACCTTATTGCTCTGCCAAGCCTGTTTATGAATTTTTATGTTCACTTTCTGCTCTTGTCAGAAGGATCCTGCTTTGAAGTTTCATCCACAGAGCTGCTCAGAGTTACTTGTAACGCTGCTCACTCCCAGCAGATCAGATTTCCAAAGTTTTGGAGGAATAACTGAGAATTTGGGCTAAGTGATGAAGACTTAACGTCACAACAATCCTTTTCGGCTAAATGGCAATGCATGATCCATCATTTTATTCTCTGCACAAAGAACAAAAGGTTGTCACAATATCAGACTTGTGGACATTAGATTTGCTCTTACAGAAATCAATTGATGATTCTTATTTTTACTACAGCAAGAAAATACTATCATAGACAACATAGATTCAGCAATTTGTCTCTTAATAATTAAGCCAAAAAATTAGACAATCTTCTACTGTGCAGAAACAGGGATCGATTCTGCTTGTATCAGTTTACCGTAATTTCCCGTTTATCAAACACATTCTTTTGCTCTTAAATAAGGTCTAATTTTTGGGTGCATATTATACACAAGCACAAGCAAAATATGTGAAATATTTAATCTCCCAGCATCACAATTACAACCAATCTGATACAGAAAGCCAAAATATTCTCTCTCTCTGCAAAACATTACTGCCAAACTTTTGTAATTCTTATAAAACTGACTGTTAAACTGTTCTAATCCCATATTTTGTGTCTTAATTAGTTTACCTCTTTGTAATGATCATGTAATTCTCAAGTGTTACGGTTCCACTCACATGCAAACACACTGGGCGCTGCCATCTTGTGAGCAAGAGGACCAAAATAGCTGTGCTGTGATTGGTCGAAGAAATCGGCATGTTGATAGCTGTTCTCTGATTGGTCGGTACACTACGACTGAGCATGCCCAGGCAGAAATCAAGTAGGTGCACTTGCGTGAATCAAAAGGTGTTTCCACATCCAGTTGAGAGAGAAAATCGTGTACGGTATTTGTTGAGAAAATACTGAAATTTCATTGATTAAAACTTTGAATAAAAGGTCATTTTTGAGTTGTCTGAGAGAGTAAGGTTTTGGCAAAATGGGGGTGTGTGTCATATTTGAATACAGCGTTTTTACTGGGAAAAAAGCATGAAAAAATGGGGTGCGTGTTATAAATAAGGGCATGTTGTAATCGAGAAATTGCAGTAACTCTCCCAGGTGTGAAAACATCCTCATCTTGTGGGCCTGGGTTCAATGTTAACCTGAGGCTCTTTTTGTTTGCCTCATGCTTCCCCCTGCTCTCTATACCCAAAATACAATTGGATGCAGTTGTCGTCAAAGTTTTCGTTTTGATGGAATAGAAGTGGACTGGGTGTTAAACCTTGTGGAACACCACTTTTAGTAAAGATGCCAAAATTTAAAATATGAAAATATATGATTATTCCTTGTATTAGAAGATATTTACATATTAAATTACAATAAATGTATTGTTTCAATGATCAAAATCGGGAGAGAGAGGACACCACATCTTCTGGATTGCAGAAATATGTTGGAAATCAGAGTTAATTTTGACAGCATTTTTTTATTTAGTTTTAGCTTTAGTTTTTTGCCTAAAATATATTTTAGTTTTAGTCATAAGTTAGTAATCTTAATTGTTTTCGTTTTAGTCTAGTTTTAGTCGATGAAATCTGCTGTAAATTTAGTCGACTAAAATATGAAGTGTAAAGGGTAAGGCATTTTTATGTTTCCTTGAATTTCTGAAGTCATGTTTTACACTTGGATAAAATCAATTATCTAATCACCCTTTACTGAATGCTAGTAAAGTCTGAATGTATAAATGAACAGAAACAAATTGAACTTTTGTGTGAAATGCAGTCACCTTTATTTAGGCTACCTGGCAGAGCATCTCAGTTACAACACCAGAACTGACAACAAACAGTGAACCTGCTCTACATGAATATATCAATTCATAAAGAGAGGAGCTCTGATTGGATCGCTCCACAACTTATCCCACCACCACCAAGCTAAGGCAGCTGTGATTGGATGTCCCTCTGAACTCATCCAACCTTTCCACACAACCAAAGTAGCTGTGATTGGATATATTCCTAACTTGTTTCTATTCCTCTCTTTGTCGATGAATGTCAGTTAGTTTAGTTTGAGTTTTTGTCCATGTGCACTTGTTTTTATTAGTTACTGTCTAGTTTTCATCAGGGGAAAAAGATTGTTGATGAAAACTATGACAAAGATAATGAGTCAACAAAATCAACACTGTTGGAAATTTTTGAAACAAGTGTTGAGCTACCGTCGCCCCTCGCCAGTTTCCACCTCCTTTATTCATTTGTGATCATTAATCTCATTTAAGTACATACTGGTATATTCTAATAGCAGAATAGCATTTTGTCCAGCCCTGATGAGTAGACATGCCTATTTCCTGTTGTTGATCTCCTTCAGTCTGTGTTTTCTTTCAGTATCTGCGCATCTCTTCAACACAATCCGTCATGTCTTTCGCGACAGGCCTCTGCCTCCATCATTAGACTTCTCCATCACAGTCTGGTGTGATGGCTCGAAGAGGCATATCACACATTAGTGGATTATGAAGCCATGATTACAGTCTGCTGTTCCCTTCGCCATAATCTCTCATCACTGCTGCCGCTGCTCCCGCCTGCCAGCTGCGCTTCATGCTGCTAATTCCCGCCTAATTGACTCGGTTGCCATTCACATCTGAAGTCACATTATTCTGTGTGCGAGCTTAAGTAGTCCTCGGCTTAGGATGTTATTCGCACCTTTTTCTGAATGTCACAAATCTTCAGATCTGGAAAAATGAAACCAGAGACAGGACTTTAAAACTTTAGCATCAGCATTCAACAAAGGCCTGTTTCCTAAATCCAAAACCTTAAACAACTGAGGAGGATTTGTGCAAATTTGAAATTAAAGGATTTGTCTGATCTGTGATTTGTGGAGAAGCCAGATGTAAAGTCATCCAGCGAACACTGTCAAAAACAAGTAAACAAGTTTTCAGACTTATTTCAGACAGGATTCTTAACATTATAGCATTGCTCTCCTAATGATTAAGATAATATGTAATCCAGATTGTGCTGTTTAATGACCAGAATTAACTTATAAGGATCCATGCACGGATAGATTTCAGATAGTTTCATGCAAAATAAAGGATGGCCATGCTTCTGTTATATCTTCTAATATAGTGGTACACAGTGTAAGTGTTGTAGTGATGCATCCGTTCAGCATCTGCCAGCATTAGCCTGTTTTGGCAGATGCTGAACTGACAGGGCAGAAACAGTGCAGATCCTACTGCCTGCAGGACCACAGCATTACGGCAACTTTTATTCCATTTGTGGATCATTTGTTTTCAGAACAATGACTATGAGGCATCTTCTGTCTGTTCTGGCAGTAAAATTAGTCCATTGTAGGGTTGTTTTTGTGGCCATGTAACAAGTTTTTAAAAGCTCAGCAACAGGACTTAAAGGCAGGTGACCACAGGAGGTTATCAGGAAAGTGGGCTGTGGTGTAGTTTGTCAGTGAGGGATCCATGATGCCTGCTCCATATTTCCTCACCTCTGCTAAGGAGGGTAGTTTTTTGCTGGCAGTTGTCTTTTTGTTTGTTCTGTCTGTGAGCACAAAAACTCAAAAACAGCCATTTTTTGCAACATTAACACTACTTTTAAAACAGTTTATGGCTCTGCATCCACCAAAATCTTGTGACTTTTTCCTTGTGCAATAGCCGACATTCCCTTAGAATGTCATCAAAATCTGTGGAGAACTCTTTGATTATCTTACAACAATTTCCATATTCTCTTCTGAAAATTTAGTAGAAAATCAAAGCTTTGGGAAAAGTGTTTGGCACTGTAAATGGTGGGCACTATGTAATAATACCAATTATTCCTCATAGTAGGGCTGGGCGATATGACCTATCCTTAATAATTATAAAAATCACTTCTTCTTTTACCTTTCAATTGTAGCATGGACTCAAAATTGGTGCAGATAATAGAATGAGTGAAAGGGGGCCATGTCAACAGTCATGCAGTGTCAGAGAAAATCTCAAAACTCCTGTACCAGCCTTTTCTAAGTTAAATCTTCAAAACAATCTCTTCCTCATCCTAAACAACCAAAGAGCCTTCATTCTGTAGCTGCAGAAAAGTTACAGGTTTATTAAATGTCCTCTCTTCTCTTCTTTCTGCAGACTATCGTGTCCAAATACGGATCACAGTTTCGCGGTAACTCCCAACACGACGCCCTGGAGTTCCTGCTGTGGCTGCTCGACCGAGTCCATGAAGACGTCAACATGGCCGCCCACAACAACAACAACAAGATCAATGCCATCGGGGAGGTAAGAGGCAATAGTCATAGATTCCTTCCTCTGAGTGAAGCTCAAGTGGGGCTTCAGCCTTTTTTTTATATGTGTGTATTAGTTTTTTGTTTGCAAGGTACAACAAATCAAACAGCCAGAAACTATTGCATGCAACAAAGCAAACTTTTCCTCCCTCTTCTCCCTCCCATCCTCTCTTCCCCTCAACAAATAAGTATAAGAAAAGCATCAGCAATAAGACCCTGGGTATGGTATACAGTATGTGCATGCCCACATCGACGCAGATATACATATATATGAACACTCTCGCTTTAATTACATAGACAAATACTGAAAACGGTTACAACACTGATGAATTTCAAGGGCGTTTCTTAGAACATTATATCACACCACATGGACTTTCTGCTCCCTCAGAGCTTCCTCCTGCTGAAGCAAGTTACCAACATCAGCATCATGTCTTAAAACCTTATAAGAAGTCTCTAATGTCATCAAAAACATGCTGTATGTTATCTTTTCCATTGTCATGTTTGATGCCATCTCTTTAATCCACCTTCCAATTCTTGGTCCCTCAGCATTTGTCCAATAGAGGGAAATGATGCGTTTAGCTTGTAATGTACACATATCTACAAAGTCCGTGCTGTTTTATTAATTCTGGACCCGCTCTGTTAATGAATGCTTTTTGCTCCATGTGGTGCAGCATGTGAACAAAACGAGAACACGTGAAGCGATTCAGTGAATGATCGGTCTCGCAGCACTTCCTCTCCTGGGGATGGACTGTGCATCCTGAGTTTCCTTGAACTGAACTTTAGACTCCCTGCTGTGAGCCATTAAGTCAGAGTTTTATGTTTTATTTATGACATGTTTTGATTTCCCTTTTTTTTCGGAGCTTTATCTTGGAGATAACCCGTGGCATCATTTAGGAGCTGGTGAGTCATTGTAATTAAACCTCCTGAAAGTCAGAGTTTTCTGTTTCCCGAGGCTCGAACTGCTGCAGATTTACTCTGATGTTTCATCATTGTTGTTCGAAATGGCTGGGGACAGGTCCATCTTTCACTCCCGGGATATACAAACAGACTTTTACTCACATCATTGACTCCAAATCTCCTCTGCATGAATACTTTTATCACCACAAACAAGGATAAAATGTAAATTTATTCCAAAAGGAAGAGAAGTGCATTGTCAGCATATCATGAGATTATAAAGTCAAGGTCAGAGTGAAAGCATGGGGAAGTTAAACCATCGAGTAAAGGCTTTCCTCCTCAATATGATAATTCCTCCAAAAAATTAAAGAATATAATAACATAATCTATCTATAAATCTATAAAGCTTTAAAAATATATTTTCAAACAAGATTTTAGAGAGGATAACATTGTTTTTCTCACTGATAGTCAATTTTAACATGATAAATATCTTCTTATTCCATCTCTTCATTATTGAGAACAAACTTGATCATTCAAAATCTGGAATATGGGATGTTTACACTCACTGGCCACCTTATTAGGTACACCTTGCCAGTACCAGGTTGGACCTCAAAGCTCCTTAATTCTTGGTGTCATAGAGGTGCTGAAACATCACTCAGAGATTTTGGTGAGAGTGATGAATCTCCTGCTCCACCACATCCCAAAGGTGCTCCATTGGATTGAGATCTGGGTTTTGGCGTTTTCAGAAATAGTCTTCTGCAGACCTCATCTCCAACCACTCTGACCAGAGAAATACGCCTCAATGGATGTTTTCTCTTTCTGGGCCATTCTCTGTAGAGATGGCTGTGCATGAAAATCCCATTGCCTTCATGCACGGGGGTGCTGCCGTCTGATTTGCCAATTAACTATTAGCATTAGTGATAAAGTTTAATAGGCAATAAAGTGGGCACGAGTTAAAAATATATAGCTGAATGGCTAAATGGTATAAAGATGTGACTTTCTGTACAAATCTTCCAGCCCTACATTATTCCTCTCTACCTGCTCCATGTTCCTCTTGAATTAAGGATGTCATTGAGTGATCTGGTGAGTGTTGGAGCTTGGATGATGGTCTGGATTTGGTCTAATAACGTGTTTGGCTTTTCTGAGGACATGACAGGAGGTTCTGACTTCAGAGCTGCTGATAAAGTCAGTGATGGGTCTGCAGCACCCTGAGGGAAAGGTCACCACACTTCAGTAACACCTAAACAGCTGAGGGGTCCTCATCTTAAACCTTATTACGAAGCGTCAACACCATCACGGCTCAGGCTTCATGCGATCTATATTTATCCCCAAACAGGGACATTTACATTCACTAAAATGCATTTACATACTTTTCTTTCTTCTTTGTTTGACACGGTCTTTGTTTTTATGCATGAGAGCAGCTCCATTAGCAAAATAAAAGCGTTAAATTAAATAATACATTGACTTTAATCTCTTAATAAAACATCACAGACATAAAATGCAGTATTTAAGGTCCTCAAGGTGAATTGTTTTTTGTTGAAGCTCCACTTTTAATTTTCAGATTGACTTCAGAACAGAAGAGTGCTTCAGCCTGACCTTAGTAAAGTGTTTGACCCCTTCACTCCAGTTTGAAGGTTATGAGTTATCACTATAGTTCAGATCGTGTTTGGGATCAGAGACGATGCTTTTCGCAGCATGTTTTCACTGTTTGCTGATTTTTTTGAGTTCTCCAGTTGTTTTGAGATTTCTCTGTTGAGTTCTGATGTTAAAATACTTGAAAAAGAAATACAGGATGTGCAGCTGCAGTTGAGAGGAGTTAAAATTTTGGTGTTCATTTCCAATATAGTCGAAAATGTCAAATGTAGATAACTGCTCTGTCTTGATTTATTAATTAGATTTATTAATAAAAACGAACTGGCATGGACTGGCTGGCAGCTCTGTAGGACTCGGTGGTGGTTGCATAAGAGTTCATATGTTATATGTGCATCCAGACCATAATGGCTTACAGAAGGAGCTTCATGAGGAGGAAGATTGTTTATTAGAAAAACAGATTATTATGAAACAGAGCTGCATCATTTGAAATTGAAAGTGGGCTGGTGGGAACCAAACCAGGACTGCGAGGCCCGTATCCATGACGACTTCATTGTCTAAGGCGAGCAGTGGCGTTGTGTTGGTGACCGTTTGTTGAGGTGTCCAAGTGCCAGTTTTAGTCCACCGCCTGGACTTAATGTTGTTTTTTAATGTCTGCTGCTCACTGGAGCTATCAAGCCAAAAAAACTGGCCTGTAAACGAGGACGTAGGGCTGGGAGATATGGCCTAAAAATAAAATCCCAGATTATTTCCACAACACTCAGTTTACGATTTTAATTGTTTTTTTTTTTTTCCTCTCAAAAAAAACATAAAAAACTCAAGTGACGCTAAAGTGACATAAATCAAGTGTTGCCTTTATGTTGACAAAATACATTCCCAAACCAACCAAAATTTCTCTCCTCAAGTTAAACTGTCATAAAATCTTGGTTATGTAGTTCAAATGTAGGCAGTCTTGTCTACATAAACACCAAAAGCTGAGATATTTTCACAATACATTAACATGAAACTCTTTGATCAAAATTTGTAGCACCCATTTAGTTTTTTGTGCATGCCGTTTTTCGTTTTGTCCACCAGAGGGCAGTTTGCCTTTTTTTCAGTATAATCTTAAATAAATTTCTGCTTTAGATGCATTTTTGACATGATTTCCCGAGGTATAAGTTTCATGATTTGGGTTGCTTCTAAAAATATGTATATTTTCACCCGTTTTGGAGCTGATGGTTCAGTTTCAAATAGTGAGATTTTATTTTGAAGACCACTTCTTCCTACTTCCTTCCTGTGTTGTATTGCTGAGCAAATAAGCCACCTGACTATTGTATGAGTTAACAGTAAAACGGTAAGAGTTTAAGGGTCATTACTTGATTACTCGATTATTTGATGATATGTGTCAGAAAAATATGCAAACTCTTTTGCTCGCCTGTTGGTGAATTGGTCGTGTATTGCATGTTACAGTGCTGAGTTGTCCGAGAAAGTACTTTTATTATTTACCATTTATTTTAGATTAGATTAAATTAGATAAGATTAGATAGAACTTTTTTAATCCCTTTGGGAAACTCCCTCAGGGAAATTAGGATTCCAATAGCAGTTTGAAACAGTAGATTGAAAGATGAATAAAAAGATAGATATAAACAAAAATTTAAATAAATATAAAATAAAAATAAAAATATGGACAGGAGTGGAAAATAAAATAAAATAAAAATACGGACAGAACTAAAAATAAAATACAAAATAAAAATAGATTTAAAAAATAAAAATCATAGACAGAAGTGGAAAAAAATATAAAATAGTAAAACAGATTTTATTATGAAAATATAGTAAAAAAAAAATATAGATATAAGTGGAAACAGAACAGTGATTGCTTTGTTTTCTTTGCTTTGTCAGTTCTCACATTGGTTAATGGAGCTGGCTTTATGGAACAGCAATAAATGTTAAAACCATCAATCGAGTCTCATACCATCTTTTGAGGGTATGCTGCAATATTTAATCTCACTTTAAAAACAAATAAAGGTCTAAACATTTGCTTCTGCAAAACCTGACTGGGCTACCATCATGAAAACTGTAAATTTTCAGTATTTAAATTATCAAACATTGCAACAACTTACAGTTGTAATAAATCAAGAAAAAAATTGAGATTTTAATTTTTAGATCTTCTGCAGGAAATAAATCAAATTAATTGATTTAATCAATATATTGCCCAGCCCTAGGAGGACTTATCTTAATTTTCTGATGCTAAACATTTGATTCTTGTAAGATAAAGTTGGTTTGTCACTTTTCATTTCAGTTACTAAGACATCGCTTTAAAATTCAGATTTTACTGGATGGAGATTTGCCGTTATAAACTTCAATGTTTTTTTGTGATGTCAGTCTGGATCGGATCCACATGAAATTTTACTTGATGATAGAGACATATTTTATGTATTATCCTGTAAGTTTTGAAGCGAATCCATTAAGTGATTGCAGAGATATGATTTTTTTAAATATGTCCCAATGTTAACTTTTGAGGTTTTTCAGAAATTTGGGGAATTTTTTGTTTCCAGACAAATTTGCAGATCATCACCAAAATTTATTGGCTTCTTCTTGGACCAAACCACAGCTCTTGTAAAATGTTCATGTAAATCCATGCAGTAGTTTTTGCGTAATCTTACTAACAGACAAACAATCAAACACTCCCCAATGAAAACATAACCTCCTTGGCAGAGGTAATAAAGACTGAACCTCAGTAAAGTCTGTAACTCTTGGGTCAAAACCAAAACCTACTCTGATCAAAATATGTCACTGCCTGAATTACAAGAACACATCAGCATCATTTGGTATTGATTATTTTTACAGATAATTGTGTTTAATGTAGACATGTGTGCAGGAGTTTGCCAGCAAATATTGAGTGCCAAGGACATTTTTGCTTGTTGTGAAAATTGATTGGAAAAAACATTTTTTCCAAAGTCATGTCAAAGTTAGAATTCTCATCTCAAAGTGAAAACTCTGGAGCTTTGTGAGGAACATCCTCCTGATTTATCGACCTGTGACTTCTCCGTACTGACAGATCAGTCTTTTGAAAAGCTCAGACTCGTTTATAAGTGTTTGTTTTATGAGCTCGAGCTGCTGTAAACCGTATGTACCTCATATTAATGTTGGAACATCCTTCACAGAGAATTAAAGGGCCATCAGCTCTCTGTCCTCCATCCTGAGCAGAGAGTCTCTGGTGACCGTCGTCTCTCATGTTCGTCCAGACTGTGAGCCGTTAGCCGCGGCGAGCTCCCCGCGGACGCCGGGGTTTCACGGTCCCGCTGTTATCAGTGAGGAAACATGCGGTCATATCGGCCTGTGCTCCTTATCAGGAACAGGAGGGAATCGTTCCTGTAATTCTGCCTCGCTGTGAGTCACAGGCGTTTGTCTAACATACTGAACCTCAGTGAGAATGTACAGTGGAGCTGTTGGTATGCAGGCGGAGGAGCTGTGAGGGTGGAGAGGAAAACTAAACAAAGGGCTAAATAATATTCCTGTAAAACTAAGACAGTGTGGACAGAAGTTATGAGGATTCAGGGCTACGATAATCTGCTAGTCTTACTGTTTGATCAAGTCAGGTGGGCTAAAGTTAATTGAAGTCATCTTTCTTTTTTTGTAAATTTACTTTTTATTGCCTTTTAAAACATTAACAACAATACCAAGGTTATAAATAATAAGAGAACAAAGCTATAAAGTATTCTGAAATAAAAGTTAACCAAATATACCAGCCATTTAACTAAAATATACACATTTAAAAAAAAAAAGAAACCAAAATAGTAAATCAGTGGAAACATTCACAGGGTAAGCATTGGCAGTGTCCATCACATCTCAACCGTTCACATATTGGCAATGTCTTTCACATTTATTGTCATCATAACCTCCAATCACATTTGGCTTTGGAACATTTATGACAAAGGTATCTTAATTTACATTACATTCACATACATTACATATAGTTATGATAACAATATCCACTTCTTTTTAGCCACTGAGTACTGTACTCATAAAAGGGCCCCATGTTTTCTGGAATACCTCTTGTCTATTGTTCAGTTTAAAAATTATTTGCTTTATTGAAGTCAATTTTCTTTTAATAAATGTAGTATTGGCCTTTATTACAAACATCAAGTGATGTTTATCTGTTTATCTGTCAGTTGCTTATCTGTTGTGTGATATCACTCATATGCTGGTATCAGCACATAACTGCTGATTCCCTTTTTTCTGCTTTATAGAGCACATTTATTGACTTTTCTGCCTCTTTACATTTGGGTTACTTGATAAAATCTTTGATTTTTTTCACAAATTCATGAAATAGGTATAAAATGTTGACAGGAAGTTTGTACAATACAGAGTCAGCTTGAGTCAAGAAAGATAATCCTGTCCATGCACAGTGTTAGGGAGAAAAGAAAAACACAAGACAAAACAAAAAACCTCTTCTTACCCACCCACCCTGCCCATCGTTACCGAGCCAGACTTTTACAAACAAGGCAAGACGGAGACGATCCACTTCCCCAGATTTTTGTTTTGTGTGTAGAAGAACTCAGTTTGCAGAGGAGACATGTTGAACAGACTGAAGGGTTAACTCAAAATCTTATGGTTATCTCTGCCATGGATGGTATGTTTTTGCTTTTTGTTTGTTAGCTGGTTAACTCAAAAAGTCCCAGATGAATTTGGCAATTTTTTCCAGGAATTTTGGTCATGGCACAAGGAAGAAGTGATGAGATTGTGGTGGTATATCTGGATGTAGATCCAGTTGTTTTTTTTTTTAAGATTTAACATTGCAAGATCAGACAGTTTTCCATATTTTTGCTAGTACCTCCATAAGTTCTCAACAAATATGGATGACATTATCAGAGGATGTTGGTCATGGCACAAAGAAGGAGTGATAAGATTTTGGTGGTGATTTTAATTCAAATGCAAATCCAGGAATTTTAAAGGATTTGTTAGCATTATAAGAGCGTGCAGTTTTCCACACTTTTGACAAAAACTCACACGACAATGTTGGAAATGCATTGGCGATGGATTTTGCTTTCAGAGCACTTCCAGTTTTATCATATTTCTGTTCCTTTACTTATATGATATGTCATAAATTTTAGAAATATTTGTATTTTCACTTTTTTTCTTTTGCTTGTTTTTCAAAGCTTTAATAATATTTAAGTCTTACAAGCTAAGGGGCCAAAAATGCATGTAGTGTAGTTTATATAAAACCAATTAGTGATCATATTTAATAATCGTGATCTCAGTATCAACAAAAATAATCCTTAATTTTCCAGCCCTAGCTAGACAGCTGGTGCAATATATATGCTTTTTTGTCTCCTCAGGGATAAAAATAATGTGCAGCTGAATTTCGTCAACATAAAGTGGTAGGATATCCCTTGACACTTTTAACACGGCCTATAGGAAGCATAATTACTGTAGATAATAAAAAGAGCTCGGGACAGATCCTTGAGGCACACCACTCTTTAATTCTGCCTCCATCCAACAGGAAAATGTTTATATATTGAGAAATAAATATCATAAATGATCTTTTTATGGCGCCTATTTCAGGATTTATCACAAAAGCTCATTTATGATGTCGTAAAAATGTGAGTTATTCTGCAGCCCTGAATGTTTTCGTGGCTCTGAAACGATTACAGCTCCATTAAGTCCATACAGGGTGGATTATCGTTGGTCCTGCTGAATCTGTGATGTTTGCTTGTTTGTTTGTTTGTTGCAGTTGCAGAGTCATTCAGGGTCAAATCCGGGCCGTCCCGTTAGCAGTCCTCTCACGTCCCCTCTTGCAGCCAAGGAGTCGGCACAGCTCCATCCTGCTCCTGCAGCCGAGGCCCGTTGTTATAAAGCATGCGTTATTAGTTCACGCTTTACTCTGGAGGAAAAAGTTAAAGAAGAAGAGGAGGTTCCTCCCCCTCGCTGTCCCCCGGTGTCCTCCAGCTTTCTCCGACTGTCAGAGAAGTTAGAGCTCAGGTTTTTTTTATCTCTAACGATGGCTGACGGCTCGAACTCGAACACAAAAAACGAACACGACCAGAGATCCAACATTTACCGTTCGGTCTGAAAGGCTTTGACTCATGTGGGGGACATTCTCTGCTGGTTTGTTTACAGTTTATCGCTCAGGAAACACTCTCTCTCCGTCTCTCCCGCCCCCCGCTCTCTGAATGTCTCTTTGTAAGTCACAGGAATAAAGGGGCACTTGTTGTGCAGCGCTGGTCCAGAGAAGAAGAGGTGAGGCTGGCTTTAGGTGGGGGACAGTGAGCAGGAGTGACAGTCAGATCACAGAGACGAGGACAAAGAGGGAGAGGAATTTCTGTGCTGATTCTTTGTGACATAACTGGCTGTAGAGTCGGTGTATCGAGGATGTTTTTCATTAACAAATGAGCCCCTCCGAACACAAGTATTGATTCTGTAGCAGGGCCAAGATCTCAAGACTGAACAGCACTTCATTAATCTCCATCAAAACTACAGACAAGTGCATGTGGAAGGAGTTGGCTTGTTATACACTGAATCAAGTTTCTCCTGGTAAAAGTAGTAAACTGTGTCCAAAGCAGATGTTCAACATCTGGAAGCATCTTAACTAATCAATAAGAATGTCAAAAATCCACAGTGACTGCACACATCAAGGCTGGGGTTATGTTTGATACCACAGCCCCATCAAAAGCATTGTAAACACAAAATATTGAGATATTTCTTGGTGTAATGAACAAAAATCCAAACTCTTGGACACTGTTAAAGCTTAAAAACCCACTGACAGTATTTCCAGGCCAAGACTATACCATAATCATTACACACTTTGCCAAAGGCTGCTCCATCAGAGGACATTAGTTTATATTAAAGTAATATTTTTATTTTATTGAAGCTTTTGGTGTCAGGCTTTATTAGAGAACAGTCCCTGGTCATATTTCAGGTTATAAGAGCTGGACTTGATTGTAGACGTCTGTTTCTAAAAGCACCAAAAGAGGATACATGCAGTTTATTTTTGAAAGTGTTAAATAATGTGCTTAATTTTGACTTTAGTGATCTTTTCTCATCTTCAGACTAATGCAGTGGTTCATAAATCGGGGCCTCCAGGTGGGGCCCAAAGCGATGTCCTCCAGTATTCCAATGAAGTTGGGACAAGTAAAAGCACAATACAATGATTTGCCAATCCTTTTCAGCCTATATTCAGTTTAATACACTACAAAGACAAGATAAAGATTGTTCAAACTGTTAAACTTAATTGATTTTGAATTTCAAGCCTGCAACATCTTCAAAAAAGCTGGGGCTTGCACTTCATGATGCTCCACACATTCTGAATGGAGACAGGTGTGGACTGCAGCAGGTCAGTCTAGTACCTGCACTCTTTCAGTCTGAAGCCACGCTGTTGTAACTCGAGCAGAATGTGTCTTCATTGTCTCTGAAATAAGCAGGGACGTCCCTGAAAAAGGTGGATGGTAGCATGTTGCTCCTAAACCTGGATGTACCTTTCAGCATTAATGGAGCCTTTACAGATTTGCAAGATACCCATGCCATGGGCACTAACACCTCTCCACACCATCACAGATGCTGTCTTTTGACCTTTGCCCTGATAACAGTCTGGATGGTCCTCTTCCTCTTTAGCCCGGAGGACACCACGTCCATTGTTTCAGTCTTTTTTTATGACTGTTTTTTCTGCTTAAAGGTGACGGTAACAGATCAATCTTGTCCTGTGTGAGTCTGAGACTGAGGCTGTGCAAACTTGAGTTCAGTGTTAATTTTGTTGACTAAATATTTTCGTCATAGTTTTCATCAACAACCTTTTTTCCCCTGACGAAAACTAGACGGTAACTAATAAAAACAAGTGCACATGGACAAAAACTCAAACTAACTTAACTGACATTTTCATCAAAAAATAAAAACTAGACTGAAATGTTTGACAGAGACTTAATCCAATCAGACCTAATTTGCTCATGTAGAAAGTAGTGACAAGATAGGAATATATCCAGTCACAGCTATAATTGATATATTCATGTAGAGCAGGTTCACTGTTTGTTGTCAGTTCTGGTATTGTAACTGAGATGCTCTGCCAGGTAGCCTAAATAAAGGTGACTGCATTTCACACAAAAGTTCAATTTGTTTCTGTTCATTTATACATCAGACTTTACTAGCATTCAATAAAGGGTTATTAGATGTTTGATTTTATCCAAGTGTAAAACATGACTTCAGAAATTCAAGGAAACATAAAAAATGCCTTACCCTTTACACTTCATATTTTAGTCAACTAAATTTACAGGAGATTTCATCAACTGAAATGTTGTGAAATTTCATCAACTAAAACTGGACTAAAACCAAAACAATTTAGGTGATAAAATAATGACTAAAACCAAAGATATTTTAGACAAAAGACTGTAACTAGAACTAAATTAAAAAGTGCTGTCAAAATGAACACTGCAAGGAAGTTGGACTGAAGTGAGATGTTATTTGTAGGGCTTGGGAGGGGGAGAGAGCTTAGATATCGGGGTCAAATTTGCCAGAAACCTGAGGGTGATTAGGCAAGATTGTGAGTCCTTTGCTGCGATCACAAAATAGTGATTTGCTAGATTGACTGAATTTCTTTGAATGCGCAAGGAGACTAGTTAGTGGTAACATTCCTGTTTGGTTATAACTGGACGCTGCTGTCTTAAAATGTCCTCTGCTGTACTTTGTGTGATTCAGAGTTTATTTCAGCTGTAAAAAGCATCATTAACAGGTTGACATGGATAAAAGTTTCCTCTCTTCTAAAAAAACAATCACAAAATCATGATTTTCTGGATTGACTGAATTTCTAGTCATTGTTAACAGCCCTATTTTCTTATAACCTGGACACTGCTGTTTTAAAAATGACCGCCGCTGTAGTTTGTTAGTGTGATTCAGAGTTTAATTTTGGTTGAAAGGAGAGTCATTAACAGGTTTACTTCTTTAAAACTTTCCTCTCTTCTAGAAAAACAATTTGCATGAAGCAAAGAAGTCATTCATGACCTGTGTTTACGAAGCAAACTGAGCAGCACCTCAGTGACATTTTCTTTTCCCCCCGTTGCCGTATCAGATGAATCTCCCTCTGTTCTGCTCTCAGTGCTCCATGCCTGACTTTAATAACCGTTAATGAACTTTGACCTCCTCCTCCTCATTAAGAGCCAGACAATCTCACTGCGGCCTCTCTTTGTGCCCCCTCCGTCCTCGTCCTGCAGATTTGATTTGCTCCACGCCGGCCGTTTTTGTGCTCTGAAATTAGACATCACATCCAGACAGTGACCCAGACACTGCACCGAGCTCTCAGACGTCTTTTCTGTGCTTCTTCCCTCCCATAATGCATCTCTGCAGCCACAGCCGTGTGTGGTCAGTGCTGCTGTCAGGGCTCGCTGCGCTGTGATTCCTGAGTGTGTTCTCGGCTCTGTGCGTTTGGGGTGTGTGCGTTTCCTCTCAGCTCTGACTTTGATTCTGTCTGCCCCGCCAAGCTGAAACGGCTTCCTGTGGCTCAGACCGCCCAGCTGGAAGAACAGCACAGAGGAAAGGGCTTGGATGTGACTGAAGATTTGTTTTTGACATCCTCCATCACCCCAACCCAGATCTGAGCTCATAGGCTGAAAGCTACAGAGGTGACACATCACACCACCCTCTTCTACCTTTTAACACTTTACTGCGCGCTTCAGCCAACATACAACACAGGCTAATCACCAGAGGAGGTTTTGACCCTGCATAAACCAGCCTTAAACAGCCTTTCTTTAACCTTGCAGTGCAGATGGACCTGCCTGAGTCATTGTCTGAAATCACACAGATCCATCTTGCCAAGCTCCAATGAGTTCACGGCTAAAAGCTGGACGACCCAATCAGGGGAAAGAGGCGGGGCTGCAGACATGACGACAGCAGGAAGTGACTGCATGTTTGAAAACAAGGGAGCAGTCTCCGTTGATGCAGCAATATCTGCAGTTTTGTCAGAAATTGGCTCAATTTCTTCTTTAAAAGAGGAGCAAAGAACATCACTTAAATCTTTTCTGAAGGGAAATTATGTTTTTTTGTTTTGGACGATCAATTAGAGAAGCAGGGAAGCTGGGGATCACTGCTGGGAAACTGGGAGAGATGTGGGAATCCTCCACAGACGATGCCGGTGGTCTATGGTTGGGCTGAATGATTTCAGGATAAGATCTAATTGTGATATTTCTAGCAGATATGTCAATTCGATTAACGATTTTCTTCAAATCAAGCTTCAGTGCAATATTCACTATGTTTACAGTATAGACAACAGTAATGAAATCAATGATCAAAAGCACATAACACATTATTAATCATCTAATATTAATGATAAATAATCTGTTTTCATTATTTAAGGGATACTCCAACTTCTACTTCTAAACAGAGACTTTGTGCTGTTGACCTGCTTACCAGCACTTCTGTAAATGTAAATTTGTAAAATAGTTGACACAACAGATCCTGGGTCAGTCAAGAGAGCTGCAGAAAATTGCAGCTTTGGCAAATGTCTGAAATTGCAATTTCGATCCAAAACGATAAATCTTTCAGCCCTAGTCTGTGGTAGCCTGGAGTCGTGATTACTTCTACAATAACTGGTGAAATCTGGGAGACTCAGAGGTTTACTGGGAGAACTTGTCGGGGACTGTCGCTGACGAGGTTCATGTCACATGTAAGTGGTAAGTGAGACATCTGTGTGGTATAATTTAATGTAAGACGATAGTCTAAGGACTGAAACATTGTTCAAGCTAACGGCTAACAACAGGGTCGAGCTGCTACGTCATACCGTGGCTGGATATGATTGGTCTGTGATGAGTGTGACTGGCAGTTGTTAACGAAGTTTCTGCCCCTGAAAACATTTCCTATGGGCTCTTCTCCAGATGGACTGGTGAAATATTTCCACAGCGGATATATGGAACTGTCCGTCCGGCATGTCAGGTTAGCAAAGAGCATGTCGATGTCAAAATTATTGAGAAAAGCTGCTAAAAAGGAGCAGCTACCTTGGCTTATTGCTGTTTTGATCCCTTAAATTTTGTTTTGCAAAGATTAAGAAGTTTTTTCAAAGATTAAGAACTTTTATCCAAGTGGCTAGCAGCAGCTTTTAACAGCTTTTCTTCCTCTTTTGTCATCAATATTCAGTAAAATACCTGGTTAAGTTAATAAACCTGGTGAGCTTCAATCACTGCCTGTCACCAGAGAAACTTTTGACCAATCAGAGATTATTCCCATTTCAGGCTCTTCTTTTGGAGTTTGTGCACACTAGGAAAGTACTTTTCCCAAAGCAGGGACTTTTGAAGGCTTGAATCAATCACCCCCAGATATTAAGTCTTCTCTAAAGGTTTCTGAATCTCTCTGTAAAAGTTTCTACTCTTATAGAAACACTAAAAATTGTTTTTTTAATAGTGCGTCCCATCAAGGCCCCTAATGGATGCTGCGTGAGTGTCCCCTATTAGCAAAAACAAGCCTTATATGAACTTTAACGTCTAAAAATAGCCTCCATCTCTGTGTCAGTCATAGAGATCTAATGACGTCCTCGCCTCCTAAAATAAAACTGGTTAAATAAACGAGCTGGTTTTGTTTGTTGGGGTCGCTCAGCGTGCCACAGACACAATTAAGCTGCGAGTGTCTGACGGCTGCAGACAACTCGATGCTTCAAAGAACAGCTAAAGGACATTTTTATATTAACTGCACTCTCGCTCTGCGGGGAGTCTGGCACAGAAAATATCTGCTCATTAAGGCGTGTGGTGTTTTAGAATAAAAGGAAACAAAATTAGCATCTGTTTATGAGGGACTTCTGGAGTTTAGCTGCATAAATAAGTTAAATATACGCCTGTTAGAGTAAAATCAGAGCTCTAAGGGTGATGGTTTGAACTCTCGAAGAAGAAGATTGTAGCTGCACAGAGTTGGGTGACCATATTCTGAAAACCCCAAAGAGGACCCTCAGCAGCATGTGTTACGTCATTGAAGGTACATTGAAATAATCCCAGTGGTCCAGTGCAGAGCTTTATTATAAATATTAACCCTTTTACTACTATGAATATAAATGGCCGCCTGATCTTTTTTGTCAGTAAATGCCCTTTGAGTAAATTATTTTGCACCTTTTTTCATGTAAAAAATTAAACATTCTAGCAAGTATTTGTCATAATTAAGTTGTAAATGCTTAAAACAGTGTGTAATTACAAGAAAAGAGAAAGAGAGATTTAAATTTTCAACAAGTTCCTTTTTATAAACAATCCTAAATGAACATGCACAACACTTTTGAGAAGACCAAACAGAAACTATATTATTATTATTCTGTATTCGTTATTATTTATATTATGATATTCAACTGTTTGTGAAATCCATAAAACACGAATTATGATGAAAAAGACGATGACAAAAAAGGTGAACTAAGCGAAAAGATGGCAAAAGAACAGCAAGAAAACACTCCAGAGTGATACTAATGTCATTATTTACAATATTTTACACAAAAAATACTGATAAACCAACAATAAATGACTCACATGTTTGTCTCCGAATCCTCTCTCCGGCTCAGTCAGCTCACTCCCCGTCCCTCCCCCTCAGACAATCCGGCCTTTACCGTAATTTTCCGTATATCAGTGGAAAGCTCCACAGCTTCTCAGCTTTCAGGATCTGTTGGATTGTGTGAATACTTGAGGAGTTAATTTGAATCATACATATCTTTTTCTGTCAACAAGCTGAGCCAAACACGGACATTTTAGGGGACATATTTTTACGACCAAAAAGGAGGACATGTCGGGGCAAAAGAGGACGTTTGGTCACCCTAGTTCAGAGTGAACTCAGCGGCTCGAGTCAGTATTATATGTAAAAATCCCCTCCTGACTCGTCTGTTTCTCATCACAGGACAGTTTCAGTGACTCAGATTTGCTGAGTTGCTGATTTTTCCACAGTGTGTCGATTTAATCTGCTGAATGAGGCTGACTGTGATGATTTTGTTGTTGATAGAAATAATTTACATTTAATTTAATGACAGAGAGGTGCGCCTGTCATGCTAAGTCCACTTATAATGTGTAATTTCAACTTAAATTGAATCTGCCAGAGAAGATGAATGGATTTTTTTTTAATTGCAATTATTATCAATCCACGTGGCCAACAAAGGCCACATTAACATGGCTGCAGGGACACCAGAGTTTGAAAGTTTGACATCAGACAAGGACAGGATTGGACACAGATGATGGTTGGATCAATAGACCAGTATATATATTTTTTTTAACAAACTGTATTGGATATAGAACACAAACATATACAGATAATACAGATGTGCTCAGCCATTGGTGATAAAGAAAAACAGAGTTATGGGTTACAATAGAAGGACATTTGGGACAAATAATGAACTATAATCAAAAATAAAATAAATTAAAAAAAGAGTTTGTACATCTAAGGGATTTGATGTATTCTCTAAATTCACATGAAAAACTAATGTACCAGTGTTTAACTTTGGTACATTGTCATGAACAAAATATGTGATGATATTTTTGCATTCAAATTCTACATTACATTTAGTTTTGCACAACATATATTCTTCAAAGACGTTTCAGTAGACCAGTAAATGGATGTGAAAAGTTGCATAAACCAGTTAGTGGACAGATAGGTTGAAGGATGGATAAATGCGTGGATGGTTGGATTGATCAGGGGTGTCAAAAATAATCTATTTATCAATGTATTATGATGAGGACGAAGATGAAGATGCATCGATGCAGAGAGGTACAGGATGAGACCTATTGTATGAAATGTATTTATTTTCGTTTACAATGAAAGTACATTTTTTGCTGCAGTTGATCTCAAAGGCATTTCAACGAATAAAAGGAGTCCATATTTATTTGAGTGCATTTTTTTTAATATGTAAAAAGAAGTTTGATGCAAATTGAATCATTAACTGAATAATCTTAATCAAATAAAATTGTGAGACTAGTGAAGATGCACATCTCTAGGATTGATGGATGGCTTATATGTCCAATTTGCCAACATCATGGATTTGTGTTGCAGATTTGACAACAGATGCTGACTAACAGCTACAGCACACCTATTGGTCAGCATTTTGCAGTGTTAATTTTGTTGACAAATTATTTTCATCATAGTTTTCATCAACAACCTTTTTTCCCCTGACGAAAACCAGACAGTAACTAATAAAAACAAGTGCACATGAACAAAAACTAAATTAACTGACATTTCATCAACAAATAAAAACTAGACTGAAATGTTTGACAGAGACTTAATCCAATCAGACCTAATTTGGTCATGTAGAAAGTCGAGACAAGTTAGGAATATATCCAATCACAGCTACTTTGGTTGTGTGGAAAGGTTGGATGAGTTAAGAGGGACATCCAATCACAGCTGCCTTAGCTTGGTGGTGGTGGGATAAGTTGTGGAGCGATCCAATCAGAGCTCCTCTCTTTATGAATTGATATATTCATGTAGAGCAGGTTCACTGTTTGTTGTCAGTTCTGGTATTGTAACTGAGATGCTCTGCCAGGTAGCCTAAATAAAGGTGACTGCATTTCACACAAAAGTTCAATTTGTTTCTGTTCATTTATACATTCAGACTTTACTAGCATTCAGTAAAGGGTTATTAGATGTTTGATTTTATCCAAGTGTGAAACATGACTTCAGAAATTCAAGGAAACATAAAAATGCCTTACCCTTTACACTTCATATTTTAGTCGACTAAATTTACAGTAGATTTAGTCAACTAAAATGTTGTGAAATTTCATCAACTCAACTAAATTAAAAATTGCTGTCAAAAAGATCACTGCCTTTATGAATAGCTTGTGACCTTGAAATAAATTGACCTTTCATTGTTTGTACCATTTAATAAACAAGCAGTTAATACCAAATTTAGTTTTAAAACTATCCTTAAAATATGATTATATTAGCTGTAAAAAAACATCTTTTTAAAATGAGACTTAATGGGAATCCCCTGACTTTTAATCCTCACTCTAGAGGAAGATCAAGGAACTGCATTGTTTTCTTTTAATTTTCACACATTGACTTCACCATACACGTGAAGATTGTTGCTGAAACTCCTCAGCTGTCAGCCTTCAGCATCTCCCGTGTCTCCTCGGACTGTTTTCAGTAATTTTCCTCCTCGGTGTTGAACAGTCGTCCCATCATCCGTCGAGGCAGGAGGTTAATAATAATAAAGCTCATCAGCTCAGGAGGCCGACCCGCCTTCATTAGCACTCATTTCTCTCCTGCTGCTCTGACGGGGGGGGATAAATCCTCTTAGGAAATGTCACACACAGTCAAAGGTACCTGAGACGTTCCTGCAGGATTAAGGAAGTTTAGTTTATTTAAGAGAAGAATGTTGCACAGGTCGATTTCAGCTGTTTGAGAGGAAGTGTTCAGGGAGGAAGTATGACAGCGGTGATGTCACTGAGTCACTTCATCCAACCATCCATTCATCAGCCAGTCTATCAACCTGTCTGTCCATCCACGTGTTTATCCCCCTTTTGATTGATCATCCATCCATCCATTCATTTGGCCCTACATTTAGCCTTTCATCCAACCACCCATCAGTCCACCGGTTTATCCATCCATCTAATCCATTCTTACATCCATCCATTTATCCATCAATCCATCTACCGTATTTTCCAAACTATAAGTCGCTCTGGAATAAGAGTCGCATCAGTCAAAAAATGCGTCATGAAGAGAAAAGAAACATAAGTCGCACCGGACTACAAGTCCCATGTATTTAGTGCTCTGATGGAGAGGTGGTTGCCTTGTATGAAGCGATAACACCAAGAAGGCCCACTGCGTCCTTTCCGTTGGCATTGCTGTTAACCAATACAACCACCAGGGGGGGGCAAATCAGTCTCACACAGACCTCCACTTCCCCTCTGCTACCAACCAGCTGATATTTAATTGCTCTCCAATCTCCTCCCAGCGTTTTTTTTTTGTTTGTCCCGGTGTCCAGGCAAAGTAACATCATCCAGATGTTCGTAATTTCTAACTAACTCGCAGAGTTCTCTTCGAAAAGTTCCGTCATTATTATTTCTTCTTCGTGTCTCACTAGAGCTGCGTAATGGATAGTAACAGCAACACTGCCCAACGGTTTCCAGTGGTACTGCTCCGTTTGGTCTGTATCCGTAAGCTTTATGGAAACGAGCAGAAATACAGACGAAATGAACGCAGAGCACGGACAGGAGGCTCAGTCCGTATTCGGATCCGTCTTTAATGTTGAGCATAAATGGGCCTGTAACAAGTCTCTACCAACAGCACGTTGTTCAAGCACCGGTCTGTGGACTCGTTCTTCCAGCGCTGGCCATCTTGCTTTCGGCCCGCGATTAACTTTCTTAATTTTCTTCATTGCAGTAAGAGTACTTCTGCTTTTCGCCAGTCCCTCACGAGTTTCTCACTTACTCCAAACTTTATTTCTGCTCGATTATCACTGCATATTTTACTACCTGCTGTTTGTTCTCTGCAGAATGGGATTTTCATTTTTGGGGGCATTTTGTTTATGTCTAGCCTAGCCTAGAGCGCCCTCTCGCGGCTGTAGACGGTAATGTTTACTTCTTGGTTCATGTCAGTCAGTAAGAATTAACGTTTAAAAACATGTTAAATTGAAACCTGACTATAAGTCACAGGACCAGCCAATCTATGAAACAAAGTGCGACTTATAGTCCGGAAAATATGGTATCTATCAATCCATTTATTGATCCAACTACCGATCCATCCATCTATTCATCCAACCATCCAGTCATCCATCCATCTATCCACCTGTTTATTCATCTATCCACACATCCATCAGTCCAGACATCAACCGTCTATCAGCCTGTTTTTCCATCCATCCATCCATTCACCCATTTCATTATATATCCAACTATCCAACCATTCATCCATCCATCCATTCATTCTTCTATGTATCAGTCTATCCACCAAGCTATCAGCCATCCATCTATGTATCTATTCCCCAGTTTATCCATTCATCATCTTCTCCTCTATCCATCTATCATTTCAAATGTACTCCAATTTATCCATCCCTCCTTCCCATCTACCATGCTTTCATCCACACGTCTATCAACATATCCATCCTTCCCTTATTCATCCAACATCCACTTTCGATCCACCCCATTACCCACCTGTCCATTCGTCCGTCTATTCAATCATTCATCCATTCATCCATCCTTTTATCAAACTGATTTGCATTTAAATTAATTTCCAGGTTTTTATTTAAAGCTTGAATGAACCTCACTCACCTGATTGCAGCATAATTAGTGCTAATTATTGTAATGTTGATGCCGTGGCCATCATTGCACCATTTTAACTTCTTACTGCATTCAATGTGAGAAGAAGTACTTAGCATGTTGTCATGCTCAGGGTTTTTTCTTTTGTCATCTTCACTCATCGTTTTGTTTTTGCCTCCGCGGTCACCGCAGTCATTCTGACTCAGTCTTTGGTCAGACTGTGAATTTCAAACTAAAAGCTTTGGTCATATCAGTCATGCTTTTAAATGTGAATCATCATGAGTTTGTTGTTCTGCGTTTATTCCACTGGTGTTAATTACAACAGTCTGGGAAGACTTTCAGTCCGTCAGAGTCGAGTCTGCCTCCTGATCATCTCCTCATTCTGTCTCTGTCACTGTCTGACTCTGATCCATCTCTCTTTTTTTGTCTCATCTCATTTTTCTTCTTGAAAGCCATTCCAGCTCAATCTTCTGGTGATAGAATTCATTTTTGAGGCCTCTGCTCTCCCGTCTTCAGGTCCTCAGAGGAAGGCAGCCACAGCCATGCTTTTCTCCTCACATCTCACCATCACAGAGCCGAGTAATGAACAACTTTTGTAACTTCAGGCCAACTAGTGAAGAGAAGTCGAGGTTGTGATTTGGATGAAACTTCGCTAAAAACTGCAGATGAAATGCGGGGGCTGTAATTGGAGGAGTTGTGCTCAGCAGCGGGGACTTGGGGGCTGCAGGTTCACTGCAGAAAATGAAGGATAACAGGAGCAGGAGACTTTATTCCAGTGATGCAACCAAGAATTTTTAGTTTTTTACACCTTGTCTGTGTACAAAGAATGGGGCATTTTTCTTTGTTGACTTGAATATTTTAGAAAGGCTTTCAGATTTTAGTTTTAATCTAATTCTGGTCCATTTTTCCTTCACTTTACTGTTGGCTTTGCAGATGTTTGTTCTGTAGCACTTGAGATGGATTATATGCCAATATAATGTTTGTTGAGGCCAAATGTTCCTACTTTTTTTCCAACAATATATTTAGGGATGCACAATATTATTGGTTTTATATCGGTTGATATCAGCCTAAAAAGATTAGTATTGGAATCAGCCAATATTGAAATTTTTCCAGATATTTGCAGCCAATATATCAGCCACACTTATTGACTGGAATATCCGCAGATTTCACAAATGTAGCACCTTTATGTTAAATGTTGTTTTTCTTGTTTTACATCTGTTCCTCACAAAATTATGCTGTAACTCTGAAAGAAACAAGTCATTTTTTGTTGAGTACAGAGCTTGTGCTGTTGATCAGAAATATTGGTATTGGCGATAATACATTTAAAAATATTGGCATATTTGATATCAGTAAAAATCCAATATCGTGCATCTGCATATATTGTTATTGTTTTATAACATCTAACTCTTCATACGTGTTAGCATACGTACAGAAAATCTTCAAACATTCAAGACAACAGTACTTATCCAAATATAAATAAGTGGACATATAAAAATAAAAATCCGCAAATATACACATAATATTTTTTGTTCAGGGTTAGTAAGTTGGTTTAGCTGGCATATCTGACTTATAAAATTAGGGATATCAGCACCAGTATTTTTGTTATAATTTTCCCTGGTGAACTGCAAAGCGCCATTTGTATCTCATCTCCACTTATTTCCATTAGATCAGTTATTTATTTATAAAAATTTTGTTAAATTCGGATAAAGGCGACATTTATTACGCCTTTATCAGAATTCCTGACAACTTTAGATTTCATTTCATTGCAAAAAGAAAAAGATTGTTCTTCAACTCAAGACACTTAAATTTAGGTCCTCAAAGATTTTAGACCCAAGTTAAAATTTGGAACATGTGCTTCAGTCATGAAGTTTGGCTTCGACTTTGAGCTGTGCCATTAATAACATCACCCAAAGAGAATCAAACTTAACTTAATCCCTGCTCTGCCGTGACGAAAGAGGCAGATTATAGAACTATAGCAGGTAGAATGAACCCCCTGAATTGCACACCCTGGGGTAGAAGTGTAAAAAGTTAGATCAGTTTTGGAGGGAAGACCAAATAAATAAGAATAAAGCAGATAGCTAATACCATGATCCAGGCAGGTGTGCAGTATGACAAGGAGGGGATGAATGAAAGGTTAAGCTCTAGAGTAAAACAGGAAGTGTATGTCGTGACCTTCCTGTAAGCACAGACAGGTGTGCTGACCTGCTCCAGGTACGCCCTGCCCTTGGTTCTGTCCTGTCAGTAAATAAACTGTAGTAAACTGGACCCATTAAAGTGAGTATTTACTGTACAAACACAGTCATGGTGAGGTCACTGCGAGTCCATGCAGCGATGTCTCGGCTCTTTGCGTGCCCGTACTCGCCGACCTCGCCCACAGGGAATAATGGACCGGGGAGAAAAGCTCCATCCTCGGTATCATTGGGACTATTTATAGAGAAGTACGCTCACGCTACAGGAGGGAGTGTTAAAGGAGACGCTCCATTATTTATCACTGCGCTCTCTGTGTGTCAAAGATGTGTGTGTGGTGCTTTCACTTTCTGAGGCAGTCAGACCATCAATAACTCTGTTTCTTCTGCTCCGTCTGCATCCATTTACACCGACTAAGAGAGTCAAAATGACAGATACCGCTTTTTAAAGTAGTACAATATCTCTTATTTTAATAACCAATGGTATAGCAGCCATTTGGCTTTTCCAACTCCAAAACAACTATTAATCTCAAAACTAAAAACGGCCACTGTGGCACGGGGAGAGTGGATCAAATAAATGTTAATGTACAAGCCACAAGATACAGTTTCCTTTTAGTTTATTTGGTTTATTAAGATTGCAAATTGGCATCCATTCCCCATCCCCGGTTACCTGCCTCTCTATAGCCATATCACCTGGTGCCAATCAAGCAAACCCATCAAAATAAAAGCCTAAATATATGCCCAAATATTCTAAATAATAAACTGGCAATAATAAACATAATTCTCTAATCACATTTAAACAAAAAAACAATAAATAACTAAATTAAAATGAGGCAATATCCTGGGAAAAGCTGCAACAGAATGGTATCAAGAAGTACTAAAGCTTTAAAGAACTGCATGTATTTCAAGAGACAAGTTCATAAAAGAGGAAGAAACTCATCCAGAAATGCAAGCAATTTTTACAAACTGTCTCAATCATGCAGTTAAACTGTTTTTCAGTGTATTAGGCTACGTTCACACTGCAGTCAAAAGTGCCCTGTGACTTTTAAAGATTAGCAGGAAGCATCACAGTTTCTTGTGAGCAGTTAGGACGTTCATATAAATCACAAATCTGCCTATGTTTGAACTACATAATCAACATTTTATGATACCCACTTTAACTTTAGGGAAATTCGGTTTGGTTTGGGAAAATATTTTGATAACATAAAGGCAAAACTTGATTCATTATTTTTTTTATGGAGAGGGAAAAAATTGATTAAAATTGTATATCGATTGTTGTGGAAAATATTCAGGGATTTGATTTTTAAGCCATGTAGTCCAGCCCTTGGTTCTAAGATTTGTTTTCTTGTCTCTTGCTGTTTAAACATTATGAAATGTTCAGGTAGGAGAACCATGTGAGTAACTCTTGTAGCATAAAATAGTTAAATGTTGTGACTAAAATGTTTATGAAGAGCGATCAAACTGAAACTGTACTTGAGTAAGGTTGTCCACAACAAGTTATTTTACAAGCCGTAGTGGGAAGAAATCTTTTATTCTCCCATGCTTTGGTATTGTATGTTATTGAAGTTTAAGTTCCTGCCTCTGGATGTCCCTACGCTCCCTCATGCAGCCTCTCTCCTCCTCTTCCTCACGTGGCTCTTTATTTACGATCTCCTCGGGGACTCAGGTGCTGCTGTCTTCAATCACTCCTCTGTAGTTCCTCTGTAGTGCTCTCTCTTTCTGTCCATCTCTCTGTTTTTCCACGGCCTCTTTAAATTATTCACGTCAGGACCATTACTGGGAGCACCCCCCCTTACCATCCCATCAGGGCAATAGAGGTGGTCGGTGAAGACGGGGGCCACATATCTGCAGTTTTTTTAGTGCGTGAGCTGAATCACTCCCAGCTACATTTTGGGGGGTGAATTATTGAAGGCCTCCCTGATGGGACAAAGTGCAGCGTTAATACGTGTGATTTCAGGCTTTCAGGAGGACGACCAGGAGTCTGTGATTTAAAAAAGTCCTCAGAGTGAGTGCTCCTCCGTCTAAGTCCTCACTTCTCTGTGTATAATTAGTCATCGCTGGATTTAACGAGGGTGCCAAATCTTTTTAAAGAAAATCAATCACATGGTGAGAAGTCCTCTGAGAGCATAATGAAAAAATCTTTAAGGAGAGATCTCCTGGTATTTCAGCGTGGGCTTGTGTTCTTAGGAAACACAGGCCCTGCTTTGCCTGCTGTTAATGTACGTCATCTGTGATCTGATCACCTGAGGTACTGAAGCTCAGGTGTGAACAGCAGGAAATGTATTCAGGAGGATTTACATCATGTAGCTCATTCAGGTGGAGATCTGAGCACATTTTCACCTGTTCATATGTCTGTCTGTCAGTTTGCACTGTTGTCCACTTTGTCTCAAGGGTTAGCTCATTGCATTCTCAAGGTCAAAGGTCAGGGTTTACAGACTTCAGTGACGTTAGTACAGATGGAGCCACTTACATGTTTGCCTACTGTCCTTGACTCAGTCTTGGCTGGGCCATGGCAGGTCTGCGATGGGACCTGCCAACCCTCATGGTTGTACTAAGATCTCCTGTGTAGCTTCTTTAATATGGACAAAGGTTGAAGCCCACCATAGGCAAGTGTAGTAACTGTGTTAAGATATATGGTACAAAGACTAGTAAGTGCCGGATAAATACTTCATGTTGTCTGGCTTTCTGCTGGAAGGGGGAAATTGAGCTTTCTGAAAGTTTGTTAGTCTGCGAACAGAATAACTCAAAAAGTTTTAGGATTTTAAGGACATTTTCAGGTAATGTTGGTCATTGCACAAGGAGGAAGTGATAGGATTTTGGTGGTGATCCAAATCCATATGCAGATCCAGGAATATTTTCAAGGATTTGTTCAAAGTGTTGGATAGGGCAGATTTTCACAAATAACTCACCCAACAAAGTTGGAAATGCCTTGATGGAGGTTTGTGCATTTGGAGCAGTTTTGGATGTGGATGTGACACCTCGAGAGAGCACAAGTCTGAAGGAAATTCCACTCTTACTTAAGGAAGAACTGATTGGTTTTGAATTGGTTTGGGAATTCAAAAACCAATTCCAGTCGAGAACCGATCACAATTGTCTCAAGGAATCAGTATCATTAGTCTTCTTGCCTATCAATTCCCTTATCAATTCCTTCCACTTTGTTCTGCATGCCTTGTAAATCAAGGACGTGCTCTCTCATCAGAGGCAGTCTGCAGAAATGATGACCAAGAAGTCCACAAACGTAATAAAGCTTGACAGCTGGAGTAATTTTCCAAATTTTGGCCTAATTTTCAACAAAATACGTGCTGCACAATGTTTAGTGAGTGGAAACTCCAGCAACTCACAGAAGCATTTATCTGTGCAGCACTGCGTTGATATCAGTCGTGACATGTGCCAACTTTTCTCATACTGAAAATCCATAGGAATCATTAAAGAATCAATAAGCAGAATCGATAATGGCATTGGTATCAACAAAATTTAGTTAATTCCCATCCCTAGTTTTGAGTGGCTTAAGGTCAAAGATCATAGTCATTGTTGTCAATTTCATGACGTGTTTGTGAGGTATATATTCCAAGAACACTTCGAGGGATTTTCTTCAAACTTTGCATTAATTATCGCTCCGACTCCAGGATAAATTGATAGGATTTTGGAGGTCATACTGTAGGTCGAGGGCCATTGGACCAAGCAAGACTGAAAATATTAGCAGCATATATTGACACAGCACTATTGAAAATCAGATGTACCATGTAATTGCCACCATTGACACAGAAAACATGCATGAGCTTACACAGACAAAAACAGAAGAATTGGGGGTACAAATGAGCTGGTGGATTTATCCACGCACACCCCCATGCAGAGGGCATGCACAGAGGTCACAGTTGTGCACTGGACTTGCACTTTGACCCACTGAATGGCAGAAAGCAAGGTCTAGTAATTGATACTGGTGGTAAGCAACAGTGAAATGGTAAAATCCACCTGAAAAGTGATTTCTTTTTAGTCTGATTTATGTTTGAAAATGAAAGAAAGAAAACTTTCAGAGTCGTAAAGTTCTGTTAATGCCGCAGCATTTGTTAGCCTGAGTCATGAAGCCCTGTAGAGACTATAACTCTGTTTTTATGTCCAAGATTAGACTGATGTACCCGGGCTTTCTCTGAACATACGGCTAAAACATCTGTTTTGATTTTAGTTGGAAACAGTTTCTGCATAATTAGGGGCACGGCTGATGCTCCCACAGTGTGTTGGAGCTCTTTGCCTGGAGAATGAAAGTTCACTTTAGCTCCTCTTCTTTTAGGTTTATCTGGAGCTAGTTTGGACAGCAGTTTCAACATGGTGGCCTCCATGAATTGGACTCAAAATGCCCCTTTTGTACCCAAACATATGGCATCACTCATTAGTCATGTGATATTTACTGTAGCAGTGATTCTCAACTGGTGGGTCGTGGACCATTTTTCAATAGGCAGCAATAGTTTCTAAAAGAGCTTCTTTCATGTTTAGAACAGTTTTATTCAAGGTCATTATGTTGAATAAAAACAACCTTCAAAGCTCTCACGTTATCAAGCCTTTTCCAGGGTAAATAAAATCCTGTGCTTTTATTTTGAAGGGTTTTTTTCATGCAGTGGAGTGCCATCTAGTCATACTCCTTAACAATGGTTTGCAATAATGACCTATAATGATAATTGACACACATTTCAATTCGAGGGTGTTTTTTATGTATTCTATATGTAGGTACTTAGCTAATGCTACATATTTTTAATATTTTTTTAATGACTTCTCAGTAGTGGGACTTTGTTATTTCATGTTTATCCATTAAAGCACCGTGGGATCTTTTTAAAAGGCTGAAGTTACTGAAGTGTCATGATCAACGGCTTATTTAGTGCTACTGATTGATATTATTACTTAAGACCTGGCGTCCCTAAGATGCAGTTTTAGGTTTCAATTAAAATGCAGCTAATTGATTGTAAAAGGGAATAGTTCCCTCTGTAGCATCGACACATGCAGGTCATTTTGGTTTCTCACTTAACTTTTTTTCTGTGTTGGCATACTATAATATTTCGTACTATCTCAGGTTCAAAGTGCAGCATATTTTAATTAACCCTTGGGTCCCTATGTGGCTGTTTTCAGCCACTAGGGGGTAATACTTACGACTTATTTGACCCTAACTTTCACTCTGTTTACGAGAGTGAAAAATATTTTGGTGAGGAACTGTAATTATACATGTATTTTGAAAATGTGATTTCAAAAAATTTTAAACAGTCAAAAATATACTGTGGACAAATTTCCTACCCTTTCGTCCTGTTGTGGCTGTTAACAGCCACTAGCTTTGGCTGCTGTAAAATAAAATCAGATAAATATTTTTTTTTTCAACTCTCTTCAACAAGGTCAGCCCTGATCCAAAATGTTGAATATTTAAAAAAATGGATTTTAACCATTTAAATGCCAATATCATAGGTGATGTCATTGATTTGGTGGAAAAAAAAATACATGGTTAAAATGGGAGTCAATGGGGAGTAAAAACTAAAATCTGATGCCACCCCAAAAATAGTAATGCATCAAAGCCAATGTTTTTACTAATCTTTGACATATCCACGAGTGAAATAGCACGTAAAAACCCTTTAGCCTCTGATAATTTTTTATATTAAAAATCTGTTATTTTGTGTTTTTCCACCAAATCAATGACATCGCCTATGAAAATCGGCATTTTAAGGGTTAAGGACTGAGCTTGATGAATAGATTTGAGCAAAAAAAAAATAAAAATAAAAATATTTGATGTGTTTTACAGCAGCTAAAGTTAGTGGCTGTTAACAGCCAAAACAGGACAAAAGGGTGTGTTTTTGGTACCCAAGGATTAAATATAGGCATGCACGATATTTATCGGACCAATATAATATCGGCCGATTTGGGGGGAAATTACATCATTTTTTATCGGCCCGATATGTACATTTTAACTGATAAAAATATTCAATAAATTAATGAAATTGTGGAAATTGTTTGCAGGCCGCGTAGCCCCAAAACAAGCCACGTCGCGCTGGTTACGTCATCTATCGCGCCTTACTAGAAGGACCCAAGCTTGTCCACGTATCTGCCTGACCAAAAGTCATGGCTTCACCGGTGTGGTTGTTTTTCTCAGTGGCAGAAGATAACAACAGCATTGCTGTTTACACGACCTGTTCGGCGAGAATTCTGAGAGGAGGAAAGAGGACTTCAAGTTTTAACACAACAGATCTTATATAGCTCACCTGAAAAGTCGCCATCGTGGCGAAGCGGTATTGAAAGAAGACGAAGCAGTCGCGGTAGCAGCTAGCATGCTAAGGCTAAAAACAACAACATGGAGCGTGGATGTCCCCATTCAACAGGCGTTTGAAAACTGTAAAAACGTTTTAAGAGACAGTGAAAAGGCCATTAACGACAAAGTGATGGAGTTCATAGCGCTTGATGACCGTCCCTTTTCTGTCTTTGAGAGCCCGGGTTTTCACAAGTTATTAGCACATTTGGAGCCACGTTACATCCTCCCAAGCCGTCGCTTCTTCTTGGATGTGTCCATCCATGCCCTCTAAGGTATCGTTGCCACACACATCCATAACTTGATAACATAACACAGAACAAGAACAGACTACACGTAAGTTTTACCACAGACATATGGACACCTGATGTTAGTCTGGTCAGCATGCTAAGCTTAACGGCTCAGTGGTTGGATCAAGATTTCAACATGCAAAAAGATTATATTAAATATAAAAATATGAACTTATCGGTTATCGGTATCAACCATCAGAAGCAGGAAATTATCGGTTGACATTTTTCATATCGTGAATCACTAGTTAAATAAATTTGAGTCGCAGCTTGAAATGAAGAGATGATGGTGGGTCCTGAAGCCAGACCAGTTGAGAACCACTGAACTATAGTTTCTGACGAGGGCCCTGGGATGTCCATTATTGAGTTGATACCGGTGTAAATGTGGTCTTATTTAGAGTGGCACCATCTTTGTTTGATTATTTTGCTCCATCTCCCACCCTCTTCATTTCTCCTACAGTCAGCTTAAACTCATTGTCTGTGACCTCTGGCCTCCTGCTGACGTGCTGAGCCAACACGCCGTCTCCATTGGCCCACTAAGATGCATGTTTTATCTTTGTCATTTATCTAAATCCCAGAAATCAATTACAGCACGCCGAGGTGCCAGGGTGAGGGATTTGAGTTTTAATTTTCTCCGTGCTGCTCTCCTGGCACTCGGCTGATGGATTAAACAGAGGTAGGCCTTCCTGTAGCTGTATCTTAAGTGTTTATATTTCATGTTCCCTCTCAGATATGATCCACAGTAGCTTGGACATAATGCTGCAGATCCATTTCCTGAAGACCTTCACAGCCTTTAAAGTGAAGTACTTCTTTCATATCCCTGCCTTCCTCTACCATCCCCTCTGAAATATCAAACCCAGTGACAGGCTCCTCCAGATTTTGTCCCCTAAGCGTCTCTGAAATCCGGTCCTTATCATTCAGCCTGACTGCATCAGCGACAGTAAAGACCTTCCTGTCAGCACCTTGGTTTTCCTCTCAAGTTTCACATCTGTGCTCTGACGTGTGGGACACCCCAGCAGAGCTCAGTAGAGTGTGTCTGCAGAGCACCAGTAAACTCATTATTACAGATATGGGCATGTGTGTAGGTGCTGGTTCTGGTTTCTGTTTGTAGATGGAGAACAAACTGACTGGACTGAAGAGCAATAAATTAAGTTTTTAAGTTATATAATAATACATACCTGTGTGCGTAAGTACTGTACGTGAGGGTGGGTGGGTTTTTTTATTTTTTCATTGTATTCAGTTTTCTGCTTTTTATTTGTTTATTTTATCTTATTTTATTCCTTTTTATGTAGAGCACTTTGTGCCCCAAGACTTTGTATGAAAAGTTCTTCACAAATAATGTTTTATTGATTGACTGATTGATTGATATTATTTTGAAAGGATGAGCAGATCCTTGGATATCCGTCTGTGCAGCTTGACTGTGTAGTCTCAGGCTCTCTCTCTGTCTCCATCTTGACCAATGAAAAAGTGCAATCTGAGATAAATTTGCTGTTAAACTTTGTACTGACTCTCAATATTTATAGCTTTGGTATCATGAAAACCTATGATATTTATTTTACAAATGTATATTTTAAAGAAGAATATGCCTTGCTGATTGGCAGAAATATGAAGGTAAGGCTCCTGTTCCAGTCACTGAGCCCTGATCATATTGTGTCCTGAACAAATCCTAACAGGTAAACATTATTTATTTAGTTTTCCCTTCATGCAGAGATCTACCGTCAGACCATCCTCTAAAACAGGCTTCTGTCTCCCTCCTTTATTTCCTGTCTGCTTCATAACAGTTTTATCAGTGTGAGGTTGACATGTTTTCCCGACGCCCAATTTCAGAGATATGATCTGTATTTCATACCGGCACCCTCAGAGAGAGACCTGTTAGCCGCTAACAGCCTGTAAACCCATTTTATTTCTGACCAGCAGAGATCACGGCTGACTGTGGGGGGGGGGGTTTCTATCTCTGACCGTGATCATCCAGGTGTCTGAGTCCTTATCGGGTAACCTGTCCCTCGATCCGGCCGTGCTTAAAGGTCTTCAACAGCAGCTGTTAACGCCCAGCTGAGGCCTAAATGGCTCTGACACGGTGAAGCTGGTCTGGATTTCTGAGAAGTGATAAGAGCGGCTGTTTGCTCTTCGTGGCCTCACTTTGTTATCTTTACACAAAGATAGTCGAGGAATCCATCAGCGAGTGTGTGGAGGAGAAAAGAGGCAGTGATAGCACGGCCAGATGGAGGCAATTAGGAATGTTTGAAAGGTTACAAGAGCAACACTTGCTCTCTTAATTTAAGTTTTTACTGAAGCACAACATTTACATCCATGTCCCAAAGATCAGAGCGGTGGAAAGAGAGAGTGGTGTCATTGAGGGGTCAGAATAGGGCTGAACAATATGGGCAAAATTTCACATATCGATATTCATGCCAGATATCTCGATATCGATACGATATGACTACGGGTTCGGTGAAAACCAAGCATTTTTTAGAAAAATAAAAACATCACAATACAAAAGAATGTGGAAAGTGCAGTTTTAGCACGAGGGAAATCTGTACTGTTTTTATCATTGCTTTTCGATATTAATATCTTGAATGTACATATGTCGATATCGATACGATAACGATATATTGTTCAGCCCTAGTTCAGAGCACAGAGGGTCACGTGCTTCATGGAGCAGCCAAATAGTTCAAAACAAAGCTTGATAGGCCATTTAAATGAACTGCTTAGCCGCGGTTTCTGGTAATTACTCACCAATATTTCCCATTTTTTACATTCATGCATTGACTATGACAAATTCCAATGTGGAACACATTCTATGCGCTTGTGTAGGGACATTATTGTTGCAGTAATGCGTTTAAAATTGCTGAAATTTTCTCTGAAAAGGAAGAATGTGGACAGTAAACTATCTTTACTTTACATTCTTGACTAGCAAACATTGCTTGACACTGTAAAGTCATTAAATTTCCTTGTTTAAAACATCAGGGTTGGTGATTTGGGAAATTACGGACTTATTATGATTCACAAACAAACGGCTCACTCACAACTGTGAATCGGTTCTCATTGTTCATTTACAGAGCTGTTCAAAAGACTCAACTTGTTCGTGAGCGTCACATCTCTCACTCAAACCACTGCAGAAGTAGGTCAACAAAACAAAGCCTCTGTTTAGGAGTAGAAGAAGACAATATGATGATCGTAGAAGATAACTTAACATAAAGGGGTAAAAAACCCCAACAAGCACACAGGACCGTTTAGAGTTGCTGAAGAGTTCATCTGATGACTGTAGGCAGAGGCAGGCTAGCACCTCCCATTTACTCTCAGTGTTTGAGCTAAGCTAAGTAGCAGTGGGCGAGCTCTGCCTGTCTCTTCCTTGGTAGTTGAAAGAATGGAGTCTGTCTGCTTGTCATTGACTCTGGAGTGAGGAAAGACAAGAAAAAAAAAGGTGGCGTATCCCTTTAAGGAGAAAGTGGTGTAACAAACTCTATCAGTCAAAGAGGATGCAGTAGCTGACGCAGTGACAGGAGGACCAGATGGGTTGGCAGCTCTGATGTTTTGGAAGAAAGTGACTCAGCGGCTGAAACATCCGAGCAGAGAGGACGGAGCGTCAGAGGGTCCAGATCGTCCCTGTGAGCAGCAGGACGCTCACATTTCACTCTGCCTCTGTAAAGCTGGATGCTACAGGAGGACTTAAAATGGAGGTGAACTGTAAAGGACTCTCCACGTGTCCCCGTCACACTGCATCCTCAGACCGTCCCCCCGCCCCTTGCTCATTTAGAAACTCTTAACCTCCTTTCAGCTGTGTTTGTGAGCCGAGGTCACGGTCGAGCTGCCAGCCCGCGAACAGTAGCAGTCGGTCTGAGAGCGAGCTGAAATCAGAGAATAGTAAACAGAGAGGGGGAGAGTGTCAACACAGAAAACTCCCAGAGTGCAATTCTGTTTGGCAGCCTGCTGTAAAAGCACAGCTGAAATGGAAAAATGATGGAACGTGTCCTCGAGTTCATGACTTTAAGTCAGACTATTGTGGGACTGATAATGTGAGAGCTGAGGCATACTTTAAACCAGGGGTGGGCAACTTTGATTATACTACATACTTTGTTTCAGTGCCTGAGGGCCATACTGTTAAACATTGTCGGGCACACTCGATGAGGAAAAAATATATAAGAAACAAAAAATAGCAAATATAAACCTTCAAAAAAGGATTATACCAGCATTAATATATTTTAACTCCAACACAATTAAAAATTCACCATTTAATGAGCATGAAACGTAACTAAAGTTAATTTAATCTTCTTTTTAATGCAGTGAAAGCATGAATGTTTACCAGTTTTTAAGCACAAATATATTACCTTTACCATTGTTTACAAGTATACTTTTTACTAATACTACATATTATATTTTAATGCCTCATAAAAGATATTTAGAGATACAATCACAGCTAAGTAGTTTCTTTAATGACTTGTAAAAAACAAATCATGTACCAGCAATCTAAGGTTAGTAGAAATATTTTATCACCTATCCTAATTCGTGCATCATCTAGTCCTGGTTACTCATGATGAATCATATTTAGCAGTTGTTGTTTTGTTTTCTTCATATTTCCATTTTGGTGTTGATTTTTTGGAAATGATTGATGGGCTGCATGTGGCCCCCGGGTTGCTAGTGGCCCACCCCTGCTTTAACCTCTTCAGCCCCATAGGAGCCAAATTTGGCTCTGCTGGGGCTCAGGAGAAAAGCTCCTCAACACGACAGCACAAAGCAGTGAACTGTGCCTTTAAGACTAGTCATGTCTGCTTTTATTTGACAAATACATGTATTTTTGACCTTTGGCTCAGTATGCACTGTTTTTCAAAATCCTCGCCTGATCATGTTGTTATCAAACCTCTTTAATTTTGCTCTGCACTACTTTATAACAATAATCCTTTGCAGAAATGATGTAAAAATATTCTATTATTCATTTTTAGAGTTTTACAGCCACTCCAGCATCATTTCTAAGAGATATATTTACAATAAAAAATGTTTTTGTTTTAGTCGAGGACAAATTTTCAAATTATTCTGACTCCTATCTTCGTTTACTCTGTCCCAGTAATACATATACTGATAATCACACATCTGGACAAATCTCTCAAGTGTTACTTTTATTGTGACACCAAAATGATTCAAATAGACCTTGTAGGTTTCGAGCAGAAGGCTTTAAAAAGGGGGTGGGGCTGAACAGGTTAAAGGCTGCTTTTATTCAACATAATGGCCTTTTAATAAAACATTTTAGTATATGAAAGAGCTTTTTGAGGAATTTTTGCTGCCTGTAAGGAAGTGAAAAACAGCTGATGGTTCAGCTGATGCCCCTAAACCTATAAAGAAACTAGTCCGACTTTCCCCAAATGAAATAAAATCTGCATTCAGACTTAAGAAATATATCATTTTGTAAGGTGTAAGAATGTATGAATTCTGAGTGTAGCTGACATAAGAAAACACACTTTGCTGTAATAACTCACTTTCTATAAGCTCTGACAACCACAAAAAATGTTGTATCTTCAGTTTATATCAAGCAGGAAACTTTAGATCTAAAAACGGAGCCAAAACAAAGTGCAAGAAACTGCAGTTCCAAGAGTGTCCACTTGAGGCTTACAGCAAAAGTCCCCGAAGTCCCATTAACATCCATGTTAAAATGACAATTTGCAGCCTGGATAAAGAAAGGAATACTAATGGTAAAAATACATTGTTATAAGTTTACAGCCTAGAGGTTTTGTGACTTGCATACCTTTCTTTTTTATGTGATCACAGCTGATCACACATGACTTCAGTGTAAACAAACATGGTGGACAATATCTGGTGGCTAAATGCGACTAGCGGTTAGCTGCCTGTGTCAGTTGTGATTCCCATCCAGGTCCTCCCTTTATCAGTTTGTTTTATATGAGCTACAGTTTATTTTGTTTAGACGCTTGTGTTCTTTAAACAAATCAGCGAGTTGGACCTCCATTTTGATGTCCGTCTAACTTTATGCTTCGCCTGTACTCTCGTTGCCGTGACTACATTGACTTCTCGTTTCAGCCAATCATATAACCATAATCAGGCCTTTGCTGAGTTTGATCAGAACTGGAGATCCGAGCTGAAAGTCGACCCGATTGTTGTGATGTGTACCCCGCTTAAGACAGTTAAACAGTTAAAGTTAGATTACTAAATACTGTTCATTAACAGGAGGGGGATGCTGGACTTTCACATCCATTCATATCAAAATAGTTAAACTGCACCGTTATTGTGGATTTGTATTTCTTAGCTGGCTGGAAGGATGTTCATGTCTGACGAAATTTCTGCTCTACTGCTTGAGCAATTTGTTAATTATTCTCGTCCCTACAAAGGAGTAGCAGTGTCCTTATTTGACATCACTGTGAGAGGAAGGGTCCCCCTGCTGTTCTGCCCACAGTTGCTCGACTATGTTGCACCTTAAAGGACAAAAAGCAAATGATTTAAAGTTTGATGCATCAGTTGTAGAGCTCAGTCTTTTTATGACTCCCTCATCAACCCTGACAGATTTTAAATAAAACTTTATGTTATTAGTACACAGAGGAAAAAGCACTTACTGTGTTGTAAATGAAGGTCACTGTTGGTTGTTGTCACTCTGAGAGACCCTCCCTCACGGTTTGTTTTGTGACCTTGCAGCGTCTCAGCGATCTCTTTGTTATCCTCTCCCTCCTCTTTCATCTTCGTCCCAGGACAGCTCCATCTTTGTTTTAGGTGAGAAGATGAAAGATTTGAGTTTATCCTCAGGAGGCTGGTTTGGGTCAGTGCTTTCCAACACTGCTGAGTTTCAGTTCACCTCAGAGGAAAATGAAGAACAAGCTAAATATCTGTCTGTGGGCACGAATTTAGTCTTTTCACATCATTTATGCCTCCAAGACGATGATCACCAGCACCAGAGGGAGGTCATGCTGGGCTGTCTGGACGTCTGTTTTTCAACATTTTGTTTTGAGGGTTTTTCTCTAAACTGTGCACGAATTTCTCACATCTCAAGGTTAATAATTAGAATTTGGTGATCAGAGTTCAAGGTCATAATCAATCAACCTTTATTTGTATAGCTCAATAGAGCAGACTGAAACCATACTCTTCATTTATAGATACACATATATGCATATATAGAAATAAATATGACAGATATATTTGTATATATACATACACACATCCAGAGATATATCATCCAGGGAGAGACAAAGGGACTAAAATCACATTTGTTTCTGCTGAATATAGATTTAATCAATCAATCTTTATTTATGTAGCACCATATTTGTTTTTGTTGAATATAAATGTATTAAAGGTAAGCCCAGTGAGATGTGGCATCTCATTTCAAGCGGGACCTCGTGTATATATGTTTGTAAAGATAGTTACTATGGATGAATAATCAATACAACCTTGGATAGAGAGATCAATCTGATGTGATCAATCTATATGTGTGCTGTTTGCAGGGACTTTCATGTATTTAATAGTGTTTATCTCTATGAAGTTAATATCAGAGACTGTAATGATAATGGAATGGGGCTAAAGGAAAGGCCAAATAATTGTAATTGTTTAATTAATAATTATGTCTCTTGCTCATGCTTGTGGGATATCCCAAGCACGGCCTGATAACAATTAGGAGGTCATGTGTCTGTGATCTCAGGTCTTGTGAGTGCAATAATTCAGACTGCACTGAAGGATTTTTTTTTAAATCAAAATTGGCTCAAGCCTTCACTTCAGGGTCAGATGGTCAGATTTTCAAAGGTCAAAAACCAGCCCAGTCGTCCCTCTTCACCCATCTCTGTACCTTACTGTTCAACTAGTAAACGTGGACATGAAGCCACCAGACCGTAGCCTTGGTTTACTCTGTCAGAAGGTTAAATGTGAAATTCTGACATATGATAGAAAGCACCACCCTGATCATGTCCTCCTCCTTTCTGCAGGGTCCAGGTGGATCAGACGAGTCGTCATCTCCTGATCTGTCTCAGTCCAAGAATCACCAAGACGTGCACAGCTTCGTGCAGGAGCACTTCCAAGCACAGTACAAGTGAGTCTGCTCTCCTGATGCACCACACACATCAGCTTAACTGTGACAGGGCTTTTCCGAGTGAGCAGTGATCTTTGGAGAGTTACTGTAGCCGTGTGGAGACTTTAGATGACCATTAAAACTGAGTCATGACTGATGGTGCACACACACTATGCTATTCACAACACACCACACGGATCCTCCACACACCAGCATATTTTCATTAAGGAGTCTCTTTTTTTTTTTTATTGTTACCTGAAGGCACAAAAATAAAATGTAAAAGATGGAGAAATATAAACGTCTCAGTCATTGCACTACCCCCCTATTGTTTGTGCAAATGTCTGCAAGAGGGCAGGAGGGGTGGAGTTATGTAAGCTGAAACATTTATATATAAATCTATGCATACATATACACACTAGATTGCCGAAAGTATTGGCTCATCTGCCTTCACACTTATATGACCTTGAATGACCTCCATTCTTAATCCACAGAGTTTATGGGCATGTCATTTTCGAGCAGAAGGCTTAAAAAAGGGGCTGGGCTTAACAGGTTAATATGACGTTGGCCCCTTTGCAGCTGTAACAGCTTCAGCTCTTCTGTGAAGGCTGTCCTCTGATTTAGGAGTGTTTACGGGAATTTTTGAACATTTTCCCAGAAGCACATTTGTGAGGTCAGACACTGATATTGGACGAGAAAGCCTGCAGTCTCCTCTCTAATTCAACCCAAAGGTGTTCTGTTTGGTTGAGGTCAGGACTCTGTGCAGGCCAGTCAAGTTCTTCCACACCAAACTCCCTCATCCAGGTCACACTGTTCTTGAGCTAATCTAATGGCCACATGAAGTTTGGAGGTCTATAGCTGCTGACTCTCCAGAACATTGGTGACCTCTGTGACCTATGACCCTCAGCATCCACTGACCCTGCTCTGTGATTTTACGTGGCCTGCTACTTCGTGGCTGAGTTGTGGAATATTTAGAAGTGAGGAAACACGACTGGACTTACTGCTCAGGTGACCTCCTATCACAGCACCATGCTGAGTTCACTGAACTCCTGAGAGCGACCAGTTCTTTACTGATGTTTGTAGAAGCAGACTGCATGACCAGGTGCTTGATTTATTCACCTGTGGCTATGGATGTGATTGGAACACCTGCATTCAATGATTTGGATGAGTAAGTAAATACTTTTGGCAATATAGTGTGTATACACAACTTAAAAAAATATTTAAATAAACAAATAACAATAATAGATAAAAATGCACATACACAGAATCTCCATTTTGAAGTCTTTTTAAGACAAAATCTGCTCTCCATGCTGTGTTTTTGATAATTTAAACCATTAGTGACAAAAGTTCTTTGTAAAAGTGGCAGTCTCACTGGAGAAGTCTGACGCACTCTAGTGTAGCTGAAAACGGTTATTTTAACTGTCCAAGTCTTCATCGGGGCATTGATTGATGATGGTTACATGTGTTTAAATACACCTGAAAGTTGACTCCTGACAATAAAGATAATAAAGAGCACCTGATCCTGCACCTCGCCACTAAACGCCTGAACTCAGGGCAGAACTTGCGTTTTAGTTTTTTTTGATTATGTTTTAAAGCTCCTGTGAGGAACCTTCAGTCTGTGATGAGTTTGGTGCCCCCTGTTGACAATGAAGGAAGTTTCTCACTTTGCTTATTTGGTTGTGTACATCTGAAGATAAGTTTTCTATAAGCTGTGTTTACCAAAAAGGAAATAATAGTCTGGTATAATCGTCTGTATCTTTATCTATAGACACCCTAATGAGCCAATACAATGACATTAAGCCTCATGTGACTTCACTGTACTGTACAGCAGCTCTAACTGTCCTCACATGCTCCAAATGTCAATAAAAAGGCCTCAGCATTCATATTAAACCATCTTCTGTCAGTAACTCTTTTGTTTTCCTCACATGCTGGAGTGACTGAAATAGAAGTGAATAAAATCCTCACAGAGACAGTCAACACGGCGCAGCCTGCCTGTTCTTATGTGGTATTTAGACTTCATTGATCAGATTATAGAGTCTTTGCTGCGTACAGACGATGTAGAGGAGACTTCCTCCGAGCTGCAGAACAGTAAATCTACACCACGTCTACACTGTAATTACTGAGCAGGAGGGAGAAGAGATGATCTGCTCTGGTGCCATCATCGCTGAGTCCCTAATTTATTTATAGAGCACAGTTCATACAAATTAAAATGCAGGTCAGAGTGCTTTACATTGAGACTAAAAATGATTGACAAAAGATATATACTGTATACATATGAATAATCATTTTCTTACACCCACCTAGCCAATAAACACTCAGCAGAGGTCCATCTAAAATGCAATATTCAACTGTAATGTAATGACAGTAGGTGGGATTTCGAGGATTTGGAGACTAATGCACACCAGAGAAGTTAAAGTAAGAGAATCATCAGGCAGAAAGAAATAAAAAGCTAAAAATACATTTGAAATAAGCTAATAAATTAAAACATGTTAAAAGATAAAAATTAAATCAAAATTGATTGGCTGTAAAAAGATAAAAAAATATATATCAACATGATAAAATATATAAGCAAATAATAAAAATGAAATAAGTCAGAAAATTAGATTTAAAACTTAAATTTAATAGTAAATTTTCTTGAAACTAGATACTGTAGTACAACAATTTCCCGGCTTAGGATAAAAAAAATCTGTCTGTCTGTCTGTCCGTCAGTCTGTCTGTCTGTCAGTCGGTCTATCTGTCTAGACAGAGACATCAAAACACAACTTTTAAAAAAATATATAAATAAATAAAAAAAGAAGATAAGTTAATAAATAAATAATAATAGATAAAACTAAACATAACCCAAATGTCCATTTTTGAGTCTTTGGAGACAAACTCTGCACTCCATGCTGTGTTTTTGATAATTAATAATAATGATAATAATAATTTTCTTTCAGCCAACCAGCAAATAAATGTTCAGCACTGGTCCATTTACTAAATAATATTCCACTGCAATTGCAATGATAGTCGGTAGGATGTCAAGACGATTTAGAGACTAATGCACACTAGAGAAGCTAAAGTCAAATCAATGATAAAATCGAGATGACTGAAAAACTATGAAAGACAAGAAGCAAGGGAAAACACAAAGCAATAAAACCAAGGATTGTCTGACAGAAATAAAAACATGTTAAAAAATTCAAATTAAATCTAAAATGATAAACTGTAAAAATGTAAAAACTTAATCAGCATGATAAGATATATTAGCAAATGTTGAAAATGAAATAAATCATCAGACAATGAAATTTAAAACTTGAGTTAATAATAATGCATGGTAAAAAGTGATACTTATAGATACATAAGTGCAGTATAATCTTCTGTAAATCTCATTATAGAGTATATATCCATTCATCTGAAACATCTGAATCCTGCTGAGCTCGTCTTGTATGTCTTTTTGGATCACGGTTGGATTTATTTGTCCATAAACCGCCATTTTGGCTCCGTGTGGATGCGGAGCGCCAAGAAAACCAGCCTCTCTCAGCTGCCTGTATTATCAGCCCTGTGTGTGCTGCAGCTGGGTCTCCTCATGACTCCCATCGATCCATCATCCAGGAAATAAAGAGCCGATTATTTTTTTACATAATAAATGCATCTGTCAGCTGCGGCCCGCTGGGGGAGCAGCCTCGCTCAGACGTCGAGTCAATTACCCTCGGCTTTTTGTCGTGACGTTTGGCGGACTGCGAAGATCTTTCTGAAACCTTTCTCTGCGTTTGCATCATCCAAACAGGTGGATTCAACGTGCTCAAGCCTTTTGTGTCTCACATATACGGGCCGGTCTTTTTACTCCCTCTTTCATTACAGGCCAACTGAGAAATAAGTAGAATATTGTTGAGATATGACAGAGATCCGTCTCATTAATGCAGTTTCTCAACAATGCTTCAAACTGTGCACACATGTCCACACAGACTCAGGGATGAACTTGTTAGATTTTGAAGATCATATGTCAAAGATGATCTGTATCAGCTGTACGTGGCCTTAAGTGGCACGGTCCAATCAGAGTCCTCAGAGCAGGAGGAGGTGGAGCTACAAGCGAGACGACGGCAGGAAGTGACTGCTTGCACAGAGATTAGCATAAATGCTAAGAGCATCTGCAGTCGGATCTGGACCGCATGTCTTTATTAAATGAACAAACACTGACAGCATTTCTCTGAAGAGGTTATTTTAACTCCACTTCTGATGTGTTAGGGCGAGAGTTTGTTCTACTCACTTTTGTACTTGTAGCACCAACAGCTGGATCCAATGTCTGTAATCAGGCAGATCCGTCTTGCCAAGCTCCAATCTGCAGGGATTGTGCTCGGCCCAAAGTGGCAAGGCCCAATCAGAGCCCTTTAGAGCAGGAAGAGGTGGAGCTACAAGCAAGACAACAGCAGGAAATGACTGCTCACATAGAGATTAGCATCAATGCTAACAGCTTCAGCAGCATTTTTATCTGATCTTGACTACATTTTTGTAGTAAATGAAAATTAAACAACACTTATAGCATTTTTCAGCATTTGTAATAACATCTTCAGTATGTCCAGGAACACCAACATAAGAGTAATACAATATAAGATCATCCATGGAACACACATTACACAGCACAAAATGCATTTAATGGGATTAACTGCCTCAGACAGATGCACTCATTGTACACAGATTATACAACAGATAACTACTTCCATGCACTCTGGACCCGTCCACCAATACACCATTTCTGGAAAGAAGTAACCACCACATTATCACAGTTTACTGGCTGTAACATCCCACTCTCCCCTTCCATATGCATACTTGGAAATCTAGACACACTTAACACAGACTCAAAGCAAATCATAACACCTCTGCTAGTAGCTCTAACTATCGCCAAGAAAACAGTACTATAAAACTGGAAAAATAGGAAGAAGGTCAACCTCAAACAATGGCTGGACCTATTATCACAACAGATATCATTTGAAAAACAATCAGCAATAACAAACCAACCTGGTGAATTCAGTAACAAAAATATACTCATAAACATGACTTTCATGTTCTTCTTTTCTTTCCGCACTATGTACCAAAACCATCCTGTTATCCACTCTAAAGTCAAACCCAAACAGATCATGAAAACTACTTGTTTTTTTATTTATTTATTTATTTATTATTTGTTAGTTTGCTTGTTGTTGCTGTTTTTTTTTTTTTACGTATTTACTTACTACCCGCAGTAGCAGTATGTTTTGTATATATCTGTTTCTATGTCTCTGTATGTGTTCATAAATAAAAATTTTTAAAAATTCTGCATAGAAAGGATATTTTTGCTTCACTTCTGACATGATTTGGAGAGAGATTGTTCTACGAAGAGCCTTTTTTTTTGTATTTTACACTGCACAGTACATCATCTGATTGGCCTGTAATGAACGTGATTTTTGGAGCGATTGTCCAGTCCCCTGCTAGGAATGCTTCTTAAGGGTTCTGCCCATTCCCAAACACTTTCTACGGACTGTTGCCTAGCTTGACAAGAGTAGCTGTGATCTACAGTGTAAGATCTCTTGAATGGTAAAAAAGCTAGCCTTGCCTAGGGATGGGAATCGAAAACCAATTCCAGTTGAGAATCGTCAACAGGTCCATCAAAGTATCGTTATCATGAGTCTTTTTGCCAATCAATTCCCTTATCAATTCCCTCCACTGACAGGGTTCAGAAGCGGTCAGAATTGTGTCTTAATTTTTTACAAAAGACGCCTACTGCACGACCTTAAGTGAATGGAAACACCAGCAACTTGCAGAAGCAGTTATCTATGCTGTGACGTGTGTTTGACATTGTTGCCACTGAAAGTCTACCGGCCAACATTTGCCCACATGGAAAATATGCAGAAATCAATAAGGGAATCGTTAAAGAATTGATCGATTCGCAGGATCTTTAATAGCATTGGTATCAATAAAATCTTTTCAATTCCCATTCCTAGCCTTTCCAAGTCTGTGCAGCCACAGTAAACATTAGAGCACAGTGCTAAATAGATGAAGCCACACCCACTTGGGATGGGCAAACACACATCATGAGGATTTACAGCTTGTCAACTTCCGTTGAGCCTTTTTTTTGTTCTTGTTTATCAGTTTGCTTTACATTGAATTGTCTTTATTAATCGGCCTTCATCTACAAACCACTGTTTGATCGTCAGTCTGTAATATTCAACATTAAATATGAGCTGTGATTAACGTCTGCCTCTGAAAGTGGTCCCAGCAGACTGATCTTCTTACATCTTGTTTGTGTGAGCCCTCCTCCATCTGCCAAATCGTCTGAAAGTGTCGGCTCAGTGTGACTGCCGGTAATTCATCTGTCAGAGCTCATCTCTTAATTACTCTCCTCACTGTCAAATGTTTCTGCAGTCACACTCGGGTGTGTCGATCCAGGAAGCTGCTGCAGCCTGCCAGCTGAAATTTGTTCCTCTCACCCACTCGAGTGCCGTGTTATTAGAGAAAGAGAGAGGGTGTTGGAGGAACAGGATGGGCTTACTGAGCTCTAACTTCAACTGCAACTGGAGGATAGAGCGGTGAGCAATCTGGAGCTGTTATCACAACCAAAAACTGTGAATTTTACCGAGATAACTGCAGTTTGGATTTAACATGTCTCTTTGATTAGGGAGGTATTTTTTTTTTCTTAAATAACTACTAAAGTACGGTGCACAGAGCTGCTAGAATATTTTGGAGATCAGTAAAAAGATGCACTGTGCACGGGTCCCTGCTTCATTAAATACTGAGATTTGGTGAAAGAAAGTAGAGAGAGTAGAGTACATTAAAAACCGCTGATCTACAACCCTCTCTTAGAGATCTCCCCTCATTTGGAACTCCCATTCATCTGCCTGTTACTGCAAGTAGCTAATCAGCTAATCACATGGCAGCAACTCAATGCATTAAGGAATGAAGACATGGTCAAGATGACCTGCTGAAGTTCAAACCGAGCATCGGAACGAAGAAGAAAGGTGATTTAAGGGACTTTGACCTCAGGTTTGGAAGTCTGAGTGTTTCAGGAACTGCTGATCTGCTGGATTTTCACACACAACCATCTCTAGGGTTTACAGGGAATGGTCCTAAAAGAGAAAATATCCAGTGAGGAGTAGTTTTTTTGGGTCAAAATGCCTTGTTGATGTCAGAGGTCGGAGGCCGTAGTGGTTGGAGATGATATAAAGGCAACAGGAACACCTCGAATCTTGAAGCAGATGGGCTGGAGCAGCAGTGGACCACACCAGGTGCCACTCCTGTCAGCTAAGAACAGGAAACTGAGGCTACAGTTTCCCAAATTTGGACAACAGACGATTATAAAAGTGTCTCCTGGTCTGATGAGTCTGGATTTCTGCTCCACACCCAGATGGTAGGCGCAGAGTTTGGTGTGAACATCATAAACGATGGATCCATCCTGCCTTGGATCAGCGGTTCAGGCTGCTGTTGGTGGTGTCTTGGCACACTTTGGGCCCCTTAGTTCCACCTGAGCATGGTTCAAACCCCACAGCCTGCCTGAGTATTGTTGCTGACCACAGTGGACCAACTTCTGATGGAGACTTCCAGCAGCTCTATGTCTTAAAGCTCAGATCTTCTCAAACTGGTTTCTTCAGTGTACTCCAGTGGCCTCCACAGTCACCAGATTTCAATCCAGTAGAGCACCCTTGGGATGTGGTGGAGCGAGAAACCAGCATATCTGGGGGATGTTTCCAGCACCTTGTTAAATCTTAATCTCTTAAAGCTCTATTATAGAAGAAAAACAGCCACCAAAACTGATCTCTACTGAGACATTTATGCATTTATACATTATTTTTTTATCACTCTCAAATTAACCTGCAGTTTGATTTGGCAGCAAACTCTCTATAGAGGCATAAAAGTGTGTCCATGCACCTTCTTTAATGGGTTTATATTTTCCAGCACGATATTAAAGTGGCGGCTCAGATTCCTTCTCACAGGGTTTGGATCTTCAGCAGTCATGGTTGACATCCTAGTAAACTGTGGCTAATCTCTTAGTCCATTGAGCTCCATGAATGAGCTGGTGTGGCACGAGCAGAGGAGATGTGTGTGTGGACAAATTTATCTTGACTGCTGCTCGTCTCTTACCCTCGATCCTGGAGCCTCACCGCTGCCGGTGCGACACTCTGCGGCGTCTGATGAGATCTCAGATCGAGGGTTGACGGAGCGGAGAATCATCCCTGTAACAGCCCCGTTTGTCCCTGCGCTGTCACCACAGCCATTAAAACGTGTTCAAACAAGTCTGGGCCTGGAGTAATTTGATCTTAATTTATGTTTTCTGTCATCACACGCTGGAGGGAATCATAAGCAGACATCAGCTGAACTCCACATTAATCTGCTTTTCCCACTTTTTTATTTTGAAGATGAAAACATGAGTAAGATTACACATGACAGAAATCACACTAAATAATTACACCAATGTTTGATGTTAGGGGAGTAAAGATCATTTTATAGAACAGTTAATAATCCATGATTAAAGATGAATTAATCATTAATAAGCTCTCATAAACGTCTCTCCTCATCGTGGCTTTAATCTCGCTCTGATTCAGACGTCACTTCTCTTCACACTCTGATCAGCTGAGTAAATGTTGGATCAGATGAAAAAGGCTGATCTGTGTGTGTTCGGCTGAGTGAAACTCTCCGTCAGTCAAACGTTTTATCACAGCAGAGCTCTCCGACGGTTGCTCCAGTGTTTCAGGTCACAGACCAGCACAGTCTCATTTTCTCTGAAGCACTCAGGGTTATTTCTTTTCACTTTATTGATATTTATTACATTTCAGCTGAGCTCTGGACAAGTATTGAATCTGTGATTACAGAGGGATCAGTTCTTTTGCTGCTTTGGTCTTAAAATCAGCAGCTTCAGCAACACCACAGCTTCACAGTTTCACCCATGTGTCAATCAGTCAGTCGTTCATCCATCTATTCATCCACTCATTTATTCATCTTTACATCTGTTTATCCTTCCATCCACTTGTCCATTGATCTGTTCATTTACCTATCCATCCATCTGTTAATCCCTCCATCCATTTATTTACTAATTTGTCCTTCTATCCATCCATCCATTAATCCCTCCATCCATTTATTTACGAATTTGTCCGTCTATCCATCCATCTAACAATTCACTTATCCATCTATCCATCCATCCAGTGATCTATTATCCCTTAATCCATCTGAACGTTCATCCATCAACTCAACAATTCATCCATACTGCAATACTTTCACCTGTCCATCCATCCATCCATCCATTTGTGCACTGATCTTTCCATTTGTCTGTCCATCCATCTATTTTTCATTCATCCATCCTTCCATCCATTTATTCCTCCATTTATGTATTTCCTTTGTCCTTCCATCAATCAATCAATCAATCAATCAATCAATCAATCAGTCTTTATTTGTGTAGCTCCAGTTCATAACAACTGTTATCTCAAGACACTTTACATGAAGACAAACTCTTCATTTTATGGGTACACATATATGCATATACATACAGTAGTTTCTTGTTTATAACACGCCCTCGTTTATAACACGCACCCCATTTTTTCATGCTTTTTTCCAGGAAAAACGTTGTATTCATATATAACATGCACCCACATTTTGCCAAACCTTACTGTCAGCTCAAAAATTTCCTTTATTCAAAGTTTTAATCAATGAAACTTCAAGTATTTTCACAACAAATACCTTATACGACTTTCTCTCTCAACCGGATGCGGAAACACCTTTTGCATGGGGAATCAGGGTTCCAGTTTTATGCAGCTAAAATCTGAAACAGTCTTTCTGAAGATGTGAGACAGGCCTCTACTCTGACAATGTTCAAATCTAGGCGCAAAACAGCTCTATTTAACTGTGCATATGACTGAAAGGATCTTATCTGCACTCCTCTCTTTTAAAGTTTATTTTATAATGATTATTTTTGTTTTTATTTTGTATTGGGATTTTAATGCATTTATTTTGTTCTGTAAAGCACTTTGAATTACCTTGTGTACGAATTGTGCTCTGCATATAAACTTGCCTTGCCTTGCTTCATGCCTGCACACTTATTCGTTTGTATCAACATGCTGATGTCTTCGACCAATCAACACGCAGCTATTTTGGTCCCCTTGTTCACAAGATGGCAACTCCCTGTGTGTTTGCACATGAGTAGTACTGTAACGCTTGAGAATTACACGATCATTACACAAAGGTAAACTAATTAAGACCCAAAATATTGGATTAGAACAGTTTAACAGTCAGTTTAATAAGAATTACGAAAGTCTGGCAGGAATGTTTTGCGGAGAAAGAGAATACTTCGGCTTTTTGTATCAGATGTGTTGTAATCGCGATGTTAGGAGACAACATATTTTACATGTTTTGCTTGTGTATAATACACACCCGAAAATTAGACCTTATCTAAGAGCAAAAGAATGTGTGTTATTTACGAGAAATTATAGTACGTATAAATACACATATACATATATATACAAATACATGCATCCAACACCCAACATGAATCCATATAGCCAATCATGAATCCCTCCATCTATTGGTCTATCCTCCCATCTTGTGATCTTTTTATCCAAATAATCCATTCATCAATCCATCTTTTCATCGTAATGTTCGTCCATCCATCAATTCACCATCCATGAGTTCACCCATGCGTCCATCAACCTAGTGATTCATCCATCCATATATCAGTTTGATTATCCATTCATCCTTACATAAATGAATTCATACATCCATCTGTTCGTCCATCCATTTCTGCTTTTATTCATTAATTTCTCCACCCATCTAATCATCTGTTCATTTATTTATCCACCATTCATCCACTCACCTATCCATCCAGTGATCTATTTATCTGTTGTTTGTTTGTTGGTTCATCCATCCACTTCGCCCCGCTCAATCCCATCCATACGATCAACTGGTCCAGTCCATTTAACTACACTCTAAAATGAAAACTAAAGAGGGCTTTAAGATTTCACATTTACAATTTAGAGGCAAAACTATTTTAAGTTTTAGAGTTTATAAAGTCATAAATTTACAAGAAACCAGTCTTGAATTGTTAGAAAATAAAGTATAAAAAAGCCTCTTAAGTGAAAGAAAATCATCACATATGAAGCTGTTTGCCTTGTGTCACGACAGCAATTTAGATCTTGATCATGTTCTACATTTTACCAGGACAAAGTAAAAAGGAATTACCTACTTACAATCTACAATCAACCTATTATCATTGCAGCAAGACCTTAAAGAAATACTGTGGTGAATTGGACAAGATTATACTGTCTGTTCATCAAAAACTAAAGCACGCTAGGCAGATTAAGAATGAAATTTAAGACTCTGATAGTTTTTTAAGTAATTTGCTGTATTGAAGTGTCCATTTTGTATCATCCAACAATAGAAATATTAAAATGATTTGTGGTCCTTATTTTCCAGCCCTAGGTAGTACAGTGGACTGTGTTCTCTCCATACAGACTGTTTCTCCTGCTTTCACCAATTAGGACTAGAAATTTACCAAAAAGGGAGAAGAAAAGTCCTACTTGTTAATTTAAATAAACAGTGACATGTTTCTAACTACTGCTGAGAGCTCTCTGTTAGATTTTCCTGCTGCTTCCTCTGATGTAACGTCTGTATTAAGTTACTGAGTCTTTGTAGTTTAATGGATCTGTTATTATGTTTACACAGTTAATTTAATCAGTGGATTGTGAGGCTCATATTAAGTTTAATACCTTTTCCATTCAGAGTTTTATCTGCTGAATAAACTGACATCCATCCTCGATCAGAGCAGATCTGTCAGGCGTGGTGAGAAGAATGAGCTGCCGATCTGTTTGATTCTAATCTGCTGAGACTTTTTATGTTTTAATTATCTCTCAGAGGAAAAAAAATCAATGAGATAAAGATGCCAGAGAGATGCATCATGGGGGAACTTGATGCTCGGGGAGTGTTTTTTTTATCGTGAGGGACACACACCTTTCAACACACACTTCCTCCATTAGAGCATCACCAGAATATCACCTCCCTCCGCTCTCCTCTTTCTCCTTTTTTAAGTGTTTCCGAGCAGCGCGGGCACATCTATGTTTTAGTGCTGCCTCAATGTGATTTGTATGCATGGTGTGCCGTTAGCCTCGCTGTTTCCTGGCGAGGAGAAGACATCCGTGGGGCGGCCGTCCCGCTCTGCCAACAGAGAGAGAGCCACTCAGAGCCACAGTCAGCTGGGCTGGCTTGAATAGAGCTTTATTCTCTGACCCCTCGGCGGACCCCAGAGACCTCCCACAGTCCCCCTCATAGTCTGAGTCAGGTGCCCCTTTGCACTAAAACACTTTAGAAGTTCAGTTTGGTCTTCATACCGCTCTTCAGGACAGGACGGTGTGTGAAGGTGACAACATTCAAGGATGTTTTTTTAACGGGACTGGAGCACAGCAAAGTGTGAACAAGAGCTCATCAAACCAGGGCACTGTACTGAGGCTTTGTTTTGTTGACCTACTTCTGCAGTGGTTTTCGAGAGAGGTGTGACGTTCACGAACAAGTTGAGTCTTTTGAATGGCTCTTAAATTTGCAGGCAATTTGCATTTAGGAATGGCTCACTCAGAACTGCGAATAATTTCTCATCGTTCACTTAAATGAGCTGTTCAAAAGACTCAACTGGTTCGTGAACGTCACATCTCTCGCAAAAACCACCGCAGAAATCGGTCAACAAAACAAAACCTCTGTTCAGGAGTAGAAGAAGATAATACCATGATAATAAAACATAATGTAACATAAAGGGGTAAAAAACAGGTCACAACAAGCACACACTTGCTGAAGAGTTTATCTGATGACTGTGGGCAGAGGCAGGCTAACACTTCCCATTGACTCCCAGTGTTTGAGCTAAGCTAACTAGCGGTGGGCAAGCTCTGCCCCTCTTCCTTGTTACTGGATGCACAGTTGAAAGAATGGTGTCTATCTGCTTGTCATGGACTCAGGAGTGACGCAAGACACGAAAACTAAAAACCTGTTGGAGTGTTACTTTGAATGTTTACTGTCGTTCCACATACCATCGAATCTGCTCTACAAGCACTTATCTCCTCATCTCCTAATGAAAACATCCATAGCAGCAGTAAAGCATGTTCACTGGAGTAGCACAAGTGGTTGCCAAGATTTAAACTATATTTTTATTGAAGTTTTTTTTTATATACATATAAAAAAACAGAACAATAGAAAAACAGGTTAAGTCAGAGTTGTTTTCTTCAGTGTCCCAGTATTGTTATTATTAGTCCATCAGATCTTCCATATGAATGTATATCCGGGTTAGGACCCACACAAAACATTTGCATGCTGACCAATCATTATCCTTGAATTAGTCACTGAGAAGACAAGAGGCACAAACAAAGTTACATATGTAGTTATACTAATAAAAATATATACCAACCACATCCTATCATATGTATTTGTTCAGAAATGTTATCCATTTGGACCAATACCTGACAATTTAAGGTTTATTAAAATTAACCAGGCCTGTAGCCATCATAGCTCCTGGCAGCTCCTGCAAGTGCAAATACGTTTGTGCAGTTCACCGTAAGGAAGTGGATTTTGATTATATTGGTCATTAAAATAATTGAGAGTGACTACATTTGTGGTAGAATATTGCTTGCAAGAAATGAAGGGTATGCCAAATATGGTCGTTTTTTGTCTTACTGTTGCTCAGCTCTCTTAGGCTGAATTAAAAGAAAGCACCCAAAGTTTCCTTCACTCAGCATCTGTTTAGAAAACGTCTGATCCAGGATATCCTGCAGGGATTACCTCTAAATACTGGACAAACACTTTAATTTGTTTTCAGGACAGTTTACACAAAGACTTCCAGAAATCAGACCGTTAACTTTTACCTCACCATTCAGACAATTAACTGCCTGAGAAGCGTTTAATGAAGTTTAATCAGGAGGAGCAGGCTCTACATGAAACAGAGCTGTAACAGAAAATCACTCCTGAACTTTCCCTCCTCTGTGATTTAACACATACATTCAGAAGAAGAATGGAGCCTCTCACTTGCCCTCCTTAAGGTGTCACAGGAGCGTTGGTATCACGGTGAAGGTGATGCAACAAGATGGAAACCTGCTCCGTTCCTCCTTTAAAGGCACGCTGACCCCAGGGAGCTTCCCCCTCGCCCGACCCCCTCGTCCTCTCTCATTCTCACCGTTACATCACTCACGTCTGCGTTCTCACCGTCAGATCAAAACGCTCCGCAGGAACACCGTGTTCATTTTTGACTTTGGAGTAACGAGATTAAGACGTCTCCTCTGCTGTCAGGGTCCATCAGGACGACTCTGAGCTTCATCTGAAATTCTGGTAAAGTCAGCTTAGCTGCTTTTTGAAGACTAATGCTCCCCTCTCTCTCTCTCTCTCTCCTCAGATCATCCCTGACCTGCCCTCACTGTCTCAAACAGAGCAACACCTTCGACCCCTTCCTCTGCATCTCACTCCCCATCCCTCTTCGGCAGACCAGGTGAGACCTTTGACCTTTCACCAATCGATGATCCAACCTCCAGTGAAGCAGCAGCAGCTCCTGTAGATCTGGTTTGTAACCAGTTTAGTTTGTGCACTGTCAAAAACTCAGATCTAAGTGAGAGTATTTGACCAATTTTAAGGCAAAAAAATCTCACTAGATTTATTCTAATACACAGTTTTCTTACATGTCTGGATTAAGGTCATTTTTGAAGATGTAAAAACTAAAAATAAGTCCTGAGTTGCTTGTATATAATAAGTAAAATAATCTGCCAATAAGACAAGACAAATTGAACTTGAGCAGACATTAAACCTTAATTTAAGATCCTCACTGAGTCAGACTTTCCCTGTTTCATTGGCAGATATTTTAAGCAATTTAGTGCCTTATTTTTGCCTTGAAAAAGACAAAGCAGACACACACATCCCTGGTGCAAAAAAATTAAATAATTCACATGAAAAAGTACAAAAAAGATTCACAAACCAGAAGTAGCTCCCTTCAAGAATTAATGTGAAAATCAAAATGCCACTGATTTTCAACTTCATTTTTTTGAAGGGATCTACTTTTGGTGTGCAGATCTTTAGTTCTTTTTCAGAGGATTAGAACTTGCAGTCATTGTTTCTTTGGTCATGCGCTGCAGTTTGTTTAAAGTTAACAGATAAACACTGGACGTGTGCAAGGTTTGTGCAGGTTTGCAAGATTCAAAGACATTTTAATCATCACAATAACTAAACAGAGCTCATGCACTTATAGAATAAATGATTATTATTAGGAAAAAAAATCAGCAACGCTAAGAGAAAGATGGATGAGTGGTAGGGTTGCAAACCGGTGGAAAATTGCAGGAATTTTTCAGAAACTTTCTATGGGAAGTTAGACTAAGGAATTTCCTTGGGAATTAAATGGAAACTGGAGGTAATTTAAACAAACTGTGTCACATCCAAACATAAATATAAAGATTTATTTTTGTCACAGGCAGACATCCATGCAAAATAAAACTATTAAGCACATTTCAGCAGGTTTATTTGTAAGTAGAACTTTATCAAGTTTTAATTATTTTATTGAACAATCAGTTTGAGTTCCACTTTGTGTCCGCGTGCTCAAATGTTTGGCCTCAACTGTCCAGGGTTCTAGAAATCATTTGTGCACATGATGAATAGCTGAGATATTCTCAACTGAAATATGTTTTCCCAACTACACTTTCCCAACTTTCAGTTTTGTGACTTCCTGGATTTTTCCCATAAGTTCTGGTAAATTCCCATTAAAGACTTCCAGCTTTGAAAATTCTTGCATAGATGAATAGTGTTTATTGGTTTTTAAAGTGGATAAGGATTAGTTAAGACTGTACCCACAGATTAACCTGAAGCATCAGCGCTCACTGGAAGGCCTTAACCAAAATGATAACTCAGCAGAACTTAAACTATGAGATTAAACCTGAGCGATGTGATCACTGTTTTTGTTTTGCAGTGCCTCTTTCAGACTGGTTGTTCCCTTTATTTAGCTCAAACTCTCTGTAACAGGTCACAAAGGTTCATCCAACACTCGGTCTAATTTTGGAAACAGTTTTAAAAGCTTTGTTCTGAGAGGGAGCCAGGTCCACGATATTTCATCACGTCATCGTTTTACCGTGAGGGACTGAAATAAAACACTTCAGAGGGAGAAGCAGACGGTGGAAACAGATGGATGCTCCTTAAAACAAGTTTTTCATGTTTTCTTCTGTGTGGAAGGTTCAGATATGAGTCATAAAAACACACTTTTGTTCTCTTTACCCAGCAGTCCAAACACTGGACCATGTCCCGGGGCAAACCTCTGAGTTTGTTTACACTGACTGTGAGCAGCTGAATGTTACACTCACCTTTAGGCCATTCAGTCATGTTCATGTTACACTGTTCAAGGCTATCAGGAGCACGCAGCATCCAAAACCAAAGAAATTTAACACAAAGTTAGTTTACAAACTCATTTCATCCAGAGGTTTGACTGGTGTCAAGGTTTAAAGCAGGGGTGTCCAAACTGCGTCCCGCGGCCCAGTTTTAACTGACACACACCTAATCCTAAAAACAGATGGAAATGTGGCTCACATTATTACACAAGGCTTTTGCTTAATGGTTGAAAATCAATTTTGTCTCATAGATATGACTTTTACCTCTGACCTTTGAACACTTCATAGTTTTTATTTGTTTTTTATAAACTCACCTCAAAATCATGACTTTCATTTCTCATAATGTTGGCTTTGTACATCTTTGACATTTTATCTCAAAAACTCAATAATCACTTTTTATTTCATATTTCTACTTCCATATCTCAAAATTGAGACATCTGATATTATTAGTCTGACTTTTTAACTCCATAAAACGTGACTTTCTGTCCGACCCATTGACTTTTTAATCCTATTTTTTATTATTATTTGATTTAGACTGTTTTTTTTCTTTTTTAAATTAATCACTCAGCCTGAGTCATTAGACTGCTCCTCTTTCACATCCTCACAGTCATTCTTAATATTATGTCAGTCTAATAGCAGCTGCTCCTTGTAACAACAGCCCCCGGTCTCCCCTACACCAGGGACTGTTTACATTTTCTGTACTACTGACTAATAGACCACAGCAGCAATGCTGCTCTTGTTTCCTACCATCAGCTCCATCTTGAGGTCTCATATAAAAGAATATCGCCGTCATCATCATCAAGGATCAGCACACCTGTGCAGGTTGTCAGCTTGGTGCAGTTTGTTCTTGTTTTGTGTTAAAGGTGAAGATGAGCTTTAGTAACTCTACTTCTCTGCTGCACAAACCGTCTTTTTATCCTCTCCAGGGGCCAAGGCCAACTCGGGCCCCTGAAATCTGAATGGTTAACCAACAATCCTTTTTAATAATTGTCTGTCTGCACTAGAAAGCCATTAATGAAAAGATGTGAATAATTTAGTTATTTATATTTACCTTCACCTTCAGTTTTTTAACTTTAATACACTAAAAGTGAGGCTTAAAGTGGCACAGTCATCCTTATTTTTTTCTTTATGTGGTGAAAAAAGTATGGACACCCTGCTGTACCTTTAAGGAGAACGAGCTGAGACTAAAGGAAAGGTGCACTGCTATTGGTGGGCACAGTTTTTGTCATAATTGTGTGATTTTTACATAATAACAAGCCTCAAAATCATGTTGGGTCAATTTAAGATCGGCTGAAAAGCTTCAGAGCACTTTATTTTTCCTCCAGGAATCTCTGTGTTTGGCACTACTTTATGATGCAGCGAGCGGTTGTGTTCTTCTGCCTGTCTTTCTACTTGCACATCCCAAAAGACTTGTGCATGTGCAAAGTTATCTCCTTTTTTTAAAATCTTTTTTAACAATATGTTTATTGAGTTTTTCCCATGTTTTACATAAATAAAAATATTCATAGCACAAAATTAACACATTGACTACTTGAAAAAAGAGAAATAAACACAATTAAAATAAACTTTAAAGGTTGATAGACAAATATTAACATTGAAAACTTTTTTTTTAAACTAGAAGTCACATAACATTCCTACCTCTGCAGTATTATGAGCCTTTCTATGGTGGTTATGTAGAGGAAATAACTATTTCTACATCTCCGTTGTGTTTTATCTTTAAGAGTACATTTGTTCTGATAATTTTAACACCTGCCTCGGCTGTCGAGTGGAGGTAATCTAATAAAATGTCCATCCTCTGATGTCTTCTTCAGTAACTTCCATTTCCTTCACTCAGATGTTAATTGTGTTACATGAAGTGACCCACTTTCTAAATTACTAGCTGTGAGGTTTCTTGTTTAGCTCTGATGTCATCCCATTTATCTCTGAGGAAATGTTCTGCCCTTTTTACAAGTCTGATTTTAATTCTTCGTCTTTACCCCCAAGATTAATTCATCTTTTTTAAGGTTACTTCTCCGCTCTATGTAAAGGTTTCTGCTGCTCTCGCTTGCTGCTGTGACACTTTATTATCCCTGCGAGGCATCATTAAAGTTTATCTCTCTTCTGAAATTACTTTTATTACATTGAGGTGCAAGAAAATAGTAAAAAAAATAAAAGTCATATAATTCTTTGCCACCGGCTATGGCGTCCAGGCCTCAGACTCCCACAGGTTCCTGATGTAGTTCTCGTTCTGAGTATTTCCTCGGTGAACGATATTTAAAGCAGCCATAACGTCCGCTACACCCAGCTCATGTCGGGGAGGTCACCATTTAAAAATGCAGTAGAGGCTCCATTATTTGGCACACATAAAGAGGAGTCCTAATGATCTATTATTAATGTTAAAAAGATGTGCATTATTGATGATCATCTTGTTTTTGTCCCCTCTGCATCCTCAGTCCCTCCATTACTAACAGTGTTGTCTCTGTCCTCAGGCCGCTGTGTGTGATCCTGGTCTTCAGCACCAAAGGACAGCGGTACCTGAGGGTCGGGCTGGCCGTGCCTCTGTTCGGCTCCATGGCCTGCCTGAGGAGGATGGTGGCGGACGAGGGGAAAATCTCTCCAGACCAGGTAACGGAAAATGTGGAATAGAGGAGCCGTGTTTTACAGGGAATGGATTACAGCTGCAGGACGAAGAGAGAGTGCACATCGCTGCAGTCTTACTCAGGATGTCCCATCAAATGAAACCCAAAGACCTTTTTTCAAGCTCCTTTTAATGTCTAAAAATATGTCTGAAGTAATCTTTGTTCAGATGTTTCCCAAAGTTTTCTGCCGTGAGGATTGATACCTTGCTCAACACTGCCCCTGTGTTTACAGGTGGTACTGCAGTGTTTGGTTTGCAAAATATCCAAAATTGGGACATCATTGATTTTCATGTGTTTGTTTTTGTGTAACTGTTAAAAAAAAGAAATAAAAAGACATTGACCACAACAAAAAGGTGTAGCCAGCTTGAGTTTCATCATGCCCAGACCTTCACTCACTCTTATAGATAGATAGATACATAGATAGATAGATAAGTAGATAGATACATAGATAGACAGATAGATATATAGATAGATGGGGATAAATAAAGTTCAATCAATCAAAGGAAATTTAACAGTGGTGGCCAGCTTCTCTCACACATGCAATAAATATACATACATTACATAAAAAAGGTAGATTTTTGTGAGTTTTGCCTTAAAATTCAGACTTTTTCTGTGTTTTTGATTGTGAAATTCTTGAATTACTGTAACAGTAAATATGTTTGCTTCGCTCCTTAAATCCAGGAGCATGAGAGTAAGGTGTGTTTGTTTGTTGCATCTTTGTCTGCAGGTGATCCTGACGGAGGTTTACTCCACAGGCTTCCATCGCTCCTTCTTCGACGAGGACGATCTGACCAGCATTGCAGAGAATGACATCATCTACGCCTTCCAGGCTCCGCCCCTTTACATCAGAGGAGGCTCGGCACGGATCTCAGGTAAACGTCAAACATAGACACATCAGACAACACCTACAAAACAAGCACGGCTTGGAGAAAAATGTTTTTTTTTTTTTAATATTTTATATTTTTTATATATTTTTTATATTTATATTTTAACCAGATGTGTAAATTCAGATTTAACAACGGCAGAATGTGAGTTCCACAAAATTCTGAAGGCATCCGGTGAGTCAACACCACGTAAATCTATATGTTAACTAAAAAAACGCTCAGAAACATGCCAGGATCCGGACCAAACTCAGCACATACATGGAGGTTGTTATCCTGTATGAACACAACAGGTTTTGGGAACATCACTTAATATTTAGATTTTATGTGAATTATTGAATGTCATCAGTGGGATTTCCCATTACAAAGTTCAGTGTTATTTTGTGATGTCAATCTGGATCGGATCCAGATAAAAATTAACCTTGATGATAGAGACATAGACCCCGTATTATCCAGTGGAGGTGGAAGCGAATCTGTTAAAAAATAGCAGAGATATTATTTTTTAAAATTCCGCCTAATGTTAACTTGTGGGGTTTTTGAAATATTGGGAATTTTTTTGCTTCCAGAAAAATATCGGTATCGCCACCAAAATCTAATCATTTCTAAGCTGGGCCATTACCAACATCTCCTGAAAATATCAGCAAAATCCATCCAGTAGTTTTTGTGTAATCTTGCTGACAAACAAACCTCCTTGGCGGACGTAATTAACATGTCCTGCTGGAGTCAATGTGTCTCGAGGGAGGAAAACCACTTTCCTGTATTTTGTGGATGCCCCAAATTAACATAATTCTGGAGGGAAGTACATAAATCATTGAATACTGTGTTTAAAATCCATCTACCTATGAACTTTGAGACTCTGTATTTTGGTCAAACTTAACTAATGAATCATAAGAAGGATATAAAGCTGTTACAAGTTCTTCTAGCAGCGAGTGAAACGTGCAGACTTTGGTAACTATCCCTGAATCTAAACCAACTTCATCTCTCTGTTTGAATATTATGTACGCCGCCTTGGTTCATTTGTTATTTATTCAAAAAGAGAGGGGAATGGATGCTGTAAAACAAAGTGATTGTATTTTTGTACACAACATTTTCCTGATGAAAAGATGAAAAAACAAATATAAACACATCAGTAAAGTCGGTGCTTCTGCTCAAACCCACGTCAGCTCTGGGTCTAAGTGAGCTGTGCTGTTTCCCTCCTTCACTGTGATTGGTCGACAAACAGATCAGTAAGCAAACAAACTGATTTTATGAATGTACTCAGCTTAATGAAACCCTCGGGGAATGCAGCGTGCAGCAGGAGGTCCTCCGGGAGAACATTAGGGAGTAAATAACTCCTCACAGAGCTCGCTGAATTACAGCCCACATGTGGAGTTTTTCTCCCCGATTCAGATTTATGTCTTTACTTCATGAGTTTTTCAGCTGCTGATGTAAAACCCGTCGTCAGAAGTGTCCCCTTGTTTCTTGTTTTGTGGTGTAAACAAATGGGTTGAGCTCTCAGGGCTGTTCATTGTCGTCCTGACAGAACGTCAACGCCGCTCTTCTACCTTAAAAATGTGACTTTTAGTGCTTTAATTTATCCGACTCAATAAAATCAGAGCTGTGCTGACGGAGAGGAGGCCCCGCTGGCTGCCTGCATGCTCCTGGGAGCTCACTGCCTCGGTCTGTCAGCTGAAAAAGATGCTCTACATCACTGCCCAACACTTTCCTTTACTCTGCAGATTGTCCTGTTTCTGATCCTCTCACATTTCAGCTCAAATGTTGGACTGGCCTCTTTGTTCCATGAATTCCTGCACGATGGATCCTTAAAAAGATAAATGAAACTTATATTGGTGAAAGTTGGTGAATACCGACTTTCCTACTGGCATCTAAGGCGAGAAATCTACCCTAACCTCATTTGGAACTTCCATTGAACTGTTCTTTACTGCATATAGCTAATCAGCCAATCACATGGCTGCAACTCAGTGCATTAAGGAATAAAGACATAGCCAGGATGACCTGCTGCAGTTCAAACTGAGCATCAGAATTGAGAAAAAAGGAGATTTAAATGAATGTGACATGGTTGTTTGGTAGTCTGAGTGTTTCAGAAACTGCTGACATACTGGGATTTTCACACACAGCCATCTCTAGGGTTCACAGAGAATGGTCCTAGATGAGATGATATAAAGGCAACAGTGACTCAAATAAATACCTAAAATCTTGAAGAAGATGGACCACAGCAGCAGAACACCACACCAGGTGCCACTCCTGTCACTGAAGAACAGGAACCTGAGGCTCCAGTTCCCCAAAGCTGGACAATAGAAGATTGTGAAAGTGTCTCCTGGTCTGATGAGTCTGGCTTTCTGCTCCACATTCAGATGGTAGGCTCAGAGTTTGGTGTGAACATCATAAAGCATGGATCCATGCTGCCTTGGGTCAGTGGTTCAGGCTGAGCATGGTTCAAATCCCACCGCCTACCTGAGGATTGTTGCTGACCATGTCCATCCCTTCATGACCACAGTGGACCATCTTCTGATGGAGACTCCATGTCTCAAAGCTCAGATCATCTCAAACTGGTTTCTTCAATATAACAGTGAGTTAACTGCACTCCAGTGGCCTCCACAGTCACCAGAACTCAATCCAATAGAGCACCTTTGGGATGTGGTGGAGCGGGAGATTCTCAACTTGAATTAAGACAGCTTTTGGTCCAACCTGTGACAAACATAACAGCTCATTTTGATAACGACTTAATGACTCTCTCTTCATTAATATTCATGCAGATACACTCGCTGCATGAGAAATTGGATTTTCCTGCTTGTAATGGAGCTTCTTCTTACCCTCAGAGCACCTGTTTTCTTCTTTTAAGGCTTTCTTTACAACTTTTGTCTTTACTGTGACTATGTCCAATCACATGTGGCATTTATTTAGGGCAGAACTTTCTCTTTAGTGTAGATTTAATCCGTCATTTGACGGTAGGGGAGCAGGTAGAAAAGCTTAACTTGACCACGTACTCCCTAATTTTCTAAATCGTGGTCTTATTTGTAAATGTTTTGGTGTGTTAATATTCTGTTTTGCTTCACCCAGCAGCAGCTACATGCCTGTAAAGGCTGTAATTATCTTTGCCAAGCATGTTAGTTGTTTGATTGTTAATTATCTTCCTATGTAATAGGGCTGTGCGTTATTGTTAAGCTGCTCCTAAAGGTGCAGTTATAAATGTAAGTTTGTGAAAACTAAAGTAGTTGATGATCTCATTTCAGACCATGAGGCTTAGCTTGTTTTCTGTTTTTATCGAAGATAAAAGAGTTTAGAAATGAATACTTCTGTGAGAAATCCATTTTTCTGTTTCCAAATTTTCTTTGGCAGGTGATCCCACATTTAAGTCTCACTGCTGGCACAAAAACTCTCCACAGTGATGATGTGATGATTCATTTCTGTTAGAGGAGCCTCAAATCCCAAACAGAGAGGACTACTTATCAGAGGAGACTTTAGAACAATATTCTAATATTTAATTACTTATTTTATATTAATGTAATGGAGGCAACGTGGATGCTATGATCTAAACTGAAGATTTAGTCCCAGGTGTGCATGTTTATCAGAGAAGATACAGTGTCACAGATCTGAGGATGTTTTTGGTCTTTTAAATGAGAGGGAACAAGTAAATCAGGTTTTTGTCCCAATATGTTTTTTAATCATAATTCTTACGTATTTATTTAAATTCAACTCGATGATATGGAGTTAAAGCTTCACTGATAACCTGAAAGAATCAATGATTGGAAAAAGAAGGCCCACTTTTCTGTAGTTTCTTTCTTTTAGCTCACATCAGCTGTTTTTCTTTAAGTGAATTTGTGGCTCTTGTCGTGTGCGGGGCGCCCAGGTTTGAATCCGTCCGTCTCTTCCTTGTTACCTTACAACACACAGTCAAATGAATGGAGTCTTTCTGCTTGTCTTGGACTCAGGAGTGAGGAAAGACATGAAGACAAAAAAATGTTGGCATATCCCTTTAACTACTTTTAACTGAAAGTGCAGCAAGTGCAAGAAAAGGGGTGACAATTTTTTTGCGTGCAGTGAAAAGGCTCTCATTTATTGCTCTTGTAATGGCAAGATAAAAATAATATTGAACAGTGCTTTGTAGGGCTGAACGATATGGACGAAATTTCATATCTCGATATTCATGCCAGATATCTCGATATCGATATGATATGACTACGGGTTCGGTGAAAACCAAGCATTTTTCAGAAAAATAAAAACAGTTTGAAAATAAAAAAGGTTTGTGGTTGGCTGGCCTTCGCGGTGCATTCAAGGGCAATCGTAAAAATGAAATTTGTTGTGACTTCCAGAGCTGTACATGCAGGGCGAGCGCGGGGGAAATCTATATCGTTTGTATCGTTGCTTTTTTGATATGGCATGACTCTGGTTCATATAAATGTCCTCAATCATAGCTTAGTAGGAGTAAACTTTATTATTGAAACAATATAGTTATAGGCAGATAATTGTCTAAAAAGTTGACTGCTATATCAGCAGCGATGAACATATTTTCAGATATTTTCAGCAGATTTTTTGTCAGTACAAATTGGTTATAAACTGTATCTACGTTATATTAAAATGCACCGTAATGGTTTATTTTATCACTGAGTGTCCATGTTTTTACCTGCATTGCAGCTGTTACTAAAACAAATAAACTGTCACCATCAGAAGCAGGTTAATATTGATAAAGTGGAGTCTTGATGCTCTTGACCAAAAATATGGGGATCAGCAATAATAAGTGGGAAAATATAGGTGTATTGGATATCAGTAATAGTCCAATATCATGCATCCATACTGCTGAGGTGTGTTTGCGATAGCTGATTCAAAAACCCTCTACTTTTCACATACTTCATACCCCTGATCCACTTCTTTGCCCTCTCTGTCTGATGTCTTTTGTTGGAGCTCCTGTCACTGTTTCACCCCCGTCCACTTCATGTTCAGACTTATGAATGCAGCTAAGGTTACATACCAAGTCAGACATGTTAAAAAGTTGTGTTTGCAGCAGCCCGTCTGTTTGAGTCCTTGAAGAGCAGACGGTTAATGTGCTGTGGTGAATCTGTGGGGGGGGGCAGAGGTGTTTAATTATGGGCTTTCACGTCGTCTGCTCCTGTTTGGTCTCTGCGTGACAGTAAAAGAAGCTCCTGATGAGCTCCAGCTCCTGTGGTGACTTAGAATTAAGCTGAGACGCCGTCACGGGAGGATCAGCAGGTATGCCGGGTTAGAGGAGAACGCTTTGTTGTTGGTAGGGCCGGGTGACACGGACGAAACATCATGTCTCGTTTTTTTTAGCGAAGTGGAAAGGCACAACAAACAGTTAATCTAGTTTTTGAAGGAATAAATCATTTCCATATTAAAAGCTGTGGGCATAAAGTTGATATTGGTGACATCAGCTGTAGTTCAGCTCTACCAGTACTCAAATTTGGAGTACATGTACTCAATTTTGGTCAACCAGTGTGAGAGAAGATTTTACTTGTGAAGCAAAAAGTGTCACGAGTACTACTAGTAGACTGTTTTTGGTCTCCTAGAACTACTAGTAAGCCTTATATGCTAATAAGGGGGTGGGAAAAGCAAATTCAGGCTTACCATTGGCTTTTGAAAATATTACAACCAATCAGGGTGCAGGATTTGGTTATAATCCCTCCTACTTAATTTGCATTAGTTCTACTACTTTATTTCTTACGTTGGTCTCTTCAAATCTAGACTGAAAACCTATTTATTTAGGATGACTTTTAATACCCTGAAGCATGGTGACACTTTTACTTCATTTTATTTTATTGTATTATATTCTCTTTTTTTGCTTTTATTGTTTTCATTGTTTTTATTTATTCCTTTTTATTTTATTATCTATTGTGAAGCACTTTGGTTAACCAGAAAGGTTGTTGTAATGGGCTGTATAAATAAAGAACATTTACATTTACTAGTAGTGAATCTTTTAGCTTTACTAGTACTATATTTATAACAAAAACCTCTCCAGTGTGCAATAAACCATATTTATATTTATATGTGATACCTTAAATGTTTCACTGCAAAATACCAAACATGTACATAGCCACCATATTTATATTACAATATCACAAATATCATCCTGTAAAATATCAACATGTACATAACCATCTGTCAAACAACACACATGTACATCAGGACTGTAAATATGCCACTGACTTTATAGTATATACTTTTTTTACACTTTTTTTAAAAAATTTATTTTTATTTTTTGCATTACTGTACTTGATTTGTAATTACCTTATCTTTCAGTACTTCTCTTGTATCCTGCAGCTGCTGTATATTTTGGAATTTCCCCCTGTGGGACTAATAAAGGATATCTTATCTTATCTTATCTTACTATTAGTAGACTAACAGCAGTCCACTAGCACTACTAGTGAGATATTTTGAGTTTACAAGTAGTAATAGTAAACAAAAATTTTGTTTTACTGGTAATTGTTTTTGGCACACTAGTGCATGAGTAGACCTTTCTAGTAAAGCAAAGTCATCTACTACTAGACAATTTTGTTACTAGTACTACTAGCAAAGCTTTGAGTTTATGCTATTAACATTTTTAAGTCTACTAGTAGTACTAGTGACACTTTTAGCTTCACTAGTAAAGTCTACTCGTGCACTAGTTGATCAAATTGAGTAAATGTACTTCAAATTTGAGTACTAGTAGAGCTGAACTACGGTTGATATCACTGATATCAATTTTATGCCGTAACAGCTTTCCATTTTTTCACGACTCTAGAATTTCAAACTTCCACGTGATTCCTGTAAAACCAAACCATATTGTTGCCACAGCAACAATCTGTTTAAGAGATCATCAAACCTAGAACTTGTTTCTTTAATCACCATCAGTATAATAATTATTAATGGTATTGTTTTACCCTTAATTGGTCTGATAGTACATGGAAATAACTTGTGGTGTTTTCCCATCCCTTATTTTCATCTGATTGTCTTTAAACACAGTGAAGACACATCAGCATGCGCACATCACCTCTGCTCCATCATCATCATCCTGTAAACAAGGTAAAAAAAATCAGATGGATCCATAAAAAGAGCAGAAACTGCGCCGATTCTGACAGAGAGCCATAAAAGCTGATTTAATGAGCGATGGCAGACGTAGGTGTCGTCCCAGCATGCACCTGTAAATCTTGGTGGAGGTGACCTCTGCGTGTTTCTGCTGCTTTATGAACACGTTTGCTGGAGAACTGAGATGATGTTTTTCTTCTCGTAAATCGCTCTGCAGCGTCCAGAGGACACTTCTCATGTAGAAGACGGGCTTTGATTTAAGGCAGCGTTATAACATGCCTGATTAAAACGACATTAATGAATGAGGAGACGTTCACGCTCATTATTACGCTCATACTCTCGAGGTCAACTCTGATGTCAGAGGTTTCATGTTGGAGCTTCAGTGAAGGCTTGGATTAAGTGGGTCCTGCCCTTCATATAAAAGGTTTTTATTCTCTGTATCTGGAGTCATTTTTAAACCTCGTTAAAACATCTGACTGACGTACAGCTCGAATGACTGTTTTTCAGTCAAATTAAATACATCTGGAATATGGCTGCACAACAATAAAACAATCACAAAAAATCTGAATTTATTATAATCAACCATTTGCCTATTTTCTTATTTTTTTATTCATTTTTTTCTGAATAAGAAATTAATTTAATTAATGTTATTTAATATAATAACATGTTAATAATTATTTTTTTTTAAAAATTTTTTACCATTTTTTTCTTTTATTTTTATTGAAAACAATTTAATTATTATTTAATATTTATAACATGATAGATAATAACAGAATATAATTGATATTATTTTTTATTCATTTATTTATTTTTTCACCCAATCACCATTGAATCCTCAAGAGCTACCAGCAAGTCCATGCCAGTTAGTTTTATTTATTAATCTAAGGTCGTTTTCACACCTACAATTCAAGACAGAGCAACTTTCTACATTTTCCACATTACTGGAAATCCTATTGGTGGAGGTTCCTGCTCTCAGAACACTTCTAGTTAAATTCAGGATCAACGTTTGTTTTTTATATTTTCATAATGTAAATATACATTTTGATGAAAGCTATATATGTATTGTTTTGCTGAATTGTAGGTAGTTTTGTCTGTCTTATTATCTTTTTGTCACACTTTGGCCCACTTAAACTGAGAGTATGTGGTTTAGTTCAGTTTATGTGGCTCCTGTGGTTGCCCATCCCTATTTGAGACTGTTTGCAGATGTTTTTCTGCCGTTTTTGGTGAATGTAAACTCTAATTTTTGATTGATTTGAACTCTGAGTCACTTTAGGTGTTTTATTTAGATGCAGCTAACGTTTTTGTAGCGCCCTGTTTCTTCATCAGAGTCAAAACATTTTCTCACTCCTGTTCTGGGAGCATGACCTCCACGACCTCCATCTGTGGGGTGTCTGAAGCAGGAGAGACTCCTACCTGATCATTATTCATCTCTGTTTCTTGAGTCAGGAGACAGGACATGTTGGTGGATCAGGTAATACCTGAGTATTTCCTCTGACTCACCTGGCTGCATTATGATCTCAGGTCTAATCATTCCTGTATGGGGGGGCTCTCCTGGCTCTCTAACAGGAAGCTCAGCGGTGGTTCCTGCTCCCTCGGTGATGAATCAGGCTGCAGGTGTGAATAACAGCATTTAATGAATCGTCTCTTCCTCCTCATGTCTGAGCGTCTTAATCGAGCCTCTGGGGAGCGACCTGCGTGTCAAACCTGGAGGACCGCGGGGATCTTCTGACTGCAGCTTTTCCACTCGCTCTCTCGTCTCGTTCAGTCACACTCCTCGGCGAGGCGACGGGGGGACTCGGGGGAGTGGAGCTGGCTGGCACCCCACCAGGACAGGATGTGGAGCAGTCGCTGCATCAGATAATACCTCCTGCTGAGAGCGCAGGACGCCATTGGTCCATCTGTTCTCCCCTCTGAATCACGGCTCCCCAAATAGAAAAGCTGCCGTCTCGCCACTTTATATATCTCCCACTTCTCCTCCTCGCTCCGTGTTCGAGGTGTTCGCCTCCATGATCGAGTTTTTAGGACGTGAAATCAGTTCATCTTCCCTTCAGGAGGAGACCATGGACTTGATGGAATTCTGAAACAGTTTTTCTTTATCTGACAGTAGCGTTTGGTGAAGGTGTGCCTTTTGAGTAGAAAACATCAGACCAGGAAAAGACTAAAGGTAGAAATCAGCTGTTCCACTAGCAGTGGATGGACTGAATACTAAACTTGAGTCTTTAATTATTTTAATTGTTTTTAATTGTTTTCCATCTTTCATTTGTGTCATTAATTAGGCAACTGGCGGCCGGGGGTCACATGCAGCCCTTCACCTCACTCAGTGTGGCCCACCAATCATTTCCTCCCCAAAAAAAACAAATATGAAGAAAACATAACAACAACTGCTTAATATGATTCATAATGAGTAACCAGTGCAACATAATGCACAAATTAAGACAGGTGATCAAATATTTCCACTAACCTTAGATTGCTGGTACATGCTTTGTTTTTGCAAGTTATTAAAGACTTACTTTGCTATGATTGTATCTCTGAATATCTTTTATGAGGCATTAAAGTATTATATACAGCATTAGTAAAAGCTATATTTGTAAACAATGGTAAAGGTAATATTATTGGGCTTAAAAAATGATAAGCATTCATTCTTTTATTGCATTTAAAAGAAGCTTAAATTGGCTTTAGTGATATGTCATGCTCATCAAACCATAAATTTTACTTGTGTTTGAGTTAAAATGTATATTTGTTGGTACAATCCTTTTTTGAAGCTTTGAAGTGAACTTTCCAGCAGATTTTGTTGGACATTAGAAACATCGAAGATCAGCACATGATACAGAAAACTCTCAAATTGATAAAACATTCAACAAACTTAGCAGGATTTATCAAGAGTTTTTGTCTCTGTGTTAAAAGTATTTTCGTCCTCTTTCAAACACTGAAGTATATTTTTAGAGTCTGTATCTCTAATTATCCCCCTCCTTCTGTCAGGTTACCACCACAGCCTCCCGTCGTCGCCGTACTCCACTGGTCCTGAGGGTCAAAGGTTACCATCATCTGGCGCTTTATCAACAGAGTTTCTGAACCAGGGCGTTCCTGTAAAGATCCTGCTGCTGGTGTGTAACGCAGCGGGGGGCGGCCAACAGACTGTGAGGTAATTATATCTACTGACCCCAAACGAAGCCCCGACATCAAACCGTGATCCTCTAATAATAGCTCAAGATCAGGAACAAGGCGTGGGACGAAGGTCGGATTTATTCTTCTCTGCTTGTGGAAGTATCTGCTCACAAAGGGCTCCAACAGTTTGTAGAAAAGTAATCAGAGGGTCGAGTGGCAGGAAAAGTGTATTTTTACTGAAGTGCAAACTGTGCTTTTCTAACTGAAGCTGTGAATGATGGCACGAACAAAGGTGGAATGGAAACTTAGCTTGTTGGGGACGCCAACTTGTATTGACAAGTTGGCGTCCTGTGCTGGGCACAATTAATTTTAATGTATGTGACCCCTGTTTCGATCCTGTTTTTCCAGATCATCACAGGACAACATCAACTGATTCAATTTTTTTTATTGATATAAAACAACAGCAAACACCAACTTGGAGACAACAGCCAACAGCAAGGAAAAAAATAATAAGTTATTTTTATGTTGATAACTATTTTTTTTAATGTAAAGCAACAGCAACAACCAACTTATTGTACATATACGTAGAGTTCATGTCGATAAATGGGTCAGAAGACACCTCTTCAGGTTTTGTGATGCAGTAATTTTCCAAGCTATCTGATGTCCCCTACACTGCAAAATCTAGGTGAGAGTTTTTGTCCAGCTTCAAAACAAAAAATCTCACTAGATTGATTCTAAACAACAATTTCCTGAAATGAGTGGATTAAGATCTTATTTGAAGATGTACAAACTAAAAATAATGCCTGAGTTTCTTGTAATAAATAAAATAAAATATTAAATCTTAATGTAAAGCCCTCACTTAGTCAAACTTTCCATTTCATTGGCAGATATTTTCTCTTCATTACAAGCAATTCAGTGCCTTATTTCTTTCTTTCATTCGTTAAAGTAAGATGATTATCCTGACTGGTAAGGTGAATGTGGATTAGAATAAGTGTTTTGGATATTTTTGACTTTGAAAAAGGCAAACACACTTGCCTAGATCTGAGTTTTTGCAGTGTATGGTCTGCTGTAGACCATTAAAAGCCCCTGACATAATCTCACAGTATTATACTCTAGTTTTGAGGGTGCTTTAATCTGCTGGCTTTCTTCCCATAATGCGCAGCAGGACTCGTAGGAATGCAGACTGTGACATAATGATGTCAGTTCGGACTCGGCTCCCTTCAAACTCTACTGCGTGATCATGAATCAGGACATAACAACCAACCTGTAGGAGTGAAAAACACCTGAATATCCCGCCTCCTGTAATCTCTCTCATCGATAGACCACATCACACACTGAAGTCATTTTTAAAGGGTTCAGACTCGCTTTAAGAGGAACAAACAAAAACCTTCTGCAGCCTCTCCTTTAGGGTGAAGTTGAAAACTGAAGGAAGTTGGCGAGTCTTTGTGATCCTTGTTAAACAAAACTCATCCTCTCTGAGTATCTGACCATGCTTGATATCAGGCCTCACTCAGAGCTCGTCAAGGTCGCATCAGCTCCAGTCAAGGTCACGTCAGCTCTGTGTTAAGGAGAGGACTCGACTCTCGCCGTGAGCCGACTTTCAGATCAATGAACTCGGACTCAGACACCTGGCACGATACAGAGATCAAACATTCATCTCCCTGACCGACACGCAGAGATCAATACGAGAGAGGGAGCCAGCTCCACTGTGGGAAAGTTCAGTCCCAGCCAAACACCTCGCCGTCCGGCCGCCGTCCATCACACCGCCCACCTCTCTGCTCTGCGCCGATGACAGCTGGACGACTCAGCTCTGCCAGAAAAATGACTTTGGAGTCACTTAGTTTTTACTCACTACCCTCCAAATATTAGGGATTAACCTGTAAAATAAAGAGTGATCAAGATGTTTCTCTACAGTATGTGTTAATTATCAGGAGTTAAACTCACGGCTTCTTGTTTTTCAGTTAAAAATTAACCTGTTTTCTTGCCATAATATTTTCATTGAAGTTTATAACCACAAAAATACAGCTTTATCACAGATCATACTTCACTTTCAAGCTGCATGGCTCTATCTCAAGGTTTAACACATGGATAAACAACAAAATAACCACTAAACAAAATGAAATAAATCCTCAAAATGAACAGAGCCTCTCTAAAGCAAACAAGGCTGTCCAATTAAAAAAAATAATCAAAGTTAGTTGGCGTATTAAGACAAAATAAAAAAGTCTATTTCTACATGGATTTTGGGACTGCAGTATTGGGTTGGTTTAAACATTATTAAATTTTTCAGAGACGTTTAGCTTCCTGGATTTTATTTTTTCTAATGGGAAGACTGACAACATCTGATTTAACCAATATCTTTTTTGCAGACAACAGACTATGGTCCATGAATTTTCATTTGTAGTGTAACACTGTCTTTCTGGAAATATTGCTAATGAAAACAATTTGGAGTCCAGTATGATCTGTTTGGAGATGGTTTTCTCAATTATATTTTTCACCTGTTCCCAAAATACTTTATTTTCCTGCATTCCCACATACAGTATACTAATGTTTCTTTGTATTCTGTACATTTGATCCATTTAATATAAATAATATATTCTCACTTAGTTAACTTTTTAAAGGCTCAATTAAAGTAAAACCTGATCAGAAAAATGATGCAGCTCATACTGGACAGTGACCTTAGTTTTGAAATGATGAACTCTGAATGTGAACTAGTTAATTTTAGGATGTAACTGAAATCTAACAGTCAACTGGCACAGCACTGAAAGGGAATAAAAAACCGAAAGATGGTCAGGTCAAAGTTTATTTCTAAAGCACATTTAAAAACAACCTCGGTTACAAATTATGGACTCCAAAAAGAGACTTTCACAACAAGATGGAGGAGTGTGCTGGCTTTACTAATGCAGCAGAGAGTGATGTTTAATTTGGGCACAGACCAAGATCATGCACCTTTATTTCATGGGGTTGACTTTGCACCTGTACTTTGACATGTGATATCTTTGAGTGGATTAGAATTCATTTCTTTTATTTTATTTCCCCTCCACCTTAATAACATTTATTTATGTACTTGTTTGTCCATGTGTATTATTGTGTATATGTATAGTGTATAGAGTGGACATTTTGGTTTGTATCTTACTTTTGTAATCTACTTCAGCTGGCTTAATACACGAATCTAACTATACAGCTGGAAAAAGAAAACAAAATATTTCATTATGTATTGTTGTTGATGAGGAAAATTTATAAAAATTAGGTTAAAAACTTAACCAAAGTGGCGTACAGAGGTACAATGTAATCATGCATACACTTAATAATAATAAAAACAGGAACACAATATTAAAAAACAAGTATATAAAATAAGAATTAAAACAAAGATAAAAACAATAAAACAAAACCTCATCTTAGAGCAGGATCAAAATTATGTGAGAGAGTTTTTATGACCTGAAGACTTCAAAAATGACAAAAGAGTCAGGGTTCCTACGCGTCTTTGAAAACCTGGAAAACCTGGAAAATGATTGACCAATTTTCCAGTCATGCTGGAAAATGAGGAAAAAAGTAAAATGTCCTGGAAAAGCTTGAATTGTCCTGGAAATGTGTTTATCATCCTTCTACCTTGTTAGTGAACAAAAATTAAACATAGGAAATGGAGTTAAAATGTACTTGGTGACTAATACACACGTAGCCATAAAATATGAGTAGATAAAATAATGCAAGTTAAGGAATAAAATATAAAAACTCAAAACAATGGTGACAAAAAGAAAGAATAAAAATGGCAAAATAAAATTTATGCTACTTAAACAGTAAATCAGCAAAATATATTTATGAAAAAGAAGAGTAAATAAAGATTATAAAAATAAGTATAAATCATGAATTTATAGTAGTGAGACCCTACATGAAAACGTCCTGGAAAAGTCAGGACTGCCTGAAAAGAGTGGGAACCCTGAGAGTGAACTTTCAGTCAACAGTGCCTGTTAGGAGGGAGTTTGAAGGGTTAAGTCTTATGCCCTCCTGACTTGTTGTGCAGTTAGTTCCTCCTGTGGTCATTGCAGATCGTTAATGTTTGCCATCTTGAACAGAAATTCAGTCCAATTTATTTTAAGGGTTCTCCAAGGGAACCTAAATGTGATGTTGTAGAAAACTTGTCGGCAGATTTTCCTGATTTTTGCTCCTTTAATTGTCTTTATGTTGATCAAACAAATATAAGAAGTAATTAAGGAGAGAAGAACTCGTTACAACAGTTAACAAAACATATTCTAATTTACTGTGCGTCCCTGAGCTAATTCACACTTTAAATCACCTCGCGGTCATTTCATCAGAGCCCGTAAGTCTTTGTTTGTCTCTGTGTGCACATGCTCGGACGTGTTTTCATTCTAATAAATCTGAAGCGTACAATGGAGGGCTGCCCTCAATTAAATGTGTTATGATGACTTGAGCTCTCATCTCAGCCCCAGTGCCTCTCCTCAGCAGCTATTTTCACTCCTGATTATCTCTGCGCCCTTTCATAGATACCCTGTAATGAGAATCCCGCTCCAGTGCTGATAATGTTAATGCACCATTATTTACATCACAATGGGATAAAGAGACACGTGAGCCGGCCTGCTGCTGTCATTTAAACCTTTTTTTTTTGTTTCTCATTAAGGTTTGGGCCTCCATTCCTAATGAGGGAGGATCGGTCTATTTCCTGGGACCAGCTGCAGCAGAGCATCCTCAGCAAGCTTTATTACCTGATGATCAACGGGGCTCAGGCACAGGTACTAAAGATACGAACAAGCATTTCATAAGGCTGTGAGGGTGTTATTGTTTGAGTATCCTGATAAACGAGGATTCATCAGCTCACTTACAAACTCAGATACGAAGAAGCTACTCAAACCAACGGCACCGGGTAATAAATCCTGCCCGTCATAAAGTTTATTTACATCCACAGAATGAAGACGATCAACATGAAAGACAAATTTAAGTGATTGGCAGCAGTCTGGTGCTTTGGTCTGTCCCACAGCCTGGGCTCGAATCCAGTCTGTGGCTCCTTTCTTGCACATCATTCCAAACTCTCCCCTGATTTCCCAGTCCAACCGCTGTCTCAAGCTATATGCACTTGGAGCAATTAAAGGGGTGTAGCTAAGAAAGTGGCCAGTAAATGTATATGACAAGAAAAAGGGAGAGGACCCAGAATACTACCCTGAGGAACTCCAAACTCAATGTTAATTTAGATTGCAGGCTGTTTTATGGCCACATTGCTCTAAATAGAAGTTTTTGTATTTTTTTTGAGGACTTTAATGAAGAATTCCTAATGAAATAAGTGGCTTTTAAGCATCTTTTGCCCAAATCACACTTACAATCAAAACTAAATCTCAAGGCTCACTGTAAATCAGCCGAAATATGTTATTGGTCTGATCAAGTTTGTTCAGATCTAATGCCAACGAAATCAGACAGAAAACTGGAGTATTTTTATAAATCTATGTATAAAAAAATACATTCAAAACTCATCAAAAATTGAGCAACACATGGTTAAACTTGACAGGCCACATTTGATAAAATTAAGAAAACCTATAATCAGGCGATAAAAATAGAAATTCACCCATCAGGGTCCCAACAGCCAAAAATCCAGCCCTCAAAATACTTACATATTCAAGGAATGTTATTATATGTGAATCACAACGGCATCAAAGTTATAAAAAATGTTTAAACAGAAGGGAAATTTCATGTTTGATCATTTTACATAAATCAGCTTAAAGGGACACTCCAACATTTTTGTTGTTTTCATGTCTTGCCTCACTGCGGAGTCCATGACAAGCAGATAGACTCCACTGTTTTGAATGTGCGTGCAGTAACAGGAAAGAGACAGGCAAAGCTCGACCATCGCTAGTTAGCCTAGCTCAAACACTGGGAGTCAGTGGGTAGCGCTAGCCTGCCTCTGCCCACAGTCATCAGATAAACCCTTCAGCAACTCTTAATGATCCTGTGTGCTTGTTGTGATCTGTTTTTTAACCCTTTATGTTACGTTATCTTCGACTATCATCGTATTATCTTCTTCTACTTCTAAACACAGGCTTTGTTTTGTTGACCTACTTCTGATGTGGTTTGTGGTAGAGATGTGACGTTCACAAATGAGTCTAGTCTTTTGAACAGCTCTTTTAAGTGAACGATGAGAACCGATTTGCAGTTGTGAGTGAGCCGTTTGTTTCTTAAATCTGTAGGCAATTTGCATTTAAGAATGGCCCGCAAACAAACAGCGTGTTCCTTTACTGTGAGTTTATTTGCATCAAACCTTTAAATTAACATAAACTTAGTTTATCATGGTCCTCCTTGCTGCTATTTTTACACTCACTGTGGTGTCATCACTGCATTTCTGTTTATAATTACTTGCATTACTGTCTTTTCCATTATACCTCAGAGTCTTTGTAATATGTGCTTGGATTTAAAGTATTGGTATGAATGAGAGACTAGGTACAAGTGGGGCCTAAACAAAAAAATAAGTTTCCCCTGAGCGGCTATGGGTGATCAGGATCTCACTTTTAATGGTTGTAAACACTTTAGATGACAACAGAAAAGTCAATAACACCAGAATATTTTTAATTATTTTGGTCTTTTTAAGTTACAGCCCCCACAGCATCCCTTAAAATAAAACTGACCCATGTACGAAGGTGGCTGATGATCCCTGCTCTGGTTGTTGAAACTGAATAAAGCGATGCTCCCTTGCAGGTGATTAAAAATGACAGAATTTGCAGCTGCACATGAATATTAATGCAACTGAAAGAGTTCATTGTAGTTATAACTTATGGATGTTAAAATTCACACCTGGACTTGCACACCAGTGTGCACGGCCACACTGTTTAACAATCACCTTATTATTCTAAATACAAATATTTATATTTTCATGTGGGAGAGGTTGGACGTGATAATATACAGTTTTGTTTGGAGTCCAGGGCAGTGGTGTTGTAATTTTGTGACACATCGATCATGCTCTATGAGGACATAAATCTGTGTCCATTACATTAAAAGTCCAGCCTCTATAAATCCTGCAGCCAGTCCAACATAAACCAGAGTCAGAGCATAAATAATATCTTTATAATATTCTGTATTCTATGTTTTATTTACTGCATGTACCACAGGAAAACTCCGGGCCTGCCTGTCCTCCCAGTCCGGCGTGATAAATCAGCTGTAATTGTTCCTTGATGCTTGTAAAACTTAGATTTAAGCACGGTGCGGCGTGGGCGGCTTGTTTTTGAGCACAGGCTGGAGGCAGAGAGGGGACACGGCTCCCTCCTGCTGTTCCTGCTGCTGCACCTGTTCTCAGACAGGTTTATTGGCTCGGGACGGAGCAGAGCGAGCCCACACATGGACGCCGAGCTCCAAACGCTGAAGGAGGAGGAGAGGAGGCTGTTTTCTGTCCCTGAAATCACTGGACTGGACCGGAGTGGGTGAACTGGTTTTCACCACAAATACTCCAGGATGTTTATGTTCTCTTAATTCTTGATTAAGGTGAAAGGTCACTGAAGGAGCACCACTTTAGTGACTCCTCCAACGTCTGTTTGTCCAGGAGATATTCACTTTTATTCAGTCCAAATGTTGATTTTCAGTAGCAGTGAAAAAAGGTCAACACTGAGTCTCATATACGAGGTGTGTCAGAAAAGATTGATTTAGAATCCAAACTACAAGTTTTCCCCTTCGAAGTAATCCCCCTGGAGTCTAATGCACTTTCCTATCCTTCTCTGCCACGCTTTCATGCACTCCTGGAAGGATTCTTCCGGGATCCTCCACAGCTCCGTCGTCACGGCCTTTTTGATGTCGTTTCATGTCTTCAAAACAGGTCCCCTCGATGACCTCCTTGAGCTTTGGGAAGAGGAAAAAATCACACGGAGCCAGGTCGGGTGAGTAGGGAGGTTGCTCCAGCACGGCGATGTTCTTCTCGGCCAGGAACTGTCGGATGCTCAGGGCATCGTGAGCAGGCGCGTTGTCATGGTGAAGCAGCCACGAATTGTCCTGCCACAACTCTCGCCTCTTCTAAACGAAGCAAACGCCACAGTATCTCTTTGCAGACATGCTGGGATTACTTTGAAGGGGAAAACTCTTAGTTTGAAGTTTGGGTTTGAAATAAATCTTTTGTGACACCAGTCCTGGAACTTTTCTGACATCTCTTATATAATGTCTTGAATTTGCAGGCAATTTGCATTTAAGAACGGCTCGCAAACAAACAGCTCACTCACAACTGCGAATAGGTACCCATCGTTCACTTAAAAGAGCTTTTCAAAAGACTCGACTCGTTTGCGAACGTCACATTTCTAGCACAGACCACCGCGGAAGTAGGTCAACTAAACAAAGCCTCTGTTTAGGAGCAGAAGAAGATAACATGATGATAGTAGAAGATAACGTAACATAACTCGCTACAAAACAAGCCACAACAAGCACGCAGGACTGTTTATAGTTGCTGAAGAGTTTATCTGATGACTGTAGGCAGAGGCAAGCTAACACTTTGCATTGACTCCCAGTGTTTGAGCTAAGCTAACTAGCAGTGGGCGAGCTGTGAGTTAGGCAAGACACGAAAACAAAGAAAATGTTGGCGTATCCCTTTAAGTCAGTATTTTGAAGGTCGTCCTCCTTCACCGCTCTGATCAACTTTCTCACAGATTTGTCTCATGACATGGACAAGTCAGTCTCACAAGCCCCCTGATGTACGGTGTCAGTGTTGACCCAAATTCTCCCCATCAGCTGATCACTAACTCTGAATTAATCTAACAAAATCTGATCAAAACAGCAGCAACAGTGGATGTAATGTTTGTCCTTTCCTGTTTTGTGCTGTTTCATCATGAAGCAGCAGCAGCAGTGAAGCTCCTCGTGGAGCAGGAACAGTGTTCAGCATCTTTCTGCATGTGACTGTTCTTTAAGAAACACAGAGAGAGAGGGGAGAGGATTCAGGTGCAGCGTTTTCATGAACTCAGCTGGAGATCTGAAGTCTCCTTTGTGCCGTCAGCCATTTAATTAAAGCTCGGCTCGTACGGTACAATCAGTTTGCCGAAGCCGAGCGCTGCCAGGAGAGCGGCGACGCTCTCAGCAGATGTTTGCTCTTCATCCCTCTGAACATGTTTTTTTTTCTCCTGAATCAGTGAATTACTTCAGCTCGGCTCTAATTTTAGCTTCAGCGAAGACGCAATTCAGAAACAAAAGGCTCGGCTGCTTTCAAAGACGATTTCTCTGCTTTTGACATCACTTGACACCTTAATTCAAGCGTTTTCTGATTGATGCTCGGAGAAATGACACTACAGCAGGACGACGGCTGCAGAGCTTTTATTAACAGATGTTAGGGCTGGGGAACATGTCGAGTTCTTTGGATACATCAGTATCTAATACTGCAAGATAATGGCTAAGACAATATCAGTTTCTTTCCCATCAAAAACATATTCCTCCTACTTTATCCTGCTGTTGTTTAAAATGTAAAATACTGAGAGTAAAAGTCGTCATCAGATCATCTATTTCAAAGGTATTGGCTAAATTTAAAACTTTATTCGTTTTATTCTATTTCAGGAGCATTTTAATTCATTTCATTTTACTCACTATGCAATGAGAATCCTATGAGCAAAGCTTGTGTTTTTAATTGTTACTGTCCTCAAAACTGTCACACTTCCACTTTAAAATGGTTGAATTCTTTTCCATATTTATCGTTTGTCATTTTTCCCTTAATCAGGTGCCAGGTCGCTCTTGTGAATGAGATCCTGATCTCAATGGGAGTTTTCTGGTTAAATAAAGGTTAAACAAAAGTATTGCTGGTGATCGTCAGATCAGCTCATGATATTACAGAAACAAAAGTCCAAAACAACAACTATTGAGCAATTTATTGTTTTAATTACCCCCACCACGTGTTGCTTTTGCCGGCATTCGTCTGTTTGTTAGCAAGATTACTCAAGAAGTTCTTCATGGATTTTGGGGAAATTTTCAGGGTATTTTGGTCATAGCACAAGGAAGAAGTGATTAGATTTTGGTCTTGAGGATGAGGATCCATTGCATGTCAGAGCAGTTTTCTGCATTTTAACTATAGCTCTGCTAACAGTGTCAGAAATGGCTCGGTGGAGGTTTGTCTCTTAGACCTGTCAAATGTTGCAGGTAAATTCCTCCACCTTTTCCAAATATATCAAATATTTAAACTAGTAAAACCATCTCCAACTAAATTTTTGGTCAAATTACTGCCACATTCACTTTAAAAGCATTTAATGCAAGGATTTTCTGAAGTATATGTGTTAAACAAATAAAAAGGTGAAGTAATTATCCTGCACACTGAAGATATAAACTCATACAGACACACCGAGCTCCTACTGAAGCATCATAATGAAACTCTGTTCGTTCCATGAGCAGTAATTGGAGATCTTTTGCCCCATCAGGCACAAACAATGACAGCCCCCCCCCCCCCCCCCCCCCCCCCCCCCCATTCAGCCCTCAGTGATTAAACTAAAAACAACATGAAGGACTTTCCCATGACAGAAACATCACAAACATACCAGTGTCCGTGTTCTGTTAGAAGATACAAACTAGGACTTGTTCTTTTTCCTCTCGCTCGTACCAAACAGTGTTGATGACACCCCC